>JAZDUH010000451.1:42412500-43000000 GCA_036419115.1 Scarus forsteni
ATTCATGCCTCTGGTATTGTACATAGATGGATATTTTGCCCCCCAAAACTCTACATATTACACAGAATAGTATCATTGTCATGATTTTGACTCCAACCAGTATTTACTACCCCTTAAAAATGATTAAAGTGACATTACAATGTGAAAATCAGCTTATTTTACTTGCCAAAAACTGATTCATGCCTCTGGTATTGTACTTAGATGGATATTTTGCCCCCCAAAAGCTCTACATATTACACAGAATAGTATCATTATCATGGTTTTGACTCCAACCAGTATTTACTACCCCTTAAAAATGATTAAAGTGACATTACAATGTGAAAGTCAGCTTATTTTACTTGCCAAAAACTGATTCATGCCTCTGGTATTGTACTTAGATGGATATATTGCCCCCCAAAAGCTCTACATATTACACAGAATAGTATCATTATCATGATTTTGACTCCAACCAGTACTTACCCCTTAGAAATGATTAAAGTGACATTACAATGTGAAAATCAGCTTATTTTACTTGCCAAAAACTGATTCATGCCTCTGGTATTGTACATAGGTGGATATTTTGCCCCCCAAAAACTCTACATATTACACAGAATAGTATCATTGTCATGATTTTGACTCCAACCAGTATTTACTACCCCTTAAAAATGATTAAAGTGACATTACAATGTGAAAATCAGCTTATTTTACTTGCCAAAAACTGATTCATGCCTCTGGTATTGTACATAGATGGATATTTTGCCCCCAAAAAACTCTAAGTATTACACAGAATAGTATCATTATCATGATTTTGACTCCGACCAGTACTTACCCCTTAGAAATGATTAAAGTGACATTACAATGTGAAAATCAGCTTATTTTACTTGCCAAAAACTGATTCATGCCTCTGGTATTGTACTTAGATGGATATTTTGCCCCCCAAAAGCTCTACATATTACACAGAATAGTATCATTGTCATGATTTTGACTCCAACCAGTATTAACTACCCCTTAAAAATGATTAAAGTGACATTACAATGTGAAAATCAGCTTATTTTACTTGCCAAAAACTGATTCATGCCTCTGGTATTGTACATAGATGGATATTTTGCCCCCAAAAAACTCTAAGTATTACACAGAATAGTATCATTGTCATGATTTTGACTCCAACCAGTATTTACTACCCCTTAAAAATGATTAAAGTGACATTACAATGTGAAAATCAGCTTATTTTACTTGCCAAAAACTGATTCATGCCTCTGGTATTGTACATAGATGGATATTTTGCCCCCCAAAAACTCTAAGTATTACACAGAATAGTATCATTATCATGATTTTGACTCCAACCAGTACTTACCCCTTAAAAATGATTAAAGTGACATTACAATGTGAAAATCAGCTTATTTTACTTGCCAAAAACTGATTCATGCCTCTGGTATTGTACTTAGATGGATATTTTGCCCCCCAAAAACTCTACATATTACACAGAATAGTATCATTATCATGATTTTGACTCCAACCAGTACTTACCCCTTAGAAATGATTAAAGTGACATTACAATGTGAAAATCAGCTTATTTTACTTGCCAAAAACTGATTCATGCCTCTGGTATTGTACATAGATGGATATTTTGCCCCCCAAAAACTCTAAGTATTACACAGAATAGTATCATTGTCATGATTTTGACTCCAACCAGTATTTACTACCCCTTAAAAATGATTAAAGTGACATTACAATGTGAAAATCAGCTTATTTTACTTGCCAAAAACTGATTCATGCCTCTGGTATTGTACATAGATGGATATTTTGCCCCCAAAAAACTCTAAGTATTACACAGAATAGTATCATTATCATGATTTTGACTCCGACCAGTACTTACCCCTTAGAAATGATTAAAGTGACATTACAATGTGAAAATCAGCTTATTTTACTTGCCAAAAACTGATTCATGCCTCTGGTATTGTACTTAGATGGATATTTTGCCCCCCAAAAGCTCTACATATTACACAGAATAGTATCATTGTCATGATTTTGACTCCAACCAGTATTTACTACCCCTTAAAAATGATTAAAGTGACATTACAATGTGAAAATCAGCTTATTTTACTTGCCAAAAACTGATTCATGCCTCTGGTATTGTACATAGATGGATATTTTGCCCCCAAAAAACTCTAAGTATTACACAGAATAGTATCATTATCATGATTTTGACTCCAACCAGTACTTACCCCTTAGAAATGAGTAAAGTGACATTACAATGTGAAAATCAGCTTATTTTACTTGCCAAAACTGATTCATGCCTCTGGTATTGTACTTAGATGGATATTTTGCCCCCCAAAAACTCTACATATTACACAGAATAGTATCATTGTCATGATTTTGACTCCAACCAGTATTTATTACCCCTTAAAAATGATTAAAGTGACATTACAATGTGAAAATCAGCTTATTTTACTTGCCAAAAACTGATTCATGCCTCTGGTATTGTACTTAGATGGATATTTTGCCCCCCAAAAACTCTAAGTATTACACAGAATAGTATCATTGTCATGATTTTGACTCCAACCAGTATTTACTACCCCTTAAAAATGATTAAAGTGACATTACAATGTGAAAATCAGCTTATTTTACTTGCCAAAAACTGATTCATGCCTCTGGTATTGTACATAGATGGATATTTTGCCCCCCAAAAACTCTACATATTACACAGAATAGTATCATTATCATGATTTTGACTCCAACCAGTATTTACTACCCCTTAAAAATGATTAAAGTGACATTACAATGTGAAAATCAGCTTATTTTACTTGCCAAAAAACTGATTCATGCCTCTGGTATTGTACATAGATGGATATTTTGCCCCCAAAAACTCTAAGTATTACACAGAATAGTATCATTGTCATGATTTTGACTCCAACCAGTACTTACCCCTTAAAAATGATTAAAGTGACATTACAATGTGAAAATCAGCTTATTTTACTTGCCAAAAACTGATTCATGCCTCTGGTATTTTACATAGATGGATATTTTGCCCCCCAAAAACTCTACATATTACACAGAATAGTATCATTGTCATGATTTTGACTCCAACCAGTATTTACTACCCCTTAAAAATGATTAAAGTGACATTACAATGTGAAAATCAGCTTATTTTACTTGCCAAAAACTGATTCATGCCTCTGGTATTGTAGATAGATGGATATTTTGCCCCCCAAAAACTCTACATATTACACAGAATAGTATCATTGTCATGGTTTTGACTCCAACCAGTATTTACTACCCCTTAAAAATGATTAAAGTGACATTACAATGTGAAAGTCAGCTTATTTTACTTGCCAAAACTGATTCATGCCTCTGGTATTTTAAATAGATGGATATATTGCCCCTCAAAAACTCTAAGTATTACACAGAATAGTATCATTGTCATGGTTTTGACTCCAACCAGTATTTACTTCCCCTTAAAAATGATTAAAGTGACATTACAATGTGAAAAGCAGCTTATTTTACTTGCCAAAAACTGATTCATGCCTCTGGTATTGTAGATAGATGGATATTTTGCCCCCAAAAGCTCTACATATTACACAGAATAGTATCATTGTCATGATTTTGACTCCAACCAGTACTTACCCCTTAAAAATGATTAAAGTGACATTACAATGTGAAAATCAGCTTATTTTACTTGCCAAAAACTGATTCATGCCTCTGGTATTGTACATAGATGGATATTTTGCCCCCCAAAAGCTCTACATATTATACAGAATAGCATCATTGTCATGATTTTGACTCCAACCAGTATTTATTACCCCTTAAAAATGATTAAAGTGACATTACAATGTGAAAATCAGCTTATTTTACTTGCCAAAACTGATTCATGCCTCTGGTATTTTACATAGATGGATATTTTGCCCCCAAAAACTCTAAGTATTACACAGAATAGTATCATTGTCATGATTTTGACTCCAACCAGTATTTACTACCCCTTAAAAATGATTAAAGTGACATTACAATGTGAAAATCAGCTTATTTTACTTGTCAAAACTGATTGATGCCTCTGGTATTTTACATAGATGGATATTTTGCCCCCAAAAACTCTAAGTATTACACAGAATAGTATCATTGTCATGATTTTGACTCCAACCAGTATTTACTACCCCTTAAAAATGATTAAAGTGACATTACAATGTGAAAATCAGCTTATTTTACTTGCCAAAAACTGATTCATGCCTCTGGTATTTTAAATAGATGGATATTTTGCCCCCCAAAAACTCTAAGTATTACACAGAATAGTATCATTGTCATGATTTTGACTCCAACCAGTATTTACTACCCCTTAGAAATGAGTAAAGTGACATTACAATGTGAAAATCAGCTTATTTTACTTGCCAAAAACTGATTCATGCCTCTGGTATTTTAAATAGATGGATATATTGCCCCCCAAAAACTCTACATATTACACAGAATAGTATCATTGTCATGATTTTGACTCCAACCAGTATTTACTACCCCTTAAAAATGATTAAAGTGACATTACAATGTGAAAATCAGCTTGTTTTACTTGCCAAAAACTGATTCATGCCTCTGGTATTGTACATAGATGGATATTTTGCCCCCCAAAAACTCTAAGTATTACACAGAATAGTATCATTATCATGATTTTGACTCCAACCAGTACTTACCCCTTAAAAATGATTAAAGTGACATTACAATGTGAAAATCAGCTTATTTTACTTGCCAAAAACTGATTGATGCCTCCAGTATTGTAGACAGATGGATATTTTGCCCCCCAAAAACTCTAAGTATTACACAGAATAGTGACTTTAGCATGATTTTGACTCCAACCAGTACTTACCCCTTAAAAATGATTAAAGTGACATTACAATGTGAAAATCAGCTTATTTTACTTGCCAAAAACTGATACTTGCCTCTGGTATTGTACATCGATGGTTATTTTGCCCCAAAAAACTATGAATTATACACAGGATTGTGACATTTGCAAGATTTGACTCCAACCAGTAATTTTTACCCCTTAAAAAATGAGTAAAAGGACATCATAATGTGAAAATCAGCTTATTTTGTTTGCCAAAACTGATTGATGCCTCTGGTATTTTACATAGATGGATATTTTGCCCCCAAAAACTCTAAATATTACACAGAAAAGGGACAATTAAAATAATTACTTACAAATTTCCCACAAATTACCAATCAACTTTTTTATAATTAATGTTGAATATAATTTATGTGGCACTTTGGCCATAGAAAGTTTTTTTTTTTTAAATGTGTTATTCAATTCAAAGAGCCCTTATCTTCATGTCAAAGTGTCTCTGATTGATAATAGTCCTGACGTTCCTGCAAATCACCTAACAACACTTTCAAGTAAAACCTGTGTGTGAAGTATTTAAAATCTCTATAATAAGCTCAGTGTATTGATTAATGTGGTATGATTATGGTGTAACATATATGTTTTGTTAAAGCAGACACAGCAACTGGAGTTACTTCTAACAAGGTTCTTCACACTCTCTCATGGATAAGACCCTGTTGGACAAAGCTTCAGGCTCAGAAAACCCTGACCAAGAGGTACAATCATGTTTGACTTGTTAGTTTTAATGTTACTAAAAGCATTCATCAGCAGTGACAGGGCAGGTGTGCCTGTGTCTGCGCCTGGTCTATAAAATTAGAGCCCTTTATCTTCATGTCATAATGTCTCTGATTGACAAATTAGCCCCGACAGCTCCACAAATCACCCAATGACAGAATTTAAGTAAAATAATTTGTGAAAGTATTAAACTCTGCAGAAAAAGTTCAGTGTATTGTTTGTGAGATCTCCCTAACACTAAGGGACACTGTTTAGGGACACTAAACAATCACCCAACAGCAGTGTTAAAGTAAAAACTGTGAGTAAAGTACTTGAGACCTCTGCAGACAAGATATACTATTGATAAATGTAGTATGATTGTGTGATTGAGTAAAGACTGATTTTTCTTTTAAAAAAAATCATAATCTGACAATGTATCTCAAATGTCTAATTAAACCAGTGTCCCCACAAATCACCAACTGCAGTGTACTAAAAACTGTGTGTAAAGAATTGAGAGCTCTGCAGAGAAGTTGACTGCATTGATAAATGTAGTATGATATTGTTGTGATAGTGTGGACTGATTTTTCTCTTCAAAGTAAAAGTTATTATCTAATAATCTGTATCTAACATACAATTAATATGAGGTCCCCACAAAGCACCAAACAGGACAGTGTACTATTAAAAACTGTGTGTAAAGAATTGGAGAGCTCTGCAGAGAAGTTTAATGCATTGATAAATGTTTCTCTTCAAAGTAAAATCTATTATCTAATAATCAATCCCTAACATACAATTAATACGAGGTCCCCACAAAGCACCAAACGACAGTGTACTATTAAAAACTGTGTGTAAAGAATTGGAGAGCTCTGCAGAGAAGTTTAATGCATTGATAAATGTAGTATGATATTGTTGTGATAGTGTGGACTGATTTTTCTCTTCAAAGTAAAATCTATTATCTAATAATCCAATCCCTAACATACAATTAATACGAGGTCCCCACAAAGCACCAAACGACAGTGTACTATTAAAAACTGTGTGTAAAGAATTGGAGAGCTCTGCAGAGAAGTTTAATGCATTGATAAATGTAGTATGATATTGTTGTGATAGTGTGGACTGATTTTTCTCTTCAAAGTAAAATCTATTATCTAATAATCAATCCCTAACATACAATTAATACGAGGTCCCCACAAAGCACCAAACGACAGTGTACTATTAAAAACTGTGTGTAAAGAATTGGAGAGCTCTGCAGAGAAGTTCAATGCATTGATAAATGTAGTATGATATTGTTGTGATAGTGTGGACTGATTTTTCTTCAAAGTAAAATCTATTATCTAATAATCCATCCCTTACACACAATTAATACGAGGTCCCCACAAAGCACCAAACGACAGTGTACTATTAAAAACTGTGTGTAAAGAATTGGAGAGCTCTGCAGAGAAGTTTAATGCATTGATAAATGTAGTATGATATTGTTGTGATAGTGTGGACTGATTTTTCTCTTCAAAGTAAAATCTATTATCTAATAATCAATCCCTAACATACAATTAATACGAGGTCCCCACAAAGCACCAAACGACAGTGTACTATTAAAAACTGTGTGTAAAGAATTGGAGAGCTCTGCAGAGAAGTTTAATGCATTGATAAATGTAGTATGATATTGTTGTGATAGTGTGGACTGATTTTTCTCTTCAAAGTAAAATCTATTATCTAATAATCAATCCCTAACATACAATTAATACGAGGTCCCCACAAAGCACCAAACGACAGTGTACTATTAAAAACTGTGTGTAAAGAATTGGAGAGCTCTGCAGAGAAGTTTAATGCATTGATAAATGTAGTATGATATTGTTGTGATAGTGTGGACTGATTTTTCTCTTCAAAGTAAAATCTATTATCTAATAATCAATCCCTAACATACAATTAATACGAGGTCCCCACAAAGCACCAAACGACAGTGTACTATTAAAAACTGTGTGTAAAGAATTGGAGAGCTCTGCAGAGAAGTTTAATGCATTGATAAATGTAGTATGATATTGTTGTGATAGTGTGGAACTGATTTTTCTCTTCAAAGTAAAATCTATTATCTAATAATCCATCCCTTAACATACACATTAATACGAGGTCCCCACAAAGCACCAAACGACAGTGTACTATTAAAAACTGTGTGTAAAGAATTGGAGAGCTCTGCAGAGAAGTTTAATGCATTGATAAATGTAGTATGATATTGTTGTGATAGTGTGGACTGATTTTTTCTTCAAAGTAAAATCTATTATCTAATAATCCATCCCTTACACACAATTAATACGAGGTCCCCACAAAGCACCAAACGACAGTGTACTATTAAAAACTGTGTGTAAAGAATTGGAGAGCTCTGCAGAGAAGTTTAATGCATTGATAAATGTAGTATGATATTGTTGTGATAGTGTGGGCTGATTTTTTCTTCAAAGTAAAATCTATTATCTAATAATCAATCCCTTAACACACAATTAATACGAGGACCCCACAAAGCACCAAACGACAGTGTACTATTAAAAACTGTGTGTAAAGAATTAGAGAGCTCTGCAAAGAAGTTTAATGCATTAATAAATGTAGTATGATATTCCTCTGATAGTGTGGACTGATTTTTCTTCAAAGTAAAAATCTATTATCTAATAATCAATCCCTAACATACAATTAATACGAGGTCCCCACAAAGCACCAAACGACAGTGTACTATTAAAAACTGTGTGTAAAGAATTGGAGAGCTCTGCAGAGAAGTTCAATGCATTGATAAATGTAGTATGATATTGTTGTGATAGTGTGGACTGATTTTTCTCTTCAAAGTAAAATCTATTATCTAATAATCAATCCCTAACATACAATTAATCGAGGTCCCCACAAAGCACCAAACGACAGTGTACTATTAAAAACTGTGTGTAAAGAATTGGAGAGCTCTGCAGAGAAGTTTAATGCATTGATAAATGTAGTATGATATTGTTGTGATAGTGTGGACTGATTTTTCTCTTCAAAGTAAAATCTATTATCTAATAATCAATCCCTAACATACAATTAATCTGAGGTCCCCACAAAGCACCAAACGACAGTGTACTATTAAAAACTGTGTGTAAAGAATTGGAGAGCTCTGCAGAGAAGTTTCAATGCATTGATAAATGTATATGATATTGTTGTATGATAGTGTGGACTGATTTATTTCTCCTTAAAAGTATTAAAATCTATTATCTAATAATCCAATCACCAAACACAGTGTACTATTAAAAACTGTGTGTAAAGAATTGGAAAGCTCTCCAGAGAAGTTCAGTTTATTGATTAATGTAGTGTGATTATGTTGATATATTGTGGACTGATTTTTGTCTTTAAAGTAGAATTTTAATTTTATAATCCGTATCTCACCTGCTCTCCAAGATGAAACTCAGACGGACAAAACTTTGGGCAAAGAGATCCCTGAGGAACAGGTACCATCTTGTTTGATATTTTTACTTCAGTGTTAGTAAATGCAGTCAGCAGTTTCCAGGCATCTTAAAATGGTTTACCCAGAAACTGATTTAAGTTCTAAATGCAGGATTCCCAGGTGATTTGATCTCATTTAGCACCAAGTCTTTTATGATGATGAAAAACAATATGTTGAGATATTAAGATTTCTGGATATCAAAAGATATGTTGTTTCTCTTCATGGGGACCAGAGTCTCTCATTCTTTAGTTTCTCTTTACACAATTTAATCTCAAACACTGCTGAAGATATTATATGAGACCGTGAAGTCAATCTCATGTCAGAGACATACTCAGTGCAAATTAAAGAATGATTGTCATATAAAAATACACTGCCCTGGCCACAAGAACTCACCACCAAAGAAAGGGACACACACTCTAATATTTCATTGACCACCTTTAGCTTTGATCATAGCAGGCATTCACAGTGGCAATGTTTCTTTAAGCTTCTGCAATGTCACAAGATTTTTTTTTTTTCCATCCAGTGTTGCATTAATTTTTCACCAAGGTCTGGCATTGATGATGGAGAGTCTGACCACTACACAAAACTTTCTCCAGCACATCCCTAAGATTCTCAACGGGTGTAAGGACTGGACTCTGTTATGGTCAATCCATGTGTGAAAATGTCATGGATGCAAAATGCATGTCTCGTACCCCCTGAACCACTCTTTCTCAATTTGAGCCCCATGAATCCTGGCATTGTAATCTTGGAATATGCCCGTGCCATTAGTATGGTCATCTTGAGTTTGGGTCTACGTTTGCTCCATATGAAAGAGCTAAGCCAGGTGATCAGGTCCTTTACCACCCTATTTGAAAAAAAAAATTGGAATCGTTTGGACAGAGTAATCGAGGTAGTATATTCATTTTAACCAAGGATATACTTCCTAACCAAGAAAGTGGTCAAGAGTTCAATTACTCCAAGTCTTGTCTCACTTTTTCAAACAGGGGGACAGAGTTTGCTTTTGTACAGTACATTTGCTTGAATTTAGGGGTTATACATATTCCTAAATATACAAAACCTGTAGGAGACCATTTAAAGGGAAAGGAAGGCAAAGCAGCTGGTGATTTAACCCTTCTTAAACAGACGAACATCTTTTCCACGACCACAGGATGTGTTTTTGACGTGGTTGTTTAGGAAATGTGAAGCTACTCATTGCATCAGCTGGGGTAAAATAACCTGTTGCCATCTTAAAGATAATTGCCCATGCAGAAAATATGCAACAGGAGGCTCATACGAATTGTATTTGTGTAGTTAAATCCAGTTGGCAATTTCTTTTTTGGCCAGGCAGTGTACATCCACAATATTTCACCAGAATCAATCCACTTTAACAATATGCTGAACTTTTCTGCAGAGATCTTACATACTTGACAGATAGTTATTACTCAGAAACAAAGTCATTGGGTGATTTGTGGGGATGTTATGACAACTGTCAGAGACATTTTGACAAAAAGGGATTATTCAAAGTGATACACACATTTAAAGTAATGCTTACATAAGCATTTTACTTATTACAACTCACTTGCAAAGATCTTTACTCATTGATCATACTGTTGCTGGGTGATTTGTGGGCACTTAACTTATTTCACCCGTTTGTAGACATTTCTACTTTAACAACAGGACTTTGTGAAATCAAAAATATATAGACAGTCACCCTAACATTATCACTCTAAGGAGCCAGTAGATTCTGTTTCTTTAACGAAACTTTTTTTAAGAGTTTCCCTACTGTTTTTAAGCTGATGATCTTCATGTCCCTGCCACTCTGGTCTCCTAAGTTTGAGCAGAGAAATGTGAAGTCTGATTGCAATACCAAGGCCCAGTTTGAAGCAATATTACCAGACATTTTGGCGAGAAGATACATATTTAAAAATGCTGCAAAAAAGTGCAATATAATGTGCAAGGTGGTGTGAGGTGGTTGGATTGTGTTGAAATATATGGGATTGATTTCTGACCTAGACTAATGTTAATTTACTATTAATTTTCCTCTGAGAATGGGTTGGATAGATGAATAAATGGATGTAATTACACTAAAAAATGTGTGTATATATATATATATATATATATATATGTGTATATATATATATATATCTATCTTCTATATATATATATATATATATATATATATATATATATATATATATATATATATATATATATATATATATATATATATATATATATATATATATATATGTATGTATGTGTGTATGTATGTATTCATATCTTTATCTCTCTTAAATGTCTTGTCTTAAATTTATTTTTTTTGCTTTTGATAAACCTGCACAGAGACCCTGGCAGCAGTGCGAGGAGAAAGGTGTTGAGAAACACATGAAGCGATTCATCATTTCTGGTAAAGTGCCGCAAAGAATGACTGTGGGAACATTTGAAGGCTGAACCAGAGGCTCTGAAGAACCGGACTGGTCCACTTTGAAATACTACGTTTACAAGAAATCACAGCCTACAAAAAGGAAAAAACAGTTTAAGTAGAAAGGATAATTAACAGAGGCTTGTTCTGTGCTCTAGATTTAGTCCTGCTCCAGATTCCTCAACTTCATTAGCTTAGAAGTTCTCATTCATAAAACTTTTTCCCATTTCCTATCGCATACACAAGTCAGTTTCCCAAGCACTTTATAACTGTTTTGAGTGTTATTTATTTGACAAAGCCTTCTGTTTTCATTTTTAAAGGCTGTTCTTAAGTTTGTCCGTGATGTCAGGATTCAATTTTCTGCACTGTTGGCAGTCTTTTTCTATACCAGAGGTAACTAAATAAAAAGTTTCAAGGAACACCTTGTTTCAGCTGGATTCTGGTTGATTTCAAGCATTACTGTATTTGTTTTGTATGATATGGCATATTTACAGAGAACACTGTTATGATTGCAGAGCAGTAACCAAAGGATACATTACATAAAGAATAACTTTGTGATTTAAGCAGGGTCCCCAGAAGTCTCACTGGAATTGGTGTAAATTATGCAAATCATATTTAAATTTAGTCCCCATGAATCATGTCTGCCCGATTTTTCCAGAGTCCCCACTAAGCATGAGCTGCACATGACTTTGTAAATCCAGAGATTTAAAGTTGTGTATAGGCTAACAACAGTGTCAACATTGTGCCTGATTTTTTTCATACCTGTAGAACCTTTGGAAAGGGTGGTCCCCGAAAGGGATGATCAGAACTTTGGTCCCCAAACCAAATGAAAACACGTATGGGTGTGTGTGTGTGTGTTTGTGTGTGTCTGTGAGAGAGGGGAAGTGAGGGATTGAGGGATTGAAAGACTGAAATGTTTGAGCTAGTTTTTCTATTTTATATATTTTTTTAGACAGGTGACACTGATGTAGGAACTAGGGCCAGTGCTCCAACACCAGGTACATCAGGTCCTAGGCCAGGGCAATGATTTTAGAGAGGCTGAGAGTGTTACTGTTTGTGTTTGGCCTGTTAGGTCTTGTGTTTTTCTGTGTGCAACTCAAACAAAAATAAATAAGTTGTAATTACACAGTAATATTTTTTCTTTTTTACTTTTTTGATATTGTATTGTGACGTATTGTATCTTGACCATATCGAGGTGCAGCGTATCGTCAGATTAAGTGGATTGTCCGATCCTTAGTCAGCACAAATGAACCACCATTTGAACTCTGACAGGCAGATTTGCTCTAAATTATTAGCATCAGTATTAGCATGGCATTTGGATGCATTTACCTGTGCTTGTAATGAATATATGTTCATGATATTCTGTTGAGTTCTCAGGTGGATCCAGCTGCTGTGCAAGAATAGGCTTCAGATGGATGGATAGAAAATGCTTGGATAATATGTTATCTGGCCTTACAGGAGGTTTTCCTTTCACTGAAACTGAAGTGGAGGCCAAAATAACCTTTTATCTTCCTTGTTTTATTGCCCAGAAAACAAATCTGCTAGTAAAACATACCCACCCAGAACAAGAATGAAAACCTACAGGGTCGATCACCGATGGCGTCTCTTTCACTCTGGTGCTGCAGCTCTAAATTACCCTGTTTGTTTGTTTTGTCTTGACAGGATAATAACCGTCATGACAATCACCCTGCTTAATAAACTGGTCTGCACACTAACTAATATGTTAATGTCAATCACTGTGGTACTTCAGGGAAATGCCATGAGCTGGCTGGCAGCAGTATGATGTTCAGATATGATGAAGAGTCAGAGCCTTTGTGGCTTTTACAGATAAGTGGAAATTAAAGGAGGACATGGTGGGCTGCTCCTTAGATTTCAGCTTCTGTGACACCTGATCCTGAGCACTAAAATACTTCTGTGGACCACAGTGATGTCCTGCATGTGTCAGATGTTTAATGGTGTCATCAAGGTTCAGACACAGACTGAATATGATGGATTTTGATTACACTGCTGCACATGTATGTCCCTCAGCTTCTGTATGATAAACCCTTGTCATACATGCACTCTTGATCGTTCCTTCTGACATGCCTGTTCACTTTAATTCTGGATTTGTATTAGCAGAAGCTCATGATTTTCATTTCAGTGTGCATTTGAATTCAGACTGCACTTTGTTTGAAGTTCAGAACATGGATGATAAAAGTACTGACCTATCACTAAACCTGCCCCCAAAACACACTGGGACAACCAACAGCAGACTGCACTAAAAAAACATTGTCAGCTGTCAAACATCCTTGTTGATCTTTATGCTGTGCTGCCTGCACAGTTTAATCCAGAGGAGACACTTTGCTCTGTTCATGTAAGGTCAAGGAAACAGATTAAAGTCTACTCCCTCCTTTCAATAACGCTGGTACTACATGATGTTGGAGGGCAGAGTTTTCTGATAGGTTTACTGACAAAGATGACAATTGGGGCTTTTGTTCACTTTTGAAGCAAACCCATGGATGCAGCTATATTATAAACACCTCCTCAACCTAACTTTGGATCAGCCCTCCGATTAGAGAGACAGAGTTGAGGTGGAACTTAAAGATCTGGGACTAAATCTGCCTCATGTTTTTATTTTTAATGACTGGTGGAGTATTTTCACAATCACTGAAGCTCTAAAAAACGTGTACCCCTGATAGTGCTGCATTCTCCCGAGATGCTCTGTCAGACCACCTGTCCCACAAAGAGATTTGTTTTTTAGATATTTGAAGATGGGTTAAAGGAGGTACACGGCATTATCCTGAACAGTGGCCACAGTGACAAAGATCAACTTTGCATGTGTAAAAGAATAACAGGCACATCAGGCTTTACAAGAGGAAAGAGCTGCAACCAAACTGGATAAATGATAGATTTTTGTGGCCAACGTAACAGCCATATGCTTTGGATATTTGTAAATACTTAAATGCACAGGAGTACACAGGAAAAACATCTGTAGATTGAGAATTAACAGGTCAGAATGAAAAATGGAGTAAACTGCCGCAGGAACTGGAAGACTAGGGAAACAAATGTTACCTGTTGGTACAGGTGTAAAAACCGGACTCATGTTTTCAAACAGATGTAATAAATTTTGTTTTTGAAAAATAACATTAGTATGTTTTAAGATCAACAAGCTGCTTTTATATGTGCCTATGTAGTCTGCATTTCTCATAATTAGGAGCAGCAAGCTAAAATCTGTGAGGATTGTGCAACTTGTGAGCGTTAAAAGACATATGCCAAAAGTCCCCTGTTCCCCTGGAAGAAAGCCGATGGTTCCTGAGTGAACAAAGAGTGAGGATCTGATGTAGTTTGGGTGGAAAAACAAAACAAAACCTACTTTTGATGAGGTAATGAGTTTTTAAGTGTCCAAAAAGTGAACAAAGGGCATCAAAGGGTTAAATATGTCATGATACATTTTCAAAGTATAGACATGTCAATATAACTCCTGAATTTTGTAAAATGACATTTTGTTAATGGTGTAGTGCAGCAGTTAGTTAACTGTATCATGAAATAGCAGATTGAAATACATTTAAAACAACTACAGACTAACAGAGAACTGTTGATGTGATAGAGAGGATAATTTGCAAATATTTGACTGTGGTGTGTCTAGATTTTTGCTTAGATGAGGTTTGAGTAAAAATAGTTTGAAAACTGCTTTAAGTTAACTTCAGGTTAAAGAGTTCAGCTCTCAGTGTTCACTCTAAATTTGCAGGTTTACTGGAAGTCAGATGATCTTAAAATAAAGTCAGAGGTGAAGAATATAAAGAGAAGACGTTTGATTGGTTGATGCCGAGAGGGCAGAGCTCTCAGACTCTTATAAAAGTTTCTGTTTCTATTGTGTGTCTGCCATAGAGTCACACCTGAAAGTCTTTTCTGTACACTGGCTTCTTTGAGGTGAGTTTGAGATCTGTTCAGGAGTTTTGACATTTTAAAGTCACTGCTGAAAACTTTGTTTTAAACATTTTATGATTTAAAATGTTATATCCTGATTGTTTTTCTGTAGTTATAACTTACTAATTATTATGTTTTGCTTGTTTTATTACTATTCTTCAATTTCGCTGATTATTATTATTTGTTATTATCAGTGTTCTCAGTATTTATTCTTTAATTTTGTCATCTCACTTGTTTATGCAACACTTTCGTCTGTGTGTTTTAAAAATATGCATAATGATTAAGTTTGATATAAAGTTTTCAAAATTACTATTAGACTGTATTGTAGGATCTGAATGTGATATGAGTTTAGACCTAAAATGGACCCCACTGTGCTGTGCAGAACTACTATTGTAAAAGCCTGTTTGTAGTTTCCTTCCTGCCTGGACTGTCCCTCTTCACTATTTTCACTATTTCAGGAAACCTACAATTTGTTTCTTTTTATATAATTTCAATTATTTTATATTTTCTTTAACCCTCAAATGATCCTTAAAAAAAATACAAATTTGATCCACGGTACCAAATAGGTCCCCTTCCTAAAAAGTGCTATAAATAAAATTTGTTTACATTTTTTTTTAACTTTAAATGACTCAGACTTCGAGAAATACTTGTGCCTGAAATATTCATATCAAGTTTTAATAATGTTATGGGGTTTTTAACCCTTCAAATGCCGGTATGTTTACCGAAAACCACTGTCTTTTTTCCTAAAAAATCAAAAAATATCAATACTTTCCAAAATATACATTTCAGTGACAATTGGGTCATAATTTCTATTAGGCCCTGGGATGGGTCAATGATTGGCAGAAATTATGATTTTGATGCATTGATTATTTTTCTGCAGAGTCAGATTGAAACAAAAACTCACAAATTTGACCTAATTGATCCTCTTTCATAAAGTGCTATAAAAGTACTATTTATTAATATTTTCTCCACTTTTTATGAGTCAGCCTTTTAAAACTACTTGAGCCTTAAATATTTACGTTTAAGTTTTAGCTATATTGTGTGATTTTTAACCCTTGAAATGCCATTATGTTAAGTGTGGGTTGGCATTTTCGAGATGTGCCCCAGGTAGATGTAGGAGAAGGTTGTCATGGAGGATTGTTGCCCAGGGGGAGTGCTGCTCCCCTTGGCCCTGGTGGGGCCAGACCTGGGGACCTGGTTCTCGGGGATGAGGGAGGGGCGTTGTGCTGAGATTGATCGGGGAGGCCGTCTGAAAGAGGGGGTTTGGGTGGAGGAAATAAGTCACGTTACACGGACACTCCTGACTTAGAGACACAAATTTTTTTCTTTTTTTTTTTTTTTTTTTTTTTTTATTGCAAAAAACAAACAAACAATACAGACAGAGACAAAGACATATAACATGACAACTTACATAACAAAACGAGGAACTAGAAAAACAAATAAACAAAATGCTACTACGGAGTGAGCTGTTTTGGTGTGTATGACATGTGTGCGTGTGTGTATAAGTGGTGTGTGCGTGTGTCCCTTTTTTTTTTTTTTTTTTTATACCCAGAAAAACAGATATTGTCAACCCTCCCCCCCCAAATGCTTTATCATCCTATTCATTGCAACCACCCACACCCACAGATCAACAACAGTGCCTCACCAGAGGAGTTCCAAACCCCTGCCCCTCCCAGACAACAAGGTCACCCCAAGCACATTCACAGACCCGCCACTCCAGCACTCTTTTTTTTTTTTTTTGCGGAGCTATGATGCTTCACTTAGGGCAGAGCCTGATCCCAGAGAGACAGCCCCCAGACCCTGAGGAGGAAGCCTGACAGTCAGTAACAGGCTCAGCCCTATTTCTGGAGTTTTAATTTTAATTAAAAAAAAAAATTTTTTCTCTTTGCGTTTGCGAATTCTTCTGCGTTCAGATGACAACGACGCTGGAGATGTATGGACCCGCTGTAGTGTGCATGCTGGTTCAGTAGATGGCGGTGTAGGTCTGCAGAGAGGCAGCAGTGCTACAACACACGTACGAAAAAGAAAAACTTTTCACAAACAACAATGGCAAGTAGACGCACAGAGACGCAGGAGTTCCTTTTCTGGACAACAAATCAGTTTAGACAAATCGGTATGGATAGTTTTGTCTGGATAACAAATCGAGCAAAGTAAGAGGGTCACACGTTATTCAACAGACGGCCGAAGCAGTTGTTGTTCCTGCAAGCGCAGCCTTCATCTGACAGAGTACTGTGCATGCGGTGGCATCAGCTTTTCATCCTGAAATGCTCTGATGCGGGTTTACATGGAGCTGCATGGAGAGCGTTTTGGAAACTTGCCACTCTGGAGCCTGTTTTCAAAAGTCTCCGTTTTGAGACAACACACAACACGTTTCAGTGTACACAAGGCCAAAACGCAATAAAAACTTATCAGATTTGACTGTTTTCTGTGCCATGTAAATGCAGCCAAAGAGTTAGGAGTTCCAACAGCCAGGTGGGGAAATGCGAGAAGCCCAGCAGAGGGCCTTCTCTGGGGGGGTTCTCCTGTAGCAGTGTCCCCTCTGCCAGCCTCTGGATGTCTGCTGGGGCACAGCACTGTGGGCTGGGCTGGTTGGGTGGAAGGTGGGCTATTGGGATAAGGCTTGGGCTAAGGTTTAAGGTGATGGCGATGGAGTCTGACACCTGGAGGGGTTATGCTAGAGGAAACAAGAGTCAGGAGCTCCAGCAACCGGAAGGAGAGATTTGAGTGAGAGTAACCCAGCAGAGGCTGCCTTCTGGGGCACCATCAAACCCCCTCAGGCCCTAGTGTGATGAAGGAGGGAAGGTAAGAAACAAAAGAAAACCCCCTACACACACTCAAGGAGAGAAAACAGGGAGTATGTTCACTGGATGCCGGGCAAGATCTCAAGAGGCCTGCCTATGTAGCAAGCTGCACCCCAAGGGCACATCCAAACCCCTTTCTGGGACCTCATATTCTGGCCAATCGAAACCAAGTCTTTATCACAAGTTCAAGGGGCCCCCACGAGTCGGGACATATGATTCCAGCCTCCTGGCTCACACACACATTATTCACACAAATTATTTTACTAGCCAAAAACCCTTTTAGGAAATGGTAAAAAACGGTGAAATGTGACTTTATGGTTTAAGTATGAAAAAAATGGCTATATCTGGTGGACAAATATAAAAATTACAACTAGACACGTTCTTCCTTAAAATAAAATTTTAAGATTAAGGAATGCATTTGTTTTTGTTTAGATAAATGTGGGGTCAAAAACAGCATTTATAATAGTTTCAGATGGGACCTTTTTGGTCTCGAGGATCAAATTTGTCATTTTTCTTGTTGCTTGGCCATTTTGGGCTATTTTAATGAAATTTCTCAATATTTTCAAAATTTGTTGAAAATGATCACCCTTTGGCAGATTTGAGCTTTATTCATCAAATACAAGCAAAATTATTAAATGATAAAAAACCAAAAGGACCCAAAATGTACCCAGGATCATTTAAGGGCATGACCGTTACTAATTAACATGTAACACTGTCTTATATTTTATCAAAGAAAAAAATGTCCTCATAAGTTTATCTTAATCCACAGCTCTGAAGCAGCACCATGGCGAATGCAAACAGCTACAGACCCATTGATGAATATATTAGAGACGCTCTACAAAACAATGACAAAGAGTCGGCTGCTACCAAGATCAAGGAGTTTTTGGACAAGTGGAAAAATGTTCCTCTAAATATTGCCATCACAGGGGAGACTGGTGCTGGTAAATCCACCTTCATTAATGCCATCAGAGGCATCAAAAACAACAAGGAGGGAGCTGCTCCAGTTGGTGTTAAAGAAACCACCATGGAGGTCACAGAGTACCTCCATCCAAACTTCCCAAATGTAAAGTTGTATGATCTTCCTGGTGTTGGCACAACAAAATTTCCAGCCACCAAGTACCTGAAGATGGTTGAATTTGAAAAGTATGACTTCTTCATCATCATCTCAGCCGGTCGCTTCACTGAAAATGATGTGAATCTGGCCAAAGAGATTCAGAAGATGAAGAAGAAATTCTACTTTGTTCGATCAAAGATTGACCAAGACATGAGAAACGCTGAGGAAGATCAGATGGACTTCAATGAAGAGGAGACTCTGAAAACAATCAGGGATGACTGCATCACAGGTAGGATCCATGTCACTTTGAGATATAAAATACCAACTGAAACAGTTTGTTCATAATTTCTGACTCTTTCTACATCACATATAAAGGTCTTTTTTGTAAACAATGTTTGTCTTTGTATTTTAAATTTTCTTTACTAGCACTGTTGCCACAGCTGTTAACATTTTTTAATTTTTGTCAGCATCTTTTTAATACACCACACTCCTTTCTTCTCAACCATCCTTAAAGTTTCAAACAAAAAATCTTTTTCTCAAACCTCGGCTTTATTACCATGGTGTGTTCTCTCTGCATGACATTGTATTTTATACTTTACACTAGATTAGAGTAGAACATTGTTAATCATTTTGGAAAACTCAATAATTGAAATTAGGATTCCAGTCCCAGTTTATGTAGTGGATAAAAAGATATTGGACTCTAATTTCGTAGACCAGGTGCAAGCGCAGGCGCACCTGCCCTGCGCCAGCCTTTGCCGTGCGGATAGGGTGTGACCAGCGCACTTGCAAGTTTCCTGCAGTGCTAAGAGAGGCGAACTCAAGGCTTATCCATGCCTCTGTCCCTGCCCCTGCCAGAGAAGGAGGAGAAAAGGCGCGAGCGCTGTTTTCACCAATCAAATGACTGCCTCTCCTCGCCTTTAAATGCGCTGCGGCCGAGGCGCAACGTCTGATTGGGCTGAATGATCCCCGCCACCGCGGAAACAGTGTACTTGAAAGACCCGGTAGTGAAGACGGTCAGAGCCGCTGTCCCTTCGGCAGGAGAATGGACAGCGGGGCGCGTCACCGTGTGGGCTAGCTCCAGGGACAGATGTAATCTGTTCCTTTGTCATTTATAGGAGTAAAAAAAATAAGAGACAGTTACACAGCAGCTGTCTTATCCATTCATAATGCTTGTGATCCACCTGCACTCCTAGTTTGTCATCACCAAATAGCAGAGCCTTTAGTGATAAACTGTATACTCTCCTGGTGGCTCTGCCTCATCCTCCTTGAAAAAAATAAAGACTAAAATAGAGGAATATGGTAAATAACAGGTACATCCAGAGTAACATACATTTATTTTCTCTCGTTTTTCTTCGTCTTTTTTTCTCCTTTTTTTTCTTTGAATTTAATGAAATGAGAGAAGCCAGATATATACTCAGTATCAGATGTTAAGGCTGTTTATTGTTGACTTGTAAGATGTGCATCAAACTTCCAGCTGCCGTCAGGTTAAGTTTCCATTATAACAAACGGCTTCAATCCGACATCAGATGTGACGGGACAGTTAATATAGATACAGATGTATCTGCTGGTTCAGATGGTTACATTAAATAATGATTGCTGTGATTGTTTATTGCATTAAAATGTGTCTGACACTTTGGAAACCTGCCTCTGAGGCTTTGTTGACGTGTGCGCACATGTGTGCCTGTCACCAAATTACAGCTGTGCAGGGTGCACTTCGCCCTGCACCGAGGTTAGACCAGGTCGGAGCTGGCGAGCTTTCGGCGCACTTTCTGCACTGTTTTTGGCACGAAATTGTCACTGCGCCAACATGAATCTGCCGATACCTCCCCCTGGTGCGCCATCACCTCCCCTTGGTGCGCCGTCACACCCACCTCTGCGCAGACAGTCTACCAAATTGTCAAATTGGCAGCGCACAGCGGTGCGCCAGCCGAAATTAACACTGCGCGGGGTGCGCCAGGCTTGCGCCCCCTACGCTGCGCCACGAAATTAGAGCCCATAAGGTTAATTGGTGACTCTAAATGGCCCTTAGGTATGAGTGTGAGTGTAAATGGTTGTCAGTCTCTCTATGTGGCCCTGTGATCAACTGGCGACTGGTTCACCATATGACAGACAGCTGGAATAGGCTCCAGCCCCCCCCCCCCCCCCCCACAAACCTGAAAGGGATAAGTGGTATGGAAAATGAATTAATGAAGAACGAAGAAAAGCCAGGCTGAATAAAAGAGTTTTTAGATTGCATTTTAAAAAAAATCTACATTTGCATTTTGTCTCAGGACTTCTGGAAGTTTGTTCCACAGTTTTGGAGCAGCTATGAGCGTCAACAGATGTTTTTGCGCTGCTCTATGGAACAACTAGAGAGAGGAATCAGAGGATCTGAGGGCCCAACCTGGTTCATAAACTAAAACCATCTGTGATGGGTAATCAGGTGCCAGGTCATGTGGAGCTTTATAATCCGATTAAAGAATTTTAAAATCAATGCGATAACCAACAGGCAGCCAGTGTAAAGACTTTAAAATGTAAAGGGAGTAGGCCATGTTGTAAAAAGGAAGAAGATAATCTCCTTTTTGAAGAGAAAGAATGCACAAATCGCCCTCCTACAGGAAACTCATCTGACAGATCTATAACACATTAAGTTAAGGAGGAGCTCGGTAGGTCAGGTTTTCTATTCTTCCTTCAGTTCAAAGAGTAGGGGAGTAGAAGAAAATTAACAATATTATGAGACAGTTTTACTGTAATTGTTACTCTAGTGAATGTAATACTTCAGTAGGGTTAAGAAAACCTTTCCTGGATCAGTTCAATCTCCCTTCTCTCACAGAGGAACAGCGGGAAACTTTGAATGGACCAGTTACTAGAGAAGAGGTCCTGAATGCCATACGTACACTTCAAAGTGGAAGTGGGCAGAGTATTACAAAAAATGAGCAAAGTTGTGGTGGACCCCCTGACCAATATGTTTCTGGACTCTGCCAGGAAGAGATGTCTCCCTTCCTCTCTAAGACTAGCAAATATCTCCTTAATCTTGAAAAAAATAAATCACCAGATGAGTGTGGCTCTTACAGGCCCGTCAGTCTTATAAACATGGACAGTAAGATACTCTCTAAGGTATTGGCGAGGAGATTGGAGATTTATTTACCTTCACTTATAAATGAGGATCAGACAGCATTCATAAGTGGAAGATTGTCATATTCTAACATGAGAGGACCCCTAAATGTTGTACAGTATTCCTCACAGACGCAGCTCCGGGCATTGGCTATATTATTAGAAAGCCTTTCACAGGGTGGAGTGGGGGTTCATGTGGGATGTCCTGGACAGGTTTTGATTTGGAGAGGAGTTTATAAATTGGATAAAAATTATTTATCATTTACCAGAAGCTTGTGTCTTGACCAATTGCTTGCGCTCTCCCCCCCACCCACTCCGTCGAGGGACAAGGCAGGGTTGCCCACTGTCCCTCCTCCTCCTGAGGATAACATCCTCACGTTAGAGCCACTGTTAGAATGCATCAGGAACAGTAAAGAGATACACGGTGTTGCTTTAGGCAAGACCACACATAAGATTGCCTTATATGCGGACAATGTTTTACTTTTTCTTTCAGACTCAGAGGTTTCTGTACCAGCCACTCTGTCAATTATTAATTCATTTGGTTTAATATCTGGTTACAAAGTAAATTACACTAAATTTGAGGCTATGCCCCTGGGGAATTCATTTTTGGCATACAGATAGAGCAATTATGAACGACCTTGATAGATGCCATAACCTTCCCCTCTCCTGTATGGGCAGGATTAGTCTCATAAAGATGAATATACTCTCTTGATTGCTTTACACTATGCAGATGTTACCATTATGGATATCAAAGAAGACAATCTCAGAACCTGAAAGGACCTTTTCATGATTTATTTGGCACAATAAAAAGCCCAGAATTAAAACTACGACGCTGCAACTACCTTGGGAAAGAGGAGGTTTAGCCCTGCCTAATTTGAGGTTTTATAACTGGGCCTCCCACTCCGGAATAATCTAGGACTTGCTACAATTGTCCATCTAAAACATTCACATCAGATACTTCAACAACATTGTTTATCTTCATCTTTTGTTTTTCATTGTCGCACAGGTCTTCAGGAAGCTGGTTGTGAGTCTCCTCAGGTCTTCTTGGTGTCCAACAAAAAGCTCCACCTCTATGATTTCCCTCTGCTACAAGAGACCCTGGAGAGAGAACTTCCTGATCACAAGAGGGATGCCTTCCTGCTCGCCATGCCCAACATCAGCCTGGAGATGATCAACAAGAAGAAAATGGCTTTTCAGAACAAAATCAAATACATTGCTACTCTGTCTGCAGCTATAGCAGCTGTACCAGTTCCTGGAGTTTCTGCAGCTGTTGATTTAGCATTGTTAGTTGGTGTTATCACAGGTTATGTTTCAGCGTTTAGTCTTGACATCGAGTCACTTGAAAGAACGGCGAACTACTCAGGTGTTCCTTATGAGGAACTGAAGCTTGTTCTCATTTCACCACTTGCAGCAGTTGTAATAACTCCTGCCCTTGTCCTGGCAGTATTATCTCAGATTGCCATAACAGGTGTTTTACTGGCAGTAGAGGAGGGAGCAAGATTAATTCCAATACTTGGAATCCTAGTTTCAATGGCCTGCTCTTATACTTTTATTTACAAATCCCTCAACTTCATACTCGACAAGCTCACTGAAGATGCAGAGAGGGTTTTTCAAAGGATCATGGATTAGAGACCACAGGGTCATAATGGATCATTGGATTATGTAAATATTGAATACCACTGCCCCAGTGAAAAATACAAAACAGGCAGCACTTTGACAAAGCATGTCAGCAGTGGAGTAAAAATATCCTGTCTATGAACTTTTTCTGTGTATAGGGAGGGTCCTGTGTCCCTTATAACTCATTTTAGCCGCCTCAGTCTCTCTTACCACTGACATTTGAAGGTTAACCCATTTTGCCCCACCAGCAACAATTGTTGCCGAAGTGTATCACTGTCATTTTCTACTCACAACAAAAAAGTTGCATGTAGTAATGCAACTTTTTGCACTTATGTGTTAGTAGACAACTTGGATAAAGATTTCAGTTTATAAAATATAGTTTTCAAGTAGTCCCTGTGACATGACATCATCTGCTTCCTGCCCCTTCCGGTGGAAGACATGGAGGATGCAAATTGTCCTGGAAAGAGGTCATTTTCATACATTTCTAATGCTTTCCCCCAAAACATATTTATGATTATTTAATCATTCAAGTCTTGAGAGTAACCCTCTACCAAAATATTTATTTATTTGTTCATGGGCTTATTTCTGTGAGTGGCAACAAAAGTTGCCAGTGGGCACATAGCTTGTAACTAGCTAAAGGAAAACACTGTTTGCAGGATTTCTCATAAATTAGTTATTTCAAGTTGTAGAATGAGGTACACTGGTGCATTTAGGTTCTCTTAGAATACTCTTCCAAGCTAAATAAATTCACAGGTATTCAAGACCTGTGTCTGTAGGATTTTGATACGTTACCATAAATTTTCTTGCTATTTGCTAAGCAATCTTTCTCTGTCAACTAGCAAACCCGTTTCCACAACTTTAAAAAAAGGAAATCAGGGAACTAAAAATAAATAAATAAATACTAAGTCATAATAATGTGATAAAAAGTCAAAAATGTTGATGTGCAGTTGGAGGTGCACCTTTCTTGACACACACTCATCATAGCCAATGGCCATTCATCGCCCCGCACACACCCACACACTCAATTTCATAAAATAATACAAATTTATTACGTATGTTGTTCTTTCCTTCAATACTCTGTGGCAGAGGTCCTGCCCATGCTGCAGGACTCTGAAACAGTGACCTAGTTACAAGCTATGTGACTACCGGCAACAATTGTTGCCAGTCATAAAAATGCTATTTTCTTTAAAACAAAGTACAAAATGGAAAAAAGAAATACATAACATGATTCAGAGGGACTCAACTGATAAAATTACATGCCTTACAACTCAGAAAAAAATTTGGGTTAATGACAATTACATAAGACCTGATAAATGGTAATCATGAATATGGTGTCAGGATAACATCCATTAAAAACTTTTAATATCTAGTTTTTCTTTCAAAAAGTTGTATATAACTGTATCAGCACTTTGACGAGAAGACGTCTCTTTCAGCTGAGGCTTCTTGTCAGGACGGGTCATGTAGTCATGAGGTGTGGGTTGATGTGGTGCAGGTGTGACATATATTTGTAGTCCAACCTGGAGGTTAGCATCGCCCTGTTCTTTGGATAAAAACTGATGAGATGCTTAATGTTTTTGAGGATTATTGCTGATAATGAACTCTGTGAAGAAAAAAAGTTTTTGGAAATTTACAGTGTTATTCAACATGATAATGTCTAAAAGCTTCATATTTTTAAAGCCTAAATGTAAACTGAGAGGGTAAAATACTACACTCATGCTGCTATGGACCCACAACATGATGGTTTGACGAACAATGTCTTAATAACTCATATCTTAGGCTGTAACCTTTAATTTAAGAGGAGTTCCTCTTTAGTGTGAACTGAGTCAGTGCTCATGGATGTGGCAACTGCATGTATAGCTTTGTTGATTAATCATGATGAGCAATAATTACTTTAAGATAACCATTTCTGTAGTTCTTGTTACAAGTCTGATCTCGACCTTTTTAGATGTGCAACAATGGATAAAAATCCACAAGACAGGCAGTGCCAAATGCAAGATATGATGTAAAAAATGATTTTAAAATATAATTTGCTTGTGTTCACCACTGATCTTATTCATGGTATTTGTCAAATAAATTAATTAATAAATCATAAATAGTTATATAATTAAATTATTAAGAAAATGTCAGACTTTGAAAGTTACAATTCTATGTTTTAAATTACTGACTTGCTCTGCATTTTAATGCAAATTAACAAATTGAGTTAAAGATTTGAGTACATTAAAGTATATAAGTAAGATATAACTTACTTATGTTCAACTTCATAAGTCCAAGTTTTACACAGCACTTCTCAAAGTAAAATTCTGTCATTAAAAAAACCCAAAGCATTTATCAAAGCATTTATCAACTTTTGAGTTATAGCATCACATTTTATAAAGCAATATATTTTTATGTTTTTATCATTTAATCTGATTTAGACACTTGTACTTTTAACTGGAGATGTTAAGGCACTTACTCTTTCAGGAATAAAGTTTATTTTTTTCTGTGCAATGCAGTTTCAGACATATTTATAAAACTGATCTGTAATCAAACTCTTTCAATCATTGAAAATCGAGCTGTATGATTATGACATAGTAAAGAATTACATGATGTTCTTCTTGATTTTTGGATGAGTAAAATTATCATTGGATCAGCTGAATCTGTTTCTTTTTTCCTGAAATAAATTGTTTTGTGTAACGATCACTTAAGTGGTTCTTGGACTTTTTTCTGTCAGTCTCCTTCAGCGGGAGAAGTTTTTTTTTTTTACCATTCACACTATTTATCAATGAATAAAAATTGCTAAATTAGTTACGTCCTTTGTCTCGTATGTAACTGGAGCTGGCCCTGGAGCTATTGGTGTGCAGTCAGGAGAATTATTAAACATGTCCACTCTGGTGTCGCTCACCTGTCACAGCCATACTAGCCAAACAGCATGAAAGAGAGAGAAGCATAGAGAGCGAGAGAAAGAGAGAAAAAGGAGTAGAGAAAGAGATGCTGAGATGTTGTTCTGTGAAGCAGGGAGAGGATGGGGGATTTGACATCTGGTGGCTCATTAACATTTGAGGCATTAAAGGGATAGTTCAGTATTTTTGAAGTGGGGTTGTATGAGCTTTGTATTTCTGAAAGTTAATGCAATTTAAAGCATTTCTAGGTAGTGCACTCGTAAACTATGGTATCATTTTTGATGGGAGTTCTTGAAGGCAGAGAAATAGCCTTTGACCTTGGTACAATACTTCCCTGTCTACTGCTAGTTCTCTTACCAGCTGTGTCTTACTGAGGGAGAGGGGAGAACTTTCTACTGTATCTACTGTACTTAGTGGCCATATGACGCTCATACAACCCTACTTCAAAAATACTGAACTACAACTTCAATATGAATGACAATAAATGGGAATACAACTAAAAATTACAAAAATGGAAGTCTACCCTTAAACAGGAGTAGTTGGAATCAATATTTAAGTACAATACTGATGAAAGCAACCTGATTTTAATGCAAGTGTGCTTGAAAATATATTTTTTTATTCCTTGAGTACAAGACTTTTGAAGCCACACATTTGAGCCAGTGGACTACAGAAACTGAAGTCTTATTCATCTGTGAGATACAAAAATAAAACTTCATAAAATTCTACTTACAAATAAATCTGTTGACATGTAGTGGTTTTTAATGGTGTGGATTTTCTGTCTGGTCTATGTTTACATAGGTGTTCTTTCATAAATTGTTGTCATGCTTTGGTAGCAGTGCCTCATCTGTGCACTTTATTAAGTTTTGCTGGAGCCCCAAAATGATCTCAGATCCCCCATCAGGACCATGGACCCCACTGATGCATCTTTATATTTCAGGTCATTACCTGTATATTTATTTTCTTTACAGTAAACATTAAAAGTTCTCTGACATGAAACCCTCAGTACATGAGCTCAGGACAGAATATTAGAGACACTCATGTCATGTTGTTGATGGTTTCATTTTTTTTTTGTTTTGTTTTCTTTTTCTTGTCTCTCTGAAGCATTTGGGATGAGCCTACGCTGAACTCTAGTGGTCAAAATGTAGAATCACATCACAACGCGATAAGTGTTGTGATGTGATTGGGCTGAGTGACATTATGGTTAGTGGCTTGGAAACCAAACTTGAAACAAAATTCAGCTAAAAGCCAGACTAAAAGGGTAGGTATTGAGTTTGCTTTTAAAAATATGAACAGTAGGTGCTGCCCTCAGGTCTTAAGGTAGACTGTTCCACAGATTGGACCATAATGACAAGAAAAAGCTTCTCTGTGTGTTTTAGCTCTTACTTTGGAGACTATTAAAAGACCACTACATGAAGACCTGAGGGCCTAACTGGCCTTATGTGGTAAAAGCAAATCAGATAAATAGGAGGAACCAAGACCATTAAGAGATTTAAAAACGAATAAGAGACCTTACAATCTACTCTAGGAGAAACAGGAAGTCAATGCAGAGACTTTAAAATCTGTGTAATGTGGGCTCTCCTTCTGGTCTTTGTCAGCATGTGTGCAGCTGAATTTTGAAGGGGCTGTAGATGTGAAATGTTCTTTTTAGGAAGACCAGAGAGCATTGCAGTGATTGATTCTGCAGGTAATAAAAGCAGGAATAAGACAAACATAATAATAACTTTTTATGGTGTGAACTAATACGTTTATGTACAAGTTATTTTCCTTTTTTATCGTTAGATGTAATCCCAATATAAAAGTAAAGCTGGAACAGAGTCCAGGAATTTGAACCAATAAAAAGGTTACCAAAATAGGGTGTTGGGGTGTGTATCAGTGTGTGGCTGCATGGGAAGCTTTATTTTTAATGGAGTGCTTTTCAGGTGTTTTTCAGTTGGGCATGACATGTATTGTTTTGATAACTACTTGACTGTGAATGCAGCTTTTCTGTCAATTTTAGAAAACTTTCGCAGTCGCTGTATCCTGGATCATGGAAAGAGCTGACTGGTTTGCAAATACTGGTAAAACCATACAGCAAGTATACTTTGAATTGAAGAGAACTGTGAAAAACTCACTAATCTACTAACTCCTTTCTGAAATGCTAGGATTTACCAGAACAACCAAGCGGGAATGACTGTGGCATCTTTATGCTCCTGGTAAGACACATTAATTGTCTTGTTAAATACTGCTGGCTGTTAATCTATTTATATTAAAATGTTTTCATTCACAGTATGCCCTGTACATCATACTGGATGCACCCTATGATTTCTCCATAGTAAGTAGATTTACTTTTCCATTGTGAGCTGAAAATCCCATTATGGTATTCTATGTGATATAGTTTTAATAATTACTCCCCCTCTTTTCAGATGGACATGCCAGCATTGAGGACATGGTGGTGTGTCATGGTAATGAAGAATTTGGACCTTGTTAGAACAAAAGCTTTCACATGGTTAGACCGCAATGTATCTTCAATAAAATTATTCATGTCCTCTAACCCCCTTTTCTGTTTTATTTTGAAGCTATGTAAAAATGTTTGCCCATTGGACAGAGTCCTCCAAAGACGTCTTGTGAGGACATATGCCACCAGTGTTCAAACTGAAAAAGAGGATGCTGGAGGACATAACCAAGGTCTGTAATATGTGTGTGTCCTTGTGTGTTTGTGTGTGTGTGTATATTTAACCAAAATGAACTACACTGCATATATCTTGTTTTGTTTTGTTTTGTTTTGTTTTTTTGGGGGGGGGCGGGGGCATTTTGTGTCTTTTTATTGATATGAGAGAGAAGCTGCGTTTCCATTACCCCTCGAATTGCGCAAAACCTGAATATCGCAACAGAAAACTGGTAATGGAAACACCTAAATTAAAAAAAAAAACCTCAAATATCGCAAAAAAGTTTTTACGCTTTCATGAGGAGGTTTTTCAGACGTTTCGACATTCAAATATATCGCAAAAGCGCTATGGAAACACTTTTTCTGCAATTTTACGTCACAGGATGTGACATACCTGGTTACATGATCACTTCTCTCAGAGTAAACATGGCGCGGTACGTTTGGACAGAGGAGGGGGGTTCCGGCAAGATGTCGGAGTGAGAAGTCACAACTTTTCGAGCTCTCGGCATCAAACCTGCTAGGGCAGCTAGGGCACAAATTGACTTCCAATTTCGACAAAAACAGCTGTTATAGCTTTCACAAGAGACACTACACAAAAATGCCCAGGAAGTCCGGACAAAAACGACCTAATGTTAGTGAGTCCAGCGAAGAGGCTAACAGTAGTTTCCTAGCTAGCGACCACGATTACAGCAGGAACGGAATGGACTGCAACCTGCAAACAAGCTTCGAAGAATAATTCCCGCCCTTGCCTGTGACACCGAGTAGGCCCCCGGTCCCGAAGAAGCCTACTCTTGTCACAAATAAAGAAACTGGACTTGGCTCAGATGATGCAGTGCGCTCCCTGGATGATTTTATTAATAACCGAAGTGACACCCTCGAAGAAATGCTGGAATCTGTACGTGGCGAAAGTAAAGTTTTAAATGTAAAGGTTGCACACATTGAAAAGAGGGTGGAAAGAAACAAGGATTCTGCTTTGAAAACCATGAGCCGGGTCAGCGAACTGGAACACTACAGCCGACGGTGGAACCTGCGGCTCCAAGGTATGCCAGAGGATAGGGAGGAGGATGTGCGGGCTCGAGTGACCAGTGTTTGTCAGGCGGTTCTACCGGAGGAAAACAAACGCTACCAGCTGCTATAGAGATCGCACACCGTGCGAAAACTTAAACAATACAACACGAAACCCCAAGCGTCATCATGAGGTTTATCTCCTGCAGATGCAGGGATGCGGTGTGGAAAGCTGCAAAAAACAACCCTTATCTCCAGAATAAGGGTCTTTGTTTCACAGAGGACTTAATTTAAGAGGACAGAGAGAACATACAGAAACTGTCGCCCCACATAAAGAAAGCTCGAGATGAAGGGAAAACAGCATACTTCATTGGAGGAAAAGGATTTGTGAACGGTTCGGAAATTCATCCATGATCTGTTGGAGTTCAGATATAAAGGTTTGCCGTACATGTGCCTTCTGCTCAGGCAATAGTTACACAGGTTAATTTCTTGGAGATGTTTTTGCCTAACACTTAAGATTAAACTCCTATACGTAGTGATCTGTTTAAATATCAGGTGGATTACCTGCTGATTCAAAAAAGGGTACAATGTTTATATAATTCTACCTCTTATTTTGTGCATAATTGCATAAACATTTTATAAATGAGATTCTATTATAATTTGAAACAACTGTAACACCACGTTACTGTGCTTAGTTACTAAACTATTATGATGCTGATCTCGACATTCTTTTGTTACTTATCCAAAGTACTGATTTATATTTAACCAAGGCCTATAAAGGTTTGGTTCTCTTTCTTTTTTTTTTCTTTTTATACATAGTTCTACTGTTTACTAATGTTGTCATTTGTTTCTTTAATGCCAGGGGGTTACGTAATAACATTAAGAGAAAAGCACTATTTTTGTTTGCAAAACAATTCAAATCTGACTTTTTCTACTTTCAAGAATCTCACTCTACAGAAGACAATACTAATTTCTGGAGGTCTCAATGGGGCAATACTATCTGGCTCTCCCATGGGACAGAGCGTTCAGCTGGGATAGCCTCGTTAAGTGACAGGTTTAAAGGAAATGTCCTGACAACAAAATGTGATCCAGACGGTCACTTTATTTGCAAAGTTATTGAACACAATGACTCAGTCTACCTAATACCCAATGTTTATGGTTACAATACAAAGAATGAAAATAAAAAACTTCTACAGGCTATTGAAAATATTCTTGCAGGCTGGCTGGTTAGATTCCCTAATGCATTTATACTGTTAGGAGAGGATTTCAGTAGTATTTTGGATGGTTCTGTAGATAAAATCCCACCCTCTCAGCAAATCAGAACAGAGTCATTTTTAACAGATTTTATAAAAAGATTTAATTTGGTAGATGTATGGAGAGAGAAGAATCCTAATAGCAGATTGTATACTTGGAGTAATAAAACTGGCTCCAGGCAATCACGATTAGATTATTGGCTGATATCTGATAGTTTAAACAAGGACAACATTGATGTGCGTATCTGCCCTACGCCTTTAACTGATCATAAAGCTATATACGTATCTGTTTATGTCTCTGATAGTCATACACCCACCACACATTCAAGCTATTGGAAGCTTAATTGTTCTATACTACAAAGGGATGAAGTTCAATGTAAGACTAAGGATATGATTTCACTCTATTGGACTAAAGCAAACAAGGAAAACTGTTTTGGGCTTAACTGGGAGTCCCTAACAGAAGAGGAAAAAAAAGAACTATCTTATTCACAAATTAAACTTGAAGAACTATCTCGACAAAAAGCAAAGGGTGCCTTCATTAGGTCTTGCTCTAAATGGTTAGAAGAAGGGGAGCAAAACTCTCGTTATTTCTTTAGTCTAGAGAAACATCACTCCACCAATCAACAATATCAGTAAACTAAACATTAATGGAGCTATTACTGAAGATCAGCGTAAAATAGCAGACTTTTGTTCAAGTTTTTACAAAGAGCTGTATAGCACTAAATTTAACCCAACTGCAGCTGAAAATTTTATAAACCCCCTCTCAGTTAAAATGATAACTGAAGTAGATAGAGAGCACTGTGACAGACCCATATATCTTCAAGAAGTACAACAAGCTATAAATCAACTCAAAAATAACAAATCTCCAGGCTCTGACGGCCTGTCCTCTGAATTTTATAATTTTTTTGTTACTGAATTGTCTCCCTTTTTACATAGAGTCTTTGTTGAATGTATTAATAGCGAATGTCTTCCCACTACTCTGACCCAAGGAATTACTGTTTTAATTCCTAAATCAAACAAGGACAAACTACATTTAGATAATTGGCGCCCGATATCCCTACTAAACATTGATTATAAAATAATGGCTCTCACATTGACCAGAAGATTAAGGTCAGTTTTGGACTCTATCATAGAAGAAACACAAACAGGTTTTATGAATAAGAGGCATATAGAAAATAATGTTAGGCTTGTTTTAGATATTTTAGATTATCCAGAGCTGGTGGAGGATGGTGGTCTAATGCTATTTGTAGATTTCTACAAAGCATTCGACACTGCTGAACATCCATTTATTCTACAGTCTCTCAAGAAATTTGGTTTTGGAGGGTATTTCTACTCGGCTATAAAAACTCTATGGGACAAAAGTAATAGCTCACTTAAACTAACCGGTGGCATGTCTCCTAGATTTAACGTATCTGGAGGCATTAGACAAGGTTGCCTGGCTTCACCTTACCTCTTCCTACTAGTGGCTAAGCTTCTGGCTGACCATATCAAATCAAGTGATATAAATGGCATTAATATTTTAGGTAGACAGCTTACCATCACTCAACTGGCAGATGACACGACACTCTTTCTTAGAAATGAAAACCAAGTTTCTATTGCAATAGAAACAATAAACAAGTTTTCTAAGGCCTCTGGCTTAAGCTTGAATCTCAGTAAGTGTGAAATCATGTCCATTAATGACTGTTCAAAAATCATCCATTTGTAATATCTCAGTCAAAAATGACCTAATTTATCTTGGTATTACAATTACTAAGGACCAACAAAAAAGAGCTTTAATGAACCCTATCATTAAAGCCTATCATTCAAAAAACTAAAAAAAAGCTGAACCAGTGGCTGTTACGGGATCTTTCTCTCAGAGGTAGAGTCCTTCTATCTAAGGTAGAGGGTATATCACACCTAACATATGCTTCTCTATCTCTGTATATAGACAACAATCCGTTATAATGAATGACTATGAAAGTGGTGGACTAAATTTTGTAGATTTTTATACTCTAAACAACACATTTAAGATAAACTGGCTGAAAAATTTATTTAAAAACCCTAATTCCATATGGAATGTCATACCCTTCCATATGCTATCAAAACTGGGTGGATTAAATTTTTTCTTAACCTGTAACTAAAACATTGATAAAATCCCTATAAAAATGTCGTCCTTTCATCGCCAGGTCTTCCTGTCATGGTCTCTGATTTTCAAACATAACTTTTCACCTCATAAATATTATATATGGAACAACAAGGACATATTGTTCAAACACAAATCTCTGTTTATTGAATACTGGTTTGATAATAACATTATATATGTTGCTCAATTATTTAACAGGGTTGGTTGTCTCTACTCCTATAATGAGTTTCTAGAGGAATACAATATACCTGTGACACCTGGAGACTATGCAAAAGTATTTGGATCAATCTCTTCTGGTATTTGCATGTTATTTAAAGCTCAGCCAAGAGTTGAAATCCAACATTTACCCCTGTTATCTTTGACTAACACTACAGTTGATAAGATTTACTTGACCTGCAACCATGGAAAGAACAATAAACTGATCAGAACTCTGTTTAAAAGGGATCTCACTACAGTTCCATATGTGGTCTTATATTGGAATAAACACGTGGAACACCTTGACAGGAAGAAGATCTGGCTCTTACCCAGCCGATACCTGCTGACAAACAAAGTTAGAGAAATTTCCTTTAGAATTATTCATAGGTTCTACCCAGCTAATAATCATATTGTAAAAAGATTCAAAAGAGACATTGATGTGAAATGTACTTTGTGTTCTGTGAATGTCGAAACAGTTACTCATTTATTTTGGCACTGCCCCTTTGTCCAAAGCTTCTGGATCGATACTTGTAATTTTATGGCTAACAGTGATGAAAAGGATTTTAAACTGTTTTGGAGGGATGTGTTGTTTGGTCTCACTGACTATAATAGAAATAAGACAAAGCCTAAAGAAACATTTATAATTAATCTCATTGTTCTTTTGGCTAAATTTCACATTCACAAGTGTAAGTTCACACATAAAACAACGTCCTTTATTGCTTTTCACAGTGAGATCAAGCAATACATAGAATCCATAAATTTTTCTCTTAATCAGAAGGCGATGAAAACCATGAATATTTGTGAACATTTTGACATTTTTGTGTAAAGTCTTATTCCACCTGGCAAGTTATATGTTGTTATTGTACTATTACTTTAATTTCTGTTGTTCAAGATCTGCAATTTAATCTTTGCAAACTGTGATACTCTTATTCTGTATCAAAAAAAAAACAAAAAATGTTTGGACAGAGGGGGAGACGGAGACTTTTCTCGCAATTATTTTTTAGAAAAACATAACGGCCATACTGTCAGGGCAATCGCAGCCGATGTAAACATCACTACACCTACACGCCACAGCTTTTGAGCGTCCATTTTCCAGCAGTGAAATCTTGTGGGATGATATTTGACGAGAGTTCCGACGCTCCTGCCGAGAACAACCTTCAATGGAAACACGTTCAAAGCGCAAAGATACTATGTCGAATTTTTAGGAATATCGCTTTTATTTTGTGAATGGTGTAATGTAAACTGTAATGGAAACCCAGCTAGAGACAGTGGATAGGCTTGTGAAAGGGGGCAAGAGAGTAGGGGGAGACACTCTGCAAACTGGTCACAGGTGGGATTTGAACCTGGGCCGGCAGAAGCAAGTACATGGGGTGCCTGGTTGCTAACCACTCCGCCAAACCAGCAAAGACATATGATTCTGCATATTGATAAATGTATTAATGAATAAATTGTATATTTTTCATTTGAATGTATCTCCCTCTCTATCACACACACACACACACACACACACACACACACACACACACACACACACACACACACACACAATCATGACCCTTCTGTACACAAATAACACAAGAATTTTTTTTTTTGTGCTGTGAGAATATTCCATGTAACTCCTTCAGGCACAGGCACATCATACGAGCGCTCTCACACAAATCAGACATCTAATATAAAACATGTTGACATGTGTATTAAACTTTAAATACGTTTTAACTCAGCTGTGTTGGAATAAAACTAAAAAAGTCATCTGCTTTCAATATTGCACCGTTTACTGTCACTTTAGGCTGCACAAAATACAAGCATAAATACGTTCACTCCACTATCTCTGGTGCTAGACCTGAATAAAGAGACCCATTCAACATGGCGGCAACACTTGATTACGCTAGGCTGTTCGCTAGGCTGTACGCTAGGCTGTAATGAGTATGGATGTATTATAAGAACTTATAATACATCCATGGTAATGAGGCGTCTATGGGGTGCATCCCAATGTACCAAAATGCAGACTCCTCTCTCCTCCACAACACCAAAGTGCAAAATGCGCTCAGAGGAGTGAGGAGACTGATCGGAGGACGGATAATCGAGGAACACAAGTGCAGACTTCGCCGAGGTCTTTTCACTGACAGACACACCCCCTTGTGATGTATCAGCAGCAAGCTGTAAAGCATCAGCTGCCCACATGAGTGAAATGTAAACACCATGGCGCAAGAGAAAGTGTAAAGTGTAATTAGCAGCTTCTTGGGTGTCATTGTAATGAGTATATCCGCATTTCACACAAAGCAGCCGATGTGTAGGTCTAATATTCCCTCAAAATGTGAGCAACTACTTCATTTCAGTCGTGTCTCGTATCTGTTGCTTGATTTTCTTCACTGTGCAAAGAAATATTTGACTCATCATTTAAAAGAATTCTAAGATGGACATATTGATATCACAGAAAATATTGAACACTATCATGGGGCAGTTCTTTCAGGTTTTCCATCTATTGTCTGTCCTGATTTGTCTGTGTTGTTTGTGTCTGTGTCTGTAACTGTGAGGCTGCTACAGTAGACAGGTCTGTTCAGGAAAACCATTTTAGATTAGATTAGATTAGATAACTTTATCCCAAAGGGAGTTTCAGTTTTTGCAGTCTATCCAGACCATACATATAGTACATTTACAAACAGAAAACATGGACAATAACAAATAAAAAAAGTCAGTACATGACAGAGATGCTCATTGACACATATTGGCCCTCTATAGACCCCATGGTCAGACAGATTATAATGCACGTTAACGAAAAGCATGTTTTATGTAGTTCCTGATATAACTAAGCATAAATAAGGAGAGAAAGTAGTGATTTGTACATTGTTATGTCAGGCCTTTACATTTTTTTCTATATAAATGCGCAGAGAGGGGGGTTTAAGTGTTTATAGCAGAATAAAAACATTATTTATGAACACAAAGTGGCTTCAATATAACAATTTAAAGTTTCTAGACACATTAAATAGGTTTTAAATCCATTTCTTTAAAACATGTGAAAGCCATTCAACTATTAAGAACTTAGTTTTGGAGCTAGGCTTCACAAACTGTTTTTTACCTTTCTGTCCTCAGGATTGAATGGGCATGTCAGACATCAGGGGGCTGCGTAACGTAACGCTGCCCCTCCTTACCATAATCCCGCCCCTGCTGCTTCAGCGGTGTAAACACATTCAGCGTACCACTCGCTCTCTCTCTCTTATGAAGTTTGTAGCTAGCTAGCTAGCCAGTCAACCAGACAGCTAACCAGTCATTTCTCCCCTCTCCTGCATCCTTGCAGTGCCCACTTTACCCCAGACAGTTAGAAAAACTATCACAAGGTTAAGTCCGGATTGTTGAAGAGTCCATTAACTGAGCTGAACCGAACCTCTCCGTCCAGCCGACCGTGTGAAGCCATCACGGCCCCGGCGTTATGAACCCTCCGTGGACCCTCCCTCAGACAGCAAGTGCTGTCATCTCAGCCACTGGCATTACGTGCCCGCCATAGGGCAAAAGTGTGTGCTTATATTTCACATCCTGCATCCAGCCTTGCTCATGTAATGTTAATAAATGTTATTGCATGTAATTATGACATTATTTGGCTCCATTCACTGAGCGGAGTCCATATGAGAACACAATGAATATCACAGGTATTTTTTTATATCACCAACATAGCTGTGACTAGGAAATACATGACTGGGTTTTACATTTGTGTGTAAAATTATCCCACAGACATTAGCTGCTTATATTCAGAAAGAGGCTGTTCTCATTTTCTGTGAGCATGCAGCACACTTTTCATGCAGTTATTTAAAAACTAAAGCTACAGCTGGTAATAGAGTAAAGAAAAGTAACTGGGTGAAGAAGTATAAGAGTAACCATTGCTGTAAAATGTCAGCCTTACAAAATTATGTTTTTTTGGATTACTGTCAGTACTGCATGAATCTGCTCATACTTTTGTATATTTAAATCAATAATAATGCATCATATTCTAGAGAATCACATACAGTGCCTTTCTGTTCTGTGAGTATCACATGTCTACAAAAAGTCTACTAGTGATGTCAGTTCTATAATAATGCCTTTCCAGCTGATAAAATGAGGGTTTTGCCAGCTTCCATTGTCTCTGTTGGTTATGTCCCTGTACAGTGAATGGAGGGGGCCCCTCCCCTCCCTCATGTGGGCGTGGTTCCAGCGCCTCTAACTGACACGCCCCCAGCATTTCAGTGTAGAGAGAAGTGCTTGTTTTTGCATGATTTTGACACCTAATTTTATGTACTTAGCAATATTTTTAATCTTTCAAATTTGGCTCAGTGGTCAATGACACATGTTTCTGTGGTATGAAAAGCTTAAAACAAAAAATTTATTTTTGCTTTACTGGGACTTTAAAATGAATCTCCTCGTTCCCTCTCTCCTCTCTTCATTTCCTTGTGTCCTTGGTGCATCTCTGGTGAGCGGGACTAAGACGCAAGTGAACAACACAAGTGGAGGAGGCGAGGATGAAACTTTGGAGCTTTGAGATGCAGCCTATGGTATGGCAGCACACTAAATCCGGCTAGTACTCCAAGAAGACATTTTATTGGTTGATGCCGAAAGGGCAGAGCTCTCAGACTGTGCTAAGAGTTTCTGTTCCTGTTTCTGTCACAGATTCATACTCGATCGTCTTTTCTCCACCCTGTTTTCTTTGAGGTGAGTGCCAGATCTGTTCAAGAGTTTTGATATTTTCAAATCACTGCTGAAAACGTCTCTCTTTTTAATTTCATTTTGTTGAGTTAGTGTGTTACTTTCAGCGTTTGTCGTCTTTATTAGGTAATTTTTTTTTATCTCGCTTGTTTATGCAACACTTCAGTCATTGTGAGTGTTTTCTAAAATTTGCTTCATGAAAAAGTTTGAGGGGTTTGAAGTTCTCAAAATTAAGCAGAGGTGGATTATTTTGTGTGCAGATCAGAGAGTTATGTGAGTTTAGACATGAAATGAACCCCTGCCCTGCTGTGCAGAACAGAAACCCTGTTTGTGGTTTCACTTCTGTCTGAACTGTTTACTCAATTTACTTCCTTGAGTTTTTTAAAGAATTTGATGCAGGAAACTGACAATGTGTTTCTGTTTATACAATTTTGATTCTTTCAGACTTTCTTTGTGCATCGTATTTATTGTTATGTAACACATTCTTATATTTTGATGATATGTATAGCCGCATGTCATCATTCAACCGCTGGCTATCGAGGTGGTGTCCAGCAAATGATGTGGGCTTTGTTGACAATTGGTCATCCTTCTGGGGAAAACCTGGCCTGATAGGAAGAGATGGCATCCATCCTACTCTGGCTGGTGCATCTCTCCTGTCAAAAAACATGGCAGAGTCACACTTATGACCTCTCAGAGATGAGACCATGTTGCAGAGCTGCAGTCCTCCACGCTCCTCTGCGCTTGCTCTAAGACAGTTTTCCTGCCATTACTGTTATGACAGCTGTGTTCATCACTTAGATAACTGCTATGGCTCTTGTAATAGTGATAAACATTATTCCATAGAGACTGTGTCAGTCCCCCGACCCAAAGTTCACTTAGATATTAACTCAAAAACAAATGAAAGAGGTGTCAACCACAGAAATCTGATTAAAATAAAACCTTCAAATGTAGTGGCTTTAAAACATCAGAGAATCAGATGTGGTCTCTTAAATATTAGATCACTGATGTCCAAATCTTTACTGGTGAACGACCTTATATCAGAAAATCAGACTGATTTATTCTGTCTCACTGAAACATGGCTACGTGACGAAGAATATGTCAGTTTAAATGAGTCCACTCCTCCCAGTCACTCAAATATTCATATACCACGAGACACAGGCCATGGTAGTGGTGTAGCAGCTATTTATCATTCCTGTCTCCAAATCAATCACAGACCAAAGGCTAAATATACTTCTTTTAAAAAGACTTACTCTAAATTTATCTCATACTGATTCAAAAACCGGCCAGACAGTCCTATTTGTGATAATTTACCGTCCTCCAGGCCCATACTCTGAATTCTTATCAGAATTCTCTGAGTACATATCAAACTTAGTCCTTAGCTCTGATAAAATAATCATTGTAGGTGATTTTAATATCCATGTCGACAAAGAGAGTGATAGTCTTAGCTCAGCTTTTATGTCATTAATAGACTCAGTTGGCTTTATTCAGTCTGTTAATGAAGCTACCCATCATTTTAATCACACTCTTGATTTGGTTTTAGCATATGGCCTTGATATTAATGAACTGAAAGTTTTTCCTGAAAATCCATTTTTATCCGACCACTTCTTAGTAACTTTTAGCATCCTCCTGGAGGATTCTGTATTTTGCAGCAAAATTGTGAGCAGTAGAAATCTGTCCAGTGGTGCCGTGGCTAAATTCAAAGAGGCCATTCCTACTGCCTTAAGCTCAATAAATTGGCCAACTAATAACTGTGATATTAGCTTTAGCCCTACTCAGCTGGATCAGCTTGTTGATGACTCAGCCAGTCTACTAAGATCCACTCTGGACTCAATTGCCCCACTGAGACTAAAAAGAATTAAACGTCAGAGGACAGCTCCTTGGTTTAACTCTGAAACTCGTACACTTAAACAAACAACCCGTAAATAAGAGAATGTGGCGCTCTGATAAAGGGAAGAGTCACGTATACTTTGGCGAGAGAGTCATAATAACTACATGAGAGCCTTAAAACATGCTCGAGCTGCCTACTACTCCTCACTTATTGAAGAAAATAGAAACAACCCCAGATACCTCTTCAGCACTGTAGCCAGGCTGACACAGAGTCAGAGCTCTATTGAGCCTGTGATTCCTCTAGCCCTGAGCTGTGAGGACTTTATGAACTTTTTCAATGATAAAATTCTGAAAATTAGAGATAAAATTAGCAACTCTTTATCTCCAGCTGAACCTGCCGTACCTCTAAATGTAGTAGTAGTTAGACCTGAGTTAGACAGTTTCTCTACGATTAGCCTTCAGGAGCTAAATTCTCTCATCTCCTCCTCTAAATCATCAACCTGCCTTTTAGACCCGATCCCAACTAAACTGTTCAAGGAGGTCTTTCCTCTAGTTTGTCCATTGTTGCTGGAGACAGTAAATATATCTCTATCAACAGGCTACGTACCACAGTCTTTTAAAACAGCAGTAATCAAACCCCTCCTTAAAAAACCTAACCTCGATTCAGGAACATTAGCTAACTACAGGCCTATTTCTAACCTTCCATTTGCCTCAAAGATCCTGGAGAAAGTAGTAGCTGATCAGCTAGGTGACTTCCTTCAAGACAATAGCCTGCTTGAGGACTTTCAGTCAGGATTTAGAGCTCATCACAGCACAGAGACTGCTCTAGTTAAAGTAACCAATGATCTACTTTCAGCTTCAGATGAAGGACTGCTCTCTGTTCTTGTTTTGTTAGATCTCAGTGCTGCTTTTGACACCATTGACCATGATGTTCTTATACAGAGATTAGAGATGTTACTTGGGAGTACAGGGACTGCCTTAAATTGGTTTAAGTCCTACTTATCTAATAGATATCAGTTTGTACACGTGAACAACAAGTCCTCTGTGTACACTAAAGTAAGTTCGGGGTTCCTCAAGGTTGATTGCTAGGTCCAATTCTCTTCTCTATATATATGCTTCCCCTTGGTGATATCATGAGGAAATACTCTGTTAATTTTCACTGCTACGCTGATGATACACAGCTTTATGTATCACTGAAGCCAGGTGAGACAAACCAGTTAGACAAACTAGATGCCTGTTTAAAGGACATCAGATCCTGGATGGCCAGAAATTTTCTTCTTCTTAACTCAGACAAGACAGAGATTATTGTGCTGGGCCCTCGACACCTTAGAGAATCCTTTTCTAGTGATTTAACTGCCATAGATGGCATTAGTCTGGCACCAAGCGCAACTGTTAGAAATCTAGGAGTGCTATTTGATCAGGATTTATCCTTTAACTCCCATAAAGCAAATTTCAAAAACAGCCTTTTTCATCTTCGTAGCATCGCTAAAATCAGGCCTATCCTGTCCCAGAGCGATGCTGAAAAGCTAGTCCATGCTTTTGTTACCTCTAGACTGGACTATTGTAATTCTCTGCTTTCAGGCTGTCCCAGCAAGTCACTTAAGACGCTTCAGCTGGTCCAAAATGCTGCAGCACGTGTGCTGACTAGAACAAGGAGAAGAGACCACATTACTCCTGTTTTAGCTTCTCTGCATTGGCTTCCCATTAAATATAGAATAGAATTCAAGATTCGTCACCTCACCTATAAAGCTCTCAGTGGACAGGCACCAGTCTATCTTAAAGAGCTTGTAGTGCCGTACAACTCCTCTAGAACATTACGCTCCCAAAATGCCGGCCTACTTGTGGTACCATTAATCTCCAAAAGTAGTATGGGAGGTAGAGCCTTCAGTTATCTTCCCTGGAACAATTTACTGACCACAGTTCGGAAGTCTGACACTCTCTCTACCTTTAAGGTTAGACTTAAAACTTTCCTCTTTGATAAAGCTTTCAGTTAGGGACCAGCTCATAGTTTATAAATAAAAATATAAATTAGTTCATAAATTAGACTCATAGTTTAGATGTAATAGGCCTAGACTGCTGGGGGGGGGGGGGGGGGGGTCTGGCACAATGGTCTCTCTCTCTCTCTCTCTCTCAGCATCTGCCTTTGTCCCTTTTGTTTGCTCCTGTACTCGTCTCTGGCTCTTGTCTTGTAGGTGGCCTGGGATCCTTGGTGGAGACTGCCTGCTGCTGTGGAGTCATGAAGCCTCAAAACTACAGTTATAAACATGACACATAGTTGGCCATTTTATTAGGAACACTCCATTCCCATTATCATTATAGCTGTTCATGTAGTTATTAGCATAATCTCAATATCCATGATCGTTACATCTACAGTATCTATTGTTTATTACCACATAGTCATGAAGTCGCTCTTGAAAATGGGATGTCACATCTCAAGAGGCCTTCAACACATTTATATTTAATGGAGACAAATATGGTTGGGATGCACTTGTGGTCTGGGCACCCATGAGTTCATCACTACCATAAATTCTTATTTTCAGTAAGAATATCGAAGATTATACTTCTAGAAAATGATCACCACAACCATTCAGACATGAGGACCCTCTTGAAAATGAGATGTAGCATCTCAAGAGGCTACCCTCTAATAAATCAGATGACAGGTTGATGGTACATGAACCTGTCCCTAACTTTAGTTCTTATTCTAGTCCACTTGTCTCCTCTTACCTCCCTTCTTTTGCCCTCACACCCATCACAGCATCGTGTGGATTTGCTGTTCATCATGAGACTGGGATCCACATTCAAGATTTCCTGCTGCTTAACAGAAGGTTTTTTCTTGCCACCATGATGGAGGGATTCATGATTGGCTATATGGATTCATTTTGGGTGTTGGATGTATATATTTGTATATATATATGTATATGTGTATTTTACATGAATATATGTATCTCTGCATATATGTGTATCAATAAAATGAAGAGCTTTATGCTCTATTGTAAAGTGTCTTGAGATAACACTTGTTATGAATTGGCGCTATACAAATATGGATTGATTGATTGATTGATTGATAAAGAGATAAACAGGCCATACATACATTTTTGCTGTTTTTTTTTTAATTTAATTTTGTTTAATTTCATTTTTTTTTTGCTGTTTTTGTCCTGTTATACAGTATAAATGTTATCAAATGTAAGAAATAACCATTCAAATTAATTCCTGGGGTCAGAATTGTGTGGCAGATGTTGTTCATTTGTCTTTGTATGTTGTTTACTCCCAAAGTTATGCCTATATTTGCACATCATATCTATTTTTCGGTTTTGGACTAGGTACAGTAAAGTGTTAAAATGAAGGCTTTTGGACATAGTTTCAGCTTGGTACTCAATATAATCTTTAAATAGACACTTAAAGGATTAAGAAAAAACTGGTGGTGAATAAAAGTCAACCTGTGAGCTTAAAAAAATGAAAAGGTAGATGGTCATACAGGCATTTTTGGCCTTTTTTTTTTTTTGCTGTTTTTGGCCAGAAATGGAGTCTAAATGTCATCAAATGTCAAAAATAACTATTCCAATGATTTCCTTGGGTCAAAATTATATGAGAAAATGTATTGGTTTGTCTCTGTATGTTGTTTACATCAAAAGTTAGGCCTATTTCTACATCATATTTCTATTTTTGTTTTTTTTGGGTTGGATGCAATGAAGCACAAAAAAAGCCTTTGGCACCCTATTTCAGCTTGGTAACCACCAGATTCTGAAAATAGACACTCCAAGGAGAAAAAAAATCAGGTGGTGAAAAAAAATCCGGGGGCTGCGCGTGGACCCCCCTTTCCATCTGGACTACAACTCTCTAGCTGGCAAATGTACATTTGCAAAAACAAATACTATCTTTGGAAAAACTGAAAAACTGTGATGTCAATAAATTAAGGTTTTATGTTACATATTTAGGATAAGATGGCCATTTAGTTTATTTTTAAAATAAATCAGAATAACTCATAGATCTGTGTTATTCTGTGTTGCCATGGAAATAATTTTGACGGAAGTCGTGGAATTCAACTCATCAAAGGATTAAAGAGGATCAGAGCAGCTGCTGAAAGTATAAATTGAAGAGCTTGAGAGAGAGGCCCCTCAGACAGAGGCCCCTCAGCTGGAGGACCTTCAGCCTGAGGCGCCTCAGCTTGAGGCCCTTCAGCCAGAGGCCCCTAAGCCAGAGGATCCACAGCCAGAGGACCTTCAGCCTGAGGACCCTCAGCCAGAGGCCCTTCAGCTTGAGGCCCCCCAGCCAGAGGACCTTCAGCTTTAGGCCCCTCAGCTTGAGGCCCCTCATCTTGAGGCTCCTCAGCTTGAGGCCCCTCAGCCAGAGGCCCCTCAGCTTGAAGCCCCTCAGCCGGAGGACCTTCAGCTTGAGGCCCCTCAGCCGGAGGACCTTCAGCCTGAGGCCCCTCAACCTGAGGCCCCTCAGCCAGAGGACCTTCAGCCTGAGGACACTCAGCCAGAGGCCCCTCAGCTTGAGGCCACTCACCCTGAGTCACCTCAGCCTGAGGCCCCTCAGCCGGAGGACCTTCAGCCTGAGGCCCCTCAGCTGGAGTCCCCTCAGCCTGAGGCCCCTCAGCTGGAGGACCTTCAGCCTGAGGCCCCACAGCCAGAGGCCCCTCAGCTTGAGGCCCTTCAGTTTGAGGCCCCTCAGCCAGAGGCCTATCAGCTGGAGGCCCCTCAGCTGGAGTCCCCTCAGCCTGAGGCCCCTCAGCCGGAGGACCCTCAGCCTGAGGACCCCTGGCTGGGGGGCCTCTGGCTTAGGGGCCTCAAGCTGAGGCACCTCAACCTGAGGGGCCTCAGGCTGAGGGGCCTCAAGCTGAGGGGTCTCAGGCTGAAGGTCTTCCGGCTGAGGGGCCTCTGTCTGAGGGGCCTCTCTCTCTAGCTCTTCAATTTATACTTTCAGCAGTTGCTCTGATCCTCTTTAATCCTCTGATGAGTTGAATTCCACTTCCTCAAAATTATTTCCATGGCAACACAGAATCAGATCTATGAGTTATTCTGATTTACTCATGGCCATCTTATCCTAAATATGTAACATCAAACCTTAGGAACTCAGATGATTACCGAGCTGAAATTATATCCCAAATGTTTTATCTCCAGCTTTTTGCATGAATGCTGACAACTTCCATTGACAAAAATTTATACAATTCTGACCCACTGTATTATATTAATAGGTGATGATGGCTGGCTTCCACTGCTCTCTCTTTTGGAACAATTTCAGGAGACAGATAGCTCTTCACCCTTAGCAAAAAGGAAATACTTGAAGTTTATTTTATTAAGTATGCTTGAGTTTAAGTATAGCAAGATGGACCATGTACTTAGTGCACCAGAAAGTATAGGAATGTAATACTTCTAATACTTTTTGATGAAATTGGAACTTTTTAGTCTACAGAAGTACACTTCCAAATACACTTCCCAGTAAAATGCTACAAAAATACTAGACATGTACTTCTAGTCCACATTTTAGTTTCCTGAAGTATACTATAGGTAGACTTTGATGAGCTAAAAATTAATATTTTTTGAGTCTAGGTTGAAGCTAGTTTACTTGTTGCATACTTGTAAATTCTACATTCCTGTAATTCCCCTTCATGCACAGATGAAACAAAAAAAACTTCTGTATCACAGTAAAAGCTCTGACAGACTAAAGAAGAGAAACAACAGTGCTTTATGCTTGAAAGATGGTACATTTGGTTGAATTAATTTGGTTATTCTTTAACAATCGCGTTCACATCAAAGTTCTGCTTTTAATCCATGTGCCAAACTCTGTTGTGTTTAAGTTGAGGTACTTCCTAAATCAGACAGGCCTGTATGCAAAGATTCACAGATCAGTGAGCAAAGTAATTTCATATATGAGGTCAACAAAACTGTTAATGCTGTCTGGCCTGAAATAATTTAAACAAAATGTGTTCTTGTTTAAACAGATGTACATAACTCTATTGCCAGACCTTAATGAAGGAACAGGAATTTGATCAATAAAGTCAAATTAAATGTTTCTCTGTTTCTGTTTTTAAGGTACTGAAAGATAATGCAAGATTTTGAACATGTAAGTTTACAACAAGGATAAATATCTCAATTGTTATTCTGCTAAATTAAATGTAAGAACAATGATTTGACCTTAATCTGTACCTGGATCAGATATACTAAGTCTAAGTACTTTGTGGCAGAAAAAAGGAAAATCATTCTAAAGTACAGGGTTTAGTATTTAAGTGTTAGTGTAAGTTTCAGTGTTGATGTAGTTAGTCTTTGACTTTTCTTTATACCTTTCAGTATAAGCCAAGTTTACTTCACTATGCTATTCATAAGTAAATGAAATATAGCATATAAAAAGTAAACTTAAAAAATACTCTGTCTGTGTTAGTATAGAATACATATACTAGTACACTTGAATGAGCTACTTTTTGCGAAAAATCAACAAGTTTGTACAACTTTTCTTCCACTCACACTGCCTGCCATCCAAGACCTTAAGACCCCAGTCAACCTTTACTCAACGCAGTGATTATTGATGAAAACAAAAACCCTAAAACACCCACATGAAGTACAAGCAAATCAGAATGGGATATTATTATCATATAACCATGGAAGAGGATGTATTACTGTACTAATTGTAATGTTATAATCAGGGACTAGACGTAGGCTTAATCTAGTTAAAATCTTGTAGTTGGTGACCCCCCAGTCTTTGTGAAATCTCAGTCTGAGACAAAAATCTCTGAGAATTATCTTTAGATGCAAGAACAGTTCAGATCATGTTATTAAGAAAGTTTTTTTTTTTTGTGCCAGAAAGGCATAAATAATGCAACTTTCTGTGAGATCACTGTCAGTAATTCTTATTTGATAGAGTATGGTTTCATGCTCTGGCTTAATCATCAGGTCTTCTCTTTAAGGATTATGACGTTAAAATCAAAACTCTCCCAATTTTCTGAGGTTTTCTAATTTTTTTCTCAATAAAAAATAGTTAGACTCCAAACTCATGTGTCTTGTTTTGAATCCTGGTGATAACAAGTATTGTGGAAATGTTTACGAGACCCCTCACTCTATGAACCAAAATTTAAAGAGAGATGATACCAACAATCAGAGTTTTCCAAAACATTGAGAGGACTGGCGTGGACTGCAGCAGGTCAGTCTAGTCCCTGTTGTTGAAACTTGAGCAGAATGTGTCTTCATGTCTCTGAAATAATCATTTAACACACCCCTATACCATCACAGATGCTGTCTTTTGCCCTTTGCTCTGATAACAGTCTGGATGGTCCTTTTCCTCTTTAGCTCGGAGGACACCACGTCCATGATGTCCAAAAACAGTCTGAAATGTGGACTTAGACCACAGCAGACTTTCCCACTTTGCCTCAGTCCATCTCAGATGAGCTCCGCCCAGAAAAGCCGGCAGTGTTTCTGGGTGTTGCTGATATTTGTCTTTGTCTTTGCATGGTAGAGTTTGACCTTGACCTTGTACAAAACCCCAAACCAGTGAAGCTGGCACATTGTGTAAATCGTAAATAAAAACAGAATAAAAGGATTTGCAAATCCTTTTCAACTTATATTCAATTGAATACACAGCAAAGACAAGATATTTAATGTTCGAACTGAGAAACTTTCTTTTCTTTTGCAAATAATCATCAACTTAGAATTTAATGGCAGCAACACATTGCAAAAAAAGTTGTCACATGGGCATTTTTACCACTGTGTTACATCGCCTTTCCTTTTAACAACACTCAGTAAACGTTTGGGAACTGAGGAGACCAATTTTTGAAGCTTTCAGGTGGAATTCTTTCCCATTCTTGCTTGATGTATGGCTGAAGTTGTTCAACAGTACGGGGTCATCGTTGTTGTATTTTAAGCTTCATAATGCACCACACATTTTCAATGGGGGACAGGTCTGGACTACAGGCAGGCCAGTCTAGTACCCGCACTCTTTTACTACAAAGCCACGCTGTTGTAACACGTGCAGAATGTGGCTTGGCATTGTCTTGCTGAAATAAGCAGGGGCGTCCATGAAAAAGACTTGCTTGGATGGCAACTAGATATTGGAAAAAACTGATATTGGGGGCTTTGTGATATATTGTGATATTAAAAATAGAAGAATTTTTACCAGATGACTTGAATATCTCTGTCTGGGAAGAATTTGGTTGACTCACAATGACACCATTGTTTTCATATAATACCATTTAATCCAGGCTAAGGGGGTTCATCTGTGAATGATGCAGATTGCTGTATATAAAAGGGATCCAGGAGGCCATGTCTCTGTACAAAATAGAATAGGTTTCAATTTCAGTAGCTTTTTTTTCATTTTCCCAATAAATGTTGATGATATACAGGAGCTTGTGAATCAAAACACAAGTTTGTGTGTTTGTGTGTCAATAGCGATGTTCAAACAGTATATTGTGCAGGCCTAACGGCAACATATGTTGCTCCAAAACCTATATGTACCTTTCAGCATTAATGGTGCCTTCACAGATGTGTAAGTTACCCATGCCTTGGGCACTATTTTTTTTAATTTAACCTTTATTTAACCAGATGAATCCCATTGAGATCAGAATCTCATTTACAAGGGCGACCTGGCCAAGAGGTCAGCTATACACCCCCATACCATCACGGATGCTGGCTTTTGAACTTTGTACCTATAAAAGTCCGGCTGGTTCTTTTCCTCTTTGGTCTGGGGGACACGGCGACAACAGTTTCCAAAAACAATTTGAAATATGGACTGGTCTGACCACAGGACACTTTTCCACTTTGCGTCAGTCCATCATAGATGAGCTCGGGCCCAGCAAAGCCGGCGGTGTTTCTGGGTGTTGTTGATAAATGGCTTTGGCTTTGCATAGTAGAGTTTTAACTTGCAGTTACAGATGTAGACGAACTGTAGTTACTGACAGTGGTTTTCTGAAGTGTTCCTGAGCCCATGTGGTGATATCCTTTACACAGTGATGCCGCTTTTAGATGCAGTACCGACTGAGAGATCGAAGGGCAGTCAGTGTTGGATTTGGGCCTTGCTGCTTACGTGCAGTAATTTCTCCAGATTCTCTGAACCTTTTGATGATATTACAGACCGTAGATGATGAAATCCCTAAATTCCATGCTATAGCTCATTGAGTAAATGTTGTTCTTAAACTGTTCGACAATTTGCTCACACATTTGTTCACAAAGTGGTGACCCTCGCCCCATCCTTGTTTGTGGATGACTGAGCATTTCAGGGAAGCTGCTTTTATACCCAATCATGGCACCCACCTGTTCCCAATTAGCCTGTTCACCTTTGGGATGTTCTAAATAAGTGTTTGATGAGCATTCCTCAACTTTCTCAGTCTTTTTTGCCTCTTGTGCCAGCTTTTTTGAAACATGTTGCAGACATCAAATTCCAAATGAGCTAATATTTGCAAAAAATAACAAAGTTTACCAGTTCGAACATTAAATATCTTGTCTTTCCTGTGTGCTTCAATTGAATATAAGTTGAAAGGGATTTGGAAATCATTGTATTCTGTTTTTATTTACGATTTACACACCGTGCCAACTTGACTGGTTTTGGTTGGTTTTGTAGATGTGGAGATGAACTGTGTTAACTAATGAAGCTGCTTTATAAGGCAGAAGGTCACAGGCATTCAATGAGGTTCCAGCATCTCCAGGTCATCAGAATCTTTTGATGATATCATGAACTGTAATGCTGCGTTCACACCGAACGCGAATTGGCGTCAATGGACGCCCGTAACGCCTGTGACGCGCCGCGCTTAACGCCCGAGGCTGGACGCTGGACATTTTGACAAGCTGAGGGATGACGCGCGTTCTGGCGCAGGCGCAGTACAGAGCCGGAGCTTGTCGGACTCAGTGATAACCCGTGCAGGCAAATCCAGCTGGAAATGAATATTTACAGAACTTACCTTCAAAACCTGTCTCCTCAGCGACTTTCTCCCAAGCCTGCTCCTTTTTGTTCCAGTCTCTGTAGAGTGCACACGTCGAGTAGTAGAGCTCCGGATGATAGCAAACAACGCAGATAAACCTCTCCTCCATCTTTGAGAGGGGGTTTGAGCAGGAACAGGAGACCGGGGTGTCACACGTCATCAAATCAAACCTGTCTCCTCGGCGACTTTCACCCAAGCCTGCTCCCTTTTGTTCCGGGCTCTTTAGAGTGCACACGCCGCATAGTTTAGCTCCGGATGATAGCAAACAGCGCGGATAAACCTCTCCTCCATCTTACAGAGGGCTTTGAGCGGGAGCAGGGGGACGTAGCGTCATACGTCATCAAATCAATGACGTCGGGGGGGGGATGTCATCGCTGATTGGCTGCCGCGCCAAGTGAACTGGCGTCGAAAGTTCAATATTTTCAACTCGAAGCGTCGGCGTGCGTCGGGCGTCGAGGCGTCAAGCGCCTCGGCGCTCGCTCAAGCACGCCTCCAAACGCGTCCAGCAGCGCTGCCCCGCCTTTGCATTGACTTTGTATTTAATCTCGATGCGTCTATAAACCAGATAAGTTTCATCAAACATAAAAATATATTCAAGAAAAGGTTTAGGCATTAAAATGCAACCAATAAATATGAAAAAACAACAATTTAACCATGGAAGAGCAACAACTTCTTAGCACAGTAATAATTAAAAACACAGGCACTGTACAAAGGATAGATTTAATTCATTTTAATAAATCTGCAGAACGTTTCTTCTGGATATTTCTGCATAGTGACCCTCGCTGTCACAGCTCTATTTGGCAGTCAGGTCCACTTCAGATTTTTTTATTCTCGATAACTTGTATCAGTTTCAGATTTCTGGGGACTGCCTTTGAAAAGAAGTGACTTTTCAGGCGAGTGGGCACTGCCTCCATCTGAGAGGAGCTGTTTCTGCTCCAGAAGGGGGTTCAGGAGTCTCCTGTGAAACAGTGGCGCAATGTTGTATCAAAAATACTCTTATATAGAGTCAAATTTATATTTCATCAATATACAATTCATAGTGTCAAAGTTACAAAAATAATAATGTCAAATAATTACTGAAATTGCTACCCAGTATGCTGAAATTGTTCCAAAAGAGAGAGCAGTGGAAGCCAGCCAACATCACCTATTAATGTAATACAGTGGGTCAGAATTGTATAAATTTTTGTCAATGGAAGTTGTGAGCATTGATGTAAAAAGCTGGAGATAAAACATTTGGGATATAATTTCAGCTTGGTACCTAATAAAATCATATAAAGAGATAAACAGGCCATACATACATTTTTGCTGTTTTTTTTTTCAATTTAATTTTATTTAATTTTATATTTTTTGCAGTTTTTGTCCTGTTATACAGTATAAATGTTATCAAATGTAAGAAATAACCATTCAAATTAATTCCTGGGGTCAGAATTGTATGGCAGATGTTGTTTGTCTTTGTATGTTGTTTACTCCCAAAGTTATGCCTATATTTGCACATCATATCTATTTCTCGGTTTTGGACTAGGTACAGTAAAGTGTTAAAATGAAGGCTTTTGGGCATAGTTTCAGCTTGGTACTCAATATAATCTTTAAATAGACACTTAAAGGATTAAGAAAAAACTGGTGGTGAATAAAAGTCAACATGTGAGCTTGAAAAAATGAAAAGATAGATGGTCATACAGGCATTTTTGGCAATTTTTCTCTGCTGTTTATAGCCAGAAATGGAGTCTAAATGTCATCAAATGTCAAAAATAACTATTCCAATGATTTCCTTGGGCCAAAATTATATGAGAAAATGTATTGGTTTGTCTCTGTATGTTGTTTACATCAAAAGTTAGGCCTATTTCTACATCATATTTCTATTTTTTGTTTTTTTGGGTTGGATGCAATGAAGCACAAAAAAAAGCCTTTGGCACCCTATTTCAGCTTGGTAACCACCAGATTCTGAAAATAGACACTCCAAGGAGTAAAAAAAATCAGGTGGCGAAAAAAAATCCGGGGGTGCGCATGGACCCCCCTTTCCATCTGGACTACAACTCTCTAGCTGGCAAATGTACATTTGCAAAAACAAATACTATCTTTGGAAAAACTGAAAAACTGTGATGTCAATAAATTAAGGTTTGATGTTACATATTTAGGATAAGATGGCCATTTTGTTTATTTTTAAAATAAATCAGAATAACTCATAGATCTGTGTTATTCTGTGTTGCCATGGAAATAATTTTGACGGAAGTCGTGGAATTCAACTCATCAAAGGATTAAAGAGGATCAGAGCAGCTGCTGAAAGTATAAATTGAAGAGCTCCAGAGAGAGGCCCCTCAGACAGAGGCCCCTCAGCCGGAGGACCTTCAGCCTGAGGCCCCTCAGACAGAGGCCCCTCAGCAGGAGAACTTTCAGCCGGAGGACCTTCAGCCTGAGGCCCCTCAGCTTGAGGCCCCTCAGCCAGAGGCCCCTCAGCCGGAGGACCTTCAGCCAGAGGCCTATCAGCTGGAGGCCCCTCAGCTGGAGGCCCCTCAACCGGAGGACCTTCAGCCTGAGAACCATCAGCTTGAGGCCCCTCAGCCTGAGGACCACCTGCACACCACCTGGTCAGAATTGTATAAATTTTTGTCAATGGAAGTTGTCAGCATTGATGCAAAAAGCTGGAGATAAAACATTTGGGATATAATTACAGCTCGGTACCTAATAAAATCATATAAAGAGATAAACAGGCCATACATACATTTTTGCTGTTTTTTTTTTCAATTTAATTTTATTTAATTTTATATTTTTTGCTGTGTTTGTCCTGTTATACAGTATAAATGTTATCAAATGTAAGAAATAACCATTCAAATTAATTCCTGGGGTCAGAATTGTATGGCAGATGTTGTTCATTTGTCTTTGTATGTTGTTTACTCTCAAAGTTATGCCTATATTTGCACATCATATCTATTTTTCGGTTTTGGACTACGTACAGTAAAGTGTTAAAATGAAGGCTTTTGGACATAGTTTCAGCTTGGTACTCAATAGACACTTAAAAGATTAAGAAAAAACTGGTGGTGAATAAAAGTCAACCTGTGAGCTTGAAAAAATGAAAAGATAAATGGTCATACAGGTATTTTGGCCTTTTTTTTTTTTTTTTGCTGTTTTTGGCCAGAAATGGAGTCTAAATGTCATCAAATGTAAAATATAAGTATTCCAATGATTTCCTTGGGCCAAAATTATATGAGAAAATGTATTGGTTTGTCTCTGTATGTTGTTTACATCAAAAGTTAGGCCTATTTCTACATCATATTTCTATTTTTGTTTTTTGGGTTGGATGCAATGAAGCACAAAAAAAGCCTTTCAACACCCTCAGCTTGGTAACCACCAGATTCTGAAAATAGACACTCAGGAATAAAAAATCAGGTGGTCAGAGCGATGGACTTTCCATCTGACTACAACTCTCTAGCTGGCAAATGTACATTTGCAAAAACAAATACTATCGTTGGAAAAACTAAAAAACTGTGATGTCAATAAATTAAAGTTTTATGTTACATATTTAGGATAAGATGGCCATTTTGTTTATTTTTAAAATAAATCAGAATAACTCATAGATCTGTGTTATTCTGTGTTGCCATGGAAATAATTTTGACAGAAGTCGTGGAATTCAACTCATCAAAGGATTAAAGAGGATCAGAGCAGCTGCTGAAAGTATAAATTGAAGAGCTCGAGAGAGAGGCCCCTCAGACAGAGGCCCCTCAGCCGGAGGACCTTCAGCCTGAGGCCCCTCAGACAGAGGCCCCTCAGCAGGAGGACCTTCAGCCGGAGGACCTTCAGCTTGAGGCCCCTAAGAAAGAGGCCCCTCAGCCAGAGGCCCCTCAGCCGGAGGACCTTCAGCCAGAGGCCTATCAGCTGGAGGCCCCTCAGCTGGAGGCCCCTCAACCGGAGGACCTTCAGCCTGAGAACCATCAGCTTGAGGCCCCTCAGCTGGAGTCCCCTAAGACAGAGGCCCCTCAGCCGGAGGACCTTCAGCCAGGGGCCCCTCAGCTTGAGGCCCCTCAGTCAGAGGACCCCTCAGCCAGAGGACCGTCAGCCGGAGGACCTTCAGCCTGAGGACCCTCAGCCAGAGGCCCTTCAGCCAGAGGCCGCTCAGCTTGACGCCCCTCAGTCAGAGGCCCCTCAGCTTCAGGCCCCTCAGCCTGAGGGCCCTCAGCCGGAGGACCTTCAGCTTTAGGCCCCTCAGCCAGAGGCCTATCAGCCGGAGGCCCCTCAGCCTGAAGAATTTCAGCCAGAGGACCTTCAGCCTGAGGACCCTCAGCCAGAGGCCCCTCAGCTTGAGGCCCCTCAGCCGGAGTACCTTCAGCCTGAGGCCCCTAAGCTTGAGGCCCTTCAGCCTGCGCCCCCTCAGCCAGTGGCCCCTCGGCCGGAGGACCTTCAGCCAGAGGCCTATCAGCCGGAGGCCCCTCAGCTTGAGGCCCCTCAGCCTGCGGCCCCTCAGCTTGAGGCCCCTCAGCCGGAGTACCTTCAGCCTGAGGCCCCTTAGCTTGAGGCCCCTAAGCCGGAGGACCTTCAGCCTAAGGACCCTCAGCCAGAGGCCCCTCAGCCAGAGGACCTTCAGCTTGAGGCCCCTCAGCCGGAGGACGCTGAGCCGGAGGACCTGCTTGAGGCCCCTCAGCCAGAGGCCTATCAGCCCGAGGCCCCTCAGCCAGAGTACCTTCAGCCTGAGGACTTTCAGCCAGAGGACCTTCAGCCTGAGGACCCTCAGCTAGAGGACCCCCAGCTTGAGGCCCCTCAGCCAGAGGACCTTAAGCTTGAGGCCCCTCAGCAGGAGGCCCCTCAGCCAGAGGCCCCTCAGCTTGAGGCCCCTCAGTCGGAAGACGCTGAGCCGGAAGACCTTCAGAATGAGGCCCCTCAGAGAGAGGCCTGTCAGCCGGAGGCCGCTCAGCCAGAGATGTGTCAGCCGGAGGCCGCTCAGCCGGAGGCCGCTCAGCCGGAGGACACTCAGCTTGAGGCCCCTCAGCTGGAGGCCCCTCAGCCGGAGGACCTTCAGCCTGAGGCCCCTCAGTTGGAGGACCCCTCAGCCAGAGGACCCTCAGCCAGAGGACCTTCAGCCTGAAGACCCTCAGCCAGAGGACCCTCAGCTTGAGGCCCCTCAGTCAGAGGCCCCTCAGCTCCAGGCCCCTCAGCCTGAGGGCCCTCAGCCGGAGGACCTTCAGTTTTAGGCCCCTAAGCCAGAGGCCCCATAGCCGGAAGACCTTCACCCTGAGGACCCTCAGCCAGAGGCCCCTCAGCCTGAGGCCCCTTCAGCTTGAGGCCCCTCAGCTTGAGGCCCCTTAGCTGGAGGACGCTGAGCCGAAAGACCTTCAGCCAGAGGACTTTCAGCCAGAGGACCTTCAGGATGAAGACCCTCAGCCAGAGGACCTTCAGCTTGAGGCCCCTCAGCCGGAGGACGCTGGGCCGGAGGACCTGCCTGAGGCCCCTCAGCCAGAGGCCTATCAGCTGGAGGCCCCTCAGCCTGAGGCCCCTCAGACTGAGGACTTTCAGTCAGAGGACCTTCAGCCTGAGGACCCCCAGCCATAGGCCCCTCAGCCTGAGGCCCCTACGCCTGAGGCCCCTCAGCCAGAGGCCCCTTAGCCGGAGGACCTTCAGCCTGAGGCCCCTCAGCCAGAGGACCTTCAGCTTGAGGCCCCTCAGCCAGAGGACCTTCAGCTTGAGGCCCCTCAGCCGGAGGACGCTGAGCCGGAGGACCTGCTTGAGGCCCCTCAGCCAGAGGCCCCACAGCCGGAGGCCCCTCAGCCTGAGGACTTTCAGCCTGAGGACTTTCAGCCAGAGGACCTTCAGCCAGAGGCCCCTCAGCTTAAGGCCCCTCAGCCATAGGCCCCTCAGCTTGAGGCCCCTTAGCCGGAGGACGCTGAGCCGGAAGACCTTCAGCTTGAGGCCCCTCAGCCCGAGGCCCCTCAGCCGGAGGCCCCACAGCCGGAGGACCCTCAGCCTGAGGCCCCTCAGCCATAGGGCCTTCAGCTTGAGGCCCCTCAGGTGGAGGACAGTCCACCTGCGCAGCAGGACAATGGACAAGCAACCAGTGACATAGCGGAAGAGCTTAAAAAAGCCAAGAATGACCTTCTACAGAAGCAAACAGAGTGGATCGATTGATTGATTGATTGATTGATATCTCCGGGATGTTCCAGTGCTCACCTAAAAAAAAAAAAAAATGTCTTGTGCATCTTGAGTTTATTTATGTTTCACCTTAATGTCAGGTTGAGTCTACACTGATCATTAACTCTGTGAGTGTTTTTTTATGTTACTCCCTGGATCTGATTTTTGACATGATCATTATGGTTGAGGATCTCAAAGGAAATGCATTTATAAATGTGAGTTTGGACAGACAGACACACAAACAAACTTCATTACACCTCACTCCATAACAAATAAACATGTCCTGTCCCATAATGAGACATTATCAGGAGACTCAGACAAAGAATTAGCTCTAAAGCTCAGAATAAATTTAGACCTCAGAGATTATGACACTACAAAAGCTCATGCATCTGACTCTGATCAAAGAAGAAATGCATCATCATTTCCTTTAAGGTAAAATTCTCAAACTGATCTTCAAACTATATTGATTGATTTGTTCATCAGTATTATTATTCTGTTAAATAAGGCTTCAAGAGGGATTGATACCTTTCTATGATATCTGACCTTATGACCTTTGGCCTTACCTTAGTAAATCACTTTTTTGTACCTTGTTTTATATTTGGCACACTGTAGAAAGGTTGTACGTTTTTGGGTAATTTACTGGCAACAAGATCCCAGTAAGTAACTTTAAATGCCTTTACAGTAGCCTAACTCTTATATTGTTTACAGTAAATTTACTGTATTTTCAAAACAGCACCCTTACTCTTTTGTAGTATCTTAGCACTCACAGTATTTTCTTATACTACTTTTTAATGCATTTTGTATTCCGGTGAACTTACTATTTTGATTTATATTACTATGTCTTTAACTAATTAACTGACCATTTATGAACAAGGTATGATTTTATTTAAGAAAAAAACACATACACACACATACATCCAGTTTTATCCAATAAAAGACTTTCAGTCAAAAATGTGATACATTTACCAAAAGAAAACTTGTCTGCTATTGGCCAATTTTCCTGGGCAAAATTGATTTTTTTTTTTTTTTTGATTACTTTAGATTGTACTTTCCTAATCCCTTTAGGAGATCAAAATCAAAGATCCCAATGAGTGCTACACATTTACCAAATTTTACAGACTTATGAAAAAATGGCCAATGATCATAATCTAGAGAGGGCGCTACTGACTTTTTTTCATGTAATAGTTTTTTTTGCGCCATTCAAATAAGCGAATTTTTGTTGGACCAACCACCTGCCAATTTCCTTCACTTTTTTAGCATGTTCAGGGGTCACAATTGCGATAATTGGAAGGAATAATTCCTCGATACAAATCGCTCTCGCCCAGCTTGCAGCTGTGGCTCGGGCTCTAACAAGACTTATTTCTGAAATTAAAGCTCAGTCTCAACTTCTACACTTGTTGCTCAATGTGAAACTAAAGACAGTAAGACATCAACAACGAGATCTGCCAGGGAGAGGGAGACCAGAGAAGAATCATGAAGGGGGTTAATTGCTTCAGGGACTATCATCATTAAAAGAAAGTCCTGGACATGGTCTAATATAATGAGCTGTAACATGGACACTAATGCTGTAGGCAAACAAAAATGTGTGAGTGTATACAAAATAGGCTAAGCTCATTTTTTGTCATCTCAGAACTTTGAACATGTTCATTTACAGCTGTTTATAAAGAGAATCCTGTTTGAAGTTCAGATCAGTTGTTTTCTTTTTTTGTAATCACACCTTTTATAACATAATAATGACAAATACTTTCCAGGATTGTTTATTTTTATTTCTCATGAAAATAGGATAAAAATGTACTCAAAGGGCATTTCTTGACATATTATTGATAAAAAAGACAAAAAAGAACCATTATGATTATAATATTGAAGGGATTAAGTGATTAAATTGTGTGTAAAGTACTTTTTGAACATTTTGAGCACACTGCAACAATATCGCGATAATAATGATAACCATGATAATTTTGGTCACAATAACTGTGATACAAAATTTTCATATCATTACATCCCTAGTACCAACACTGGTTTCACTGTATTGCTTCCTCAGCTAGGCTGGAATTACAGGTTTAAGTCTCAGAGTCTTTGGGCCACAAGGGCAATAGTCCAGATGGAAAGAGGGGTCCACACGCACCCCCAAGATTTTTTTTTGGCACCTGATTTTTTTTACTCCTTGGAGTGTCTATTTTCAGAATCTGGTGGTTACCAAGCTGAATTTTTTTTTAACCTTTATTTAACCAGGAAAGAAACTCATTGAGATTAAAAATCTCTTTTACAAGAGTGTCCTGGCCAAGAATAGGCAGCAGCACAATTTACAAAGTTTCTTACATTCACAAACAGCATTACACACAAATAACTAGACCTAATAAAACACTTAATGTACAAATAATGAAGACATTTAACGGGCTGGATTATTTAAGGAAGCAAGATCATCTGTCAACACATCTGCAGCCAGATGCCTCAATATTTACATCATTTAACATCCTCTTAAAAGTGTCCAATGAGACCAGCTCATTAAGTTTCAGGTCTTTTGAGCTCATTCAGCAGAAGGAGCAGCAAATTTAAAACCTTTTTCCCTGCTCAGTTGGACCTTAGGAACAGACAAGAGGAGGGACTGAAGATTATAAGACTCTGAAGTCCTTTGACTGATGAAGGTCAGAAGATATGAAGAGTAGACCCAAAATCGCCTTATAAATGAGAATGTGCCAATGCATAAGTCTTCTGTAGACAAGGAGGACCACCCTACGTGAATACAAGACACAGCGATGAGTGAGGATTTTAAGTTTGTGATGAACCTCAGAGCTCCATGGTCAGTATCCAGGGCTTGTAAGCTCTGGGCAGGCATGCATGTACAACACATCACCATAATCAAGTACAGACAGAAAAGTGGCAGCAACAAGTCTCTTTCTGGATTCAAAAGAAAGACATGATTTGATTCTAAAATCAAGTTTTAATTTCAGCTCTTTACCAACTGCTGTATATGTGATGTAAAGAGAGGGACTCATCTATTAAAAGCCAAGATATCTATAGGATGATACAAGCTCAATTTGAGCTCTGATGTGCAGATGGAGGGCAGGGTCAAGCTTCAATTTGTGGCTGGAAAAAAAGCATTGCTGTTTTGAGCGTTTAAAACAAGTTTCAACTCATGAAGGTTTCTCTGCACAATCACAAAATCAATTGTAATTTAGACAGTGCCTGCTCTGGTGTGGGTGCTGCACAATACATGACAGTGTCATCAGTAAAATGAAAGTTTGTATTAATAACACTGTCATTGATATTGTTAATATACAGAATAAAAGGACCCAGGACTGACCCTTGAGGCATTTGTTACTGTTAGTGGCTCAGAAGAGAGGCCCTCAAAGTGCACACACTGTGTTCTATCAGTCAGGTAGTTGCTGAACCAGTTCACTGCCTGTTCAGATACCCTAGCTCTGGCGAACCTTTGTTTTATAATTTTGTGGTCTACAGTGTCAAAGGCCTTGGATAGATTGATAAAAAAAAGCTGCACAGTGCTACTTATTGTCAATAAAATCATTAAAAACTTTAAGAGCTGCTGATGTTGTGCTGTGTGTCTTTCTAAAACCGGATTGAAAATCAGATAAAATGTCATTGGTATTTAAAAATCTTTTAGCTGTTCACTGACCAGAACTCCAACACCTTTTTGACACAGAGCTTGGAGATCGCCTGTAGTTGTTGAAAACCATGTGGTCACCTTTGAGCAGAGGGAGGACAAAGGCTGATTTCAGATGTGAGGAATGACATTTGTGCTCAAGAGATTAAAATGTGAGTCAGAGGTGGGGCAATAAATTCAGCCTAACTTTAAAAAGCATGGCTCCAGTTTGTCACGACCTGCTGCCTTCGAGGTGTCCAAATGTTTCAGGGCCTGCTGAAATAGGGTGCCAAAGGCTTTTTTTTGTGCTTCATTGCATCCAACCCCAAAAAACGAAAAATAGAAATATGATGTAGAAATAGGCCTAACTTTTGATGTAAACAACATACAGAGACAAACCAATACATTTTCTTGTATAATTTTGACCCAAGGAAATCATTGGAATAGTTATTTTTGACATTTGATGAGATTTAGACTCCATTTCTGGGCAAAAACAGCAACAAAAAAAATTGCCAAAAATGCCTGTATGACCATCTACCTTTAATTTTTTCAAGCTCACAGGTTGACTTTTTTTCACCACCAGTTTTTTCTTAATCCTTTAAGTGTCTATTTAAAGATTATATTGAGCACCAAGCTGAAACTATGCCCAAAAGCCTTCATTTTAACACTTTACTGTACCTAGTCCAAAACCGAAAAATAGATATGATGTGCAAATATAGGCATAACTTTGGGAGTAAACAACATACAAAGACAAATGAACATCTGCCATAAAATTCTGACCCCAGGAATTAATTTGATAACATTTATACTGTATAACAGGACAAAAACAGCAAAAAAAAAAAGAAAAAAAAAGAAAAAACATCAAAAATGTATGTATGGCCTGTTTATCTCTTTATATGATTTTATTAGGTACCGAGCTGAAATTATATCCCAAATGTTTTATCTCCAGCTTTTTGCATGAATGCTGACAACTTCCATTGACAAAAATGTATACAATTCTGACCCACTGTATTATATTAATAGGTGATGATGGCTGGCTTCCACTGCTCTCTCTTTAGGAACAATTTCAGGAGAGACAGATAGCTCTTCACCCTTAGCAAAAAAGGAAATACTTGAAGTTTATTTAATTAAGTATGCTTGAGTTTAAGTATAGCAAGATGGACCATGTACTTAGTGCACCAGAAAGTATAGGAATGTAATACTTCTAATACTTTTTGATGAAATTGGAACTTTTTAGTCTACAAAAGTACACTTCCAAATACACTTCCCAGTATACCCATCTAAATGCTACAAAAATACTAGTCATGTACTTCTAGTCCACATTTTAGTTTACTGAAGTATACTATAGGTATACTTTGATGAGCTAAAAATTAATATTTTTTGAGTCTAGGTTGAAGCTAGTTTACTTGTTGCATACTTGTAAATTCTACATTCTTGTAATTCCCCTTCATGCACAGATGAAACAAAAAAACTTCTGTATCACAGTAAAAGCTCTGACAGACTAAAGAAGAGAAACAACAGTGCTTTATGCTTGAAAGATGGTACATTTGGTTGAATTAATTTGGTTATTCTTTAACAATCACGTTCACATCAAAGTTCTGCTTTTAATCCATGTGCCAAACTCTGTTGTGTTTAAGTTGAGGTACTTCCTAAATCAGACAGGCCTGTATGCAAAGATTCACAGATCAGTGAGCAAAGTAATTTCATATATGAGGTCAAAAAAACTGTTAATGCTGTCTGGCCTGAAATAATTGAAACAAAATGTGTTCTTGTTTGAACAGATGTACATAACTCTATTGCCAGACCTTAATGAAGGAACAGGAATTTGATCAATAAAGTCAAATTAAATGTTTCTCTGTTTATGTTTTTAAGGTACTCAAAGATAATGCAAGATTTTGAACATGTAAGTTTACAACAAGGATAAATATCTCAATTGTTATTCTGCTAAATTAAATGTAGGAACAATGACTTGACCTTAATCTGTACCTGGATCAGATATACTAAGTCTAAGTACTTTGTGGCAGAAAAAAGGAAAATCATTCTAAAGTACAGGGTTTAGTATTTAAGTGTTAGTGTAAGTTTCAGTGTTAATGTACTTAGTCTTTGACTTTTCTTAATACCTTTCAGTATAAGCCAAGTTTATTTCACTATACTATTCTGAAGTAAATAAAATATAGTATATAAAAAGTAAACTTAAAGAATACTCTGTCTGTGTTAGTATAGAATACATATACTAGTACACTTGAATGAGCTACTTTTTGCTAAAAATCATCAACTAGTTTGTCCAACTTTTCTTCCACTCACACTGCCTGCCATCCAAGACCTGAAGACCCCAGTCAACCTTTACTCAACACAGTGATTATTGATGAAAACAAAAACCCTAAAACACCCACATGAAGTACAAGCAAATCAGAATGGGATATTATTATCATATAACCATGAAAGAGGAGGTATTACTGTACTAATTGTAATGTTATAATTAGGGACTAGACGTAGGCTTAATCTAGTTAAAGTCTTGTAGTTGGTGACCCCCCAGTCTTTGTGAAATCTCAGTCTGAGACAAAAATCTCTGAGAATTATCTTTAGATGCAAGAGCAGGTCAGATCATGGTATTAAGAAAGTTTTTTTTTGTGCCAGAAAGGCATAAATAATGCAACTTTCTGTGAGATCACTGTCAGTAATTCTTATTTGATAGAGTATGGTTTCATGCTCTGGCTTAATCATCAGGTCTTCTCTTTAAGGATTATGACGTTAAAATCAAAACTCTCCCAATTTTCTGAGGTTTTCTAATTTTTTTCTCAATAAAAAAAAGTTAGACTCCAAACTCATGTGTCTTGTTTTGAATCCTTGTGATAACAAGTATTGTGGAAATGTTTACGAGACCCCTCACTCTATGAACCAAAATTTAAAGAGAGATGATACCAACAATCAGAGTTTTCCAAAACATTGAGAGGACTGGCGTGGACTGCAGCAGGTCAGTCTAGTCCCTGTTGTTGAAACTTGAGCAGAATGTGTCTTCATGTCTCTGAAATAATCATTTAACACACCCCTATACCATCACAGATGCTGTCTTTTGCCCTTTGCTCTGATAACAGTCTGGATGCTCCTTTTCCTCTTTAGCTCGGAGGACACCACGTCCATGATGTCCAAAAACAGTCTGAAATGTGGACTTAGACCACAGCAGACTTTCCCACTTTGCCTCAGTCCATCTCAGATGAGCTCCACCCAGAAAAGCAGGCAGTGTTTCTGGGTGTTGCTGATATTTGTCTTTGTCTTTGCATGGTAGAGTTTGACCTTGACCTTGTACAAAACCCCAAACCAGTGAAGCTGGCACATTGTGTAAATCGTAAATAAAAACAGAATAAAAGGATTTGCAAATCCTTTTCAACTTATATTCAATTGAATACACAGCAAAGACAAGATATTTAATGTTCGAACTGAGAAACTTTCTTTTCTTTTGCAAATAATCATCAACTTAGAATTTAATGGCAGCAACACATTGCAAAAAAAGTTGTCACATGGGCATTTTTACCACTGTGTTACATCGCCTTTCCTTTTAACAACACTCAGTAAACGTTTGGGAACTGAGGAGACCAATTTTTGAAGCTTTCAGGTGGAATTCTTTCCCATTCTTGCTTGATGAACGGCTGAAGTTGTTCAACAGTACGGGGTCATCGTTGTTGTATTTTAAGCTTCATAATGCACCACACATTTTCAATGGGGGACAGGTCTGGACTACAGGCAGGCCAGTCTAGTACCCGCACTCTTTTACTACGAAGCCACGCTGTTGTAACACGTGCAGAATGTGGCTTGGCATTGTCTTGCTGAAATAAGCAGGGGCGTCCATGAAAAAGACGATGCTTGGATGGCAACTAGGGCTACGATATTGGAAAAAACTGACATTACGATTTTTGGGGGCTTTGCGATATATTGTGATATTAAAAATAGAAGAATTTTTACCAGATGACTTGAATAGCTCTGTTTGGGAAGAATTTGGTTGACTCACAATGACACCATTGTTTTCATATAATACCATTTAATCCAGGCTAAGGGGGTTCATCTGTGAGTGATGCAGATTGCTGTATATAAAAGGGATCCAGGAGGCCATGTCTCTGTACAAAATAGAATAGGTTTCAATTTCAGTAGCTTTTTTTTCATTTCCCCAATAAATGTTGATGATATACAGGAGCTTGTGAATCAAAACACAAGTTTGTGTGTTTGTGTGTCAATGGCGATGTTCAAACAGTATATTGTGCAGGCCTAATGGCAACATATGTTGCTCCAAAACCTATATGTACCTTTCAGCATTAATGGTGCCTTCACAGATGTGTAAGTTACCCATGCCTTGGGCACTAATTTTTTTTTATTTAACCTTTATTTAACCAGATGAATCCCATTGAGATCAGAATCTCATTTACAAGGGCGACCTGGCCAAGAGGTCAGCTATACACCCCCATACCATCACGGATGCTGGCTTTTGAACTTTGTACCTATAAAAGTCCGGCTGGTTCTTTTCCTCTTTGGTCTGGGGGACACGGCGACAACAGTTTCCAAAAACAATTTGAAATATGGACTGGTCTGACCACAGGACACTTTTCCACTTTGCGTCAGTCCATCATAGATGAGCTTGGGCCCAGCAAAGCCGGCGGTGTTTCTGGGTGTTGTTGATAAATGGCTTTGGCTTTGCATAGTAGAGTTTTAACTTGCAGTTACAGATGTAGATGAACTGTAGTTACTGACAGTGGTTTTCTGAAGTGTTCCTGAGCCCATGTGGTGATATCCTTTACACAGTGATGCCGCTTTTAGATGCAGTACCGACTGAGAGATCGAAGGGCAGTCAGTGTTGGATTTGGGCCTTGCTGCTTACGTGCAGTAATTTCTCCAGATTCTCTGAACCTTTTGATGATATTACGGACCGTAGATGATGAAATCCCTAAATTCCTTGCAATAGCTGGTTGAGAAATGTTGTTCTTAAACTGTTGGACAATTTGCTCATGCATTTGTTCACAACGTGGTGACCCTCCCCCCATCCTTGTTTGTGAATGACTGAGCATTTCAGGGAAGCTGCTTTTATACCCAATCATGGCACCCACCTGTTCCCAATTAGCCTGTTCACCTTTGGGATGTTCTAAATAAGTGTTTGATGAGCATTCCTCAACTTTCTCAGTCTTTTTTGCCTCTTGTGCCAGCTTTTTTGAAACATGTTGCAGACATCAAATTCCAAATGAGCTAATATTTGCAAAAAATAACAAAGATTACCAGTTCGAACATTAAATATCTTGTCTTTGCTGTGTATTCAATTGAATATAAGTTGAAAGGGATTTGGAAATCATTGTATTCTGTTTTTATTTACGATTTACACACCGTGCCAACTTGACTGGTTTTGGTTGGTTTTGTAGATGTGGAGATGAACTGTGTTAACTAATGAAGCTGCTTTATAAGGCAGAAGGTCACAGGCATTCAATGAGGTTCCAGCATCTCCAGATCATCAGAATCTTTTGATGATATCATGAACTGTAAATCAGATAAGTTTCATCAAACATAAAAATATATTTAAGAAAAAGCTTTTAGGCATTAAAATGCAACCAATAAATATGAAAAAAAAAAAACAACAATTCTTAGCACCAGTAATAAATTACAGTAAAATTAAAAAACTGTACAAAGGATAGTGAGTGATGAAATTCATAAACTATTTGCAGTGTATGAGTTAAATGTTCTTAGAAATGTTCTTATTGTTCAAATAATCTTATATTCATCATTTGTTCACACAGTGTTGAACCTCACCACAGCCTTTTTGCACCCTTTAATACTCAATCATGACATCACTCACTTGTTGTTTCCAGTTCACCTGTGCGATGATCCAAACAGGTGTTTTTCCTCAACTTTGATTTAATTAATTTTAATAAATCTGCAGAACGTTTTCTTCTGATATTTCTGCATAGTGACCCTCGCTGTCACAGCTCTATTTGTATTTGGCAGGTCACTTCAGATTTTTTATTCTCGATAACTTGTATCAGTTTCAGATTTTTTTGGGACTGCCTTTTGAAAAGTGACTTTTTTTGGACAGTGGGTTCTGCTGCCTCCAGCCTCTTAGGGTTGTACTCTCCATAAGAGTTCAGAGGAGTCTGTTGTGTCAAACACCATAAACCAGATAAGTTTCATCAAACATAAAAATATATTCAAGAAAAAGGTTTAGGCATTAAAATGCAACCAATAAATATGAAAAAAACAACAATTTAACCATGGAAGAGCAACAACTTCTTAGCACAGTAATAATTAAAAACACAGGCACTGTACAAAGGATAGATTTAATTCATTTTAATAAATCTGCAGAACGTTTCTTCTGGATATTTCTGCATAGTGACCCTCGCTGTCACAGCTCTATTTGGCAGTCAGGTCCACTTCAGATTTTTTTATTCTCGATAACTTGTATCAGTTTCAGATTTCTGGGGACTGCCTTTGAAAAGAAGTGACTTTTCAGGCGAGTGGGCTCTGCCTCCATCTGAGAGGAGCTGTTTCTGCTCCAGAAGGGGGTTCAGGAGTCTCCTGTGAAACAGTGGCGCAATGTTGTATCAAAAATACTCTTATATAGAGTCAAATTTATATTTCATCAATATACAACTCATAGTGTCAAAGTTACAAAATAATAATGTCAAATAATTACTGAAATTGCTACCCAGTATGCTGAAATTGTTCCAAAAGAGAGAGCAGTGGAAGCCAGCCAACATCACCTATTAATAAAATACAGTGGGTCAGAATTGTATAAATTTTTGTCAATGGAAGTTGTCAGCATTGATGCAAAAAGCTGGAGATAAAACATTTGGGATATAATTTCAGCTTGGTACCTAATAAAATCATATAAAGAGATAAACAGGCCATACATACATTTTTGCTGTTTTTTTTTTTTTAATTTTATTTTATTTAATTTTATATTTTTTGCTGTTTTTGTCCTGTTATACAGTATAAATGTTATCAAATGTAAGAAATAACCATTCAAATCAATTCCTGGGGTCAGAATTGTATGGCAGATGTTGTTCATTTGTCTTTGTATGTTGTTTACTCCCAAAGTTATGCCTATATTTGCACATCATATCTATTTTTCGGTTTTGGACTAGGTACAGTAAAGTGTTAAAATGAAGGCTTTTGGACATAGTTTCAGCTTGGTACTCAATATAATCCTTAAATAGACACTTAAAGGATTAAGAAAAAACTGGTGGTGAATAAAAGTCAACCTGTGAGCTTGAAAAAATGAAAAGATAGATGGTCATACAGGCATTTTTGGCATTTTTTTTTTGCTGTTTTTGGCCAGAAATGGAGTCTAAATGTCATCAAATGTAAAAAATAACTATTCCAATGATTTCCTTGGACCAAAATTATATGAGAAAATGTATTGGTTTGTCTCTGTATGTTGTTTACATCAAAAGTTAGGCCTATTTCTACATCATATTTCTATTTTTTGTTTTTTTGGGTTGGATGCAATGAAGCACAAAAAAAAAGCCTTTGGCACCCTATTTCAGCTTGGTAACCACCAGATTCTGAGAATAGACACTCCAAGGAGTAAAAAAATCAGGTGGCGAAAAAAAAATGCGGGGGTGCGCGTGGACCCCCCTTTCCATCTGGACTACAACTCTCTAGCTGGCAAATATACATTTGCAAAAACAAATACTATCTTTGGAAAAACTGAAAAACTGTGATGTCAATAAATTAAGGTTTGATGTTACATATTTAGGATAAGATGGCCATTTTGTTTATTTTTAAAATAAATCAGAATAACTCATAGATCTGTGTTATTCTGTGTTGCCATGGAAATAATTTTGACGGAAGTCGTGGAATTCAACTCATCAAAGGATTAAAGAGGATCAGAGCAGCTGCTGAAAGTATAAATTGAAGAGCTCGAGAGAGAGGCCCCTCAGACAGAGGCCCCTCAGCCGGAGGACCTTCAGCCTGAGGCCCCTCAGACAGAGGCCCCTCAGCAGGAGCACCTTCAGCCGAAGGACCTTCAGCCTGAGGCCCCTCAGCCTGCTGGCCCCAGGGCCGGAGGACCTTCAGCCAGAGGCCTGTCAGCCGGAGGCCCCTCAGCCTGAGGGCCCTCAGCCTGAGGACCGTCAGCTTTAGGCCCCTCAGCCAGAGGCCCCATAGCCGGAGGACCTTCAACCTGAGGACACTCAGCTTGAGGCCCCTCAGACAGAGGCCCCTCAGCTTGAGGCCTCTAAGCCAGAGGACGCTGAGCCAGAGGACCTTCAGCTTGAGGCCCCTTAGCCAGAGGCCTATCAGCCGGAGGCCCCTCAGCGTGAGGACTTTCAGCCAGAGGACCTTAAGCCTGAGGACCCTCAGCCAGAGGCCCCTCAGCTTGAGGCCCCTCAGCCAGAGGCCCCTCAGCTTGAGGCCCCTCAGTCGGAGGATGCTGAGCCGGAGGACCTTCAGCCTGAGGCCCCTCAGCTTGAGGCCCTTCAGCCTGCAGCCCCTCAGCCAGAGGCCCCTCAGCCGGAGGACCTTCAGCCAGAGGCTTATCTGCCGGAGGCCCCTCAGCTTGAGGCTCTCAGCCTGCGGCCCCTCAGACAGAGGCCCCTCAGCCGGAGGACCTTCAGCCTGAGGCCCCTCAGCTTGAGGCCCCTCAGCCGGAGGACCTTCAGCCTGAGGACCCTCAGCCAGAGGTCCCTCAGCCAGAGGACCTTCAGCTTGAGGCCCCTCAGCCGGAGGACGCTGAGCCGGAGGACCTTCAGCTTGAGGCCCCTCAGCCTGAAGCCTATCAGCGTGAGGCCCCTCAGCCTGAGGACTTTCAGCCAGAGGACCTTCAGCCAAAGGCCCCTCAGCTTGAGGCCCCTCAGACAGAGGCCCCTCAGCAGGAGGACCTTCAGCCTGAGGCCCCTCAGCTTGAGGCCCTTCAGCCTGCGGCCCCTAGGCCGGAGGACCTTCAGCCAGAGGTCTATCAGCCGGAGGCCCCTCAGCTGGAGGCTCCTCAGCCGGAGGACCTTCAGCCTGTGGCCCATCAGCCAGAGGACCTTCAGCTTGAGGCCCCTCAGCTGGAGGCCCCTCAGCCGGAGGACCTTCAGCCTGAGGCCCCTCAGCCAGAGTCCTCTCAGATTGAGGCCCCTCACCTGGAGGTCCCTCAGCTGGAGGACAGTCCACCTGCACACCACCTGGTCAGAATTGTATAAATTTTTGTCAATGGAAGTTGTCAGCATTGATGCAAAAAGCCGGAGATAAAACATTTGGGATATAATTACAGCTCGGTACCTAATAAAATCATATAAAGAGATGAACAGGCCATACATACATTTTTGCTGTTTTTTTTTTATTCAATTTTATTTAATTTTATATTTTTTGCTGTTTTTGTCCTGTTATACAGTATAAATGTTATCAAATGTAAGAAATAACCATTCAAATTAATTCCTGGGGTCAGAATTGTATGGCAGATGTTGTTCATTTGTCTTTGTATGTTGTTTACTCCCAAAGTTATGCCTATATTTGCACATCATATCTATTTTTCGGTTTTGGACTAGGTATATATTTAGGATAAGATGGCCATTTTGTTTATTTTTAAAATAAATCAGAATAACTCATAGATCTGTGTTATTCTGTGTTGCCATGGAAATAATTTTGACAGAGTCGTGGAATTCAACTCATCAAAGGATTAAAGAGGATCAGAGCAGCTGCTGAAAGTATAAATTGAAGAGCTCATGAGAGAGGCCCCTCAGAAAGAGGCCCCTCAGCGGGAGGACCTTCAGCCTGAGGCCCCTCAGACAGAGGCCACTCAGCAGGAGCACCTTCAGCCGGAGACCTTCAGCCTGAGGCCCCTCAGCTTGAGGCCCCTCAGCCTGCGGCCCCTCAGCCAGAGGCCCCTTAGCCGGTGGACGCTGAGCCGGAGGACTTTCAGCTTGAGGATCCTCAGCCCGAGGCCCCTAAGCCGGAGGCCTCTCAGCCTGAGGATTTTCAGCTAGAGGACCTTCAGCCAGAGGACCCTCAGCCAGAGGACCCTCAGCTTGAGGACCCTCAGCCAGAGGCCCCTCAGCCAGAAGACCCTCAGCTTGAGGCCCCTCACCCGGAGGACCCTCAGACTGAGGACCTTCAGCCTGAGGACTTCCAGCCAGAGGACCTTCAGCCTGAGGACCCTCAGCCAGAGGCCCCACAGCTTGAGGCCCTTCAGCCTGCGGCCACTCAGCCAGAGGCTCCTCAGCCTGAGGACCTTCAGCCAGAGGCCTATCAGCCGGAGGCCCCTCAGCTTGAGGCCCCTCAGCCTGCGGCCCCTCAGCCGGAAGACCTTCAGCCTGAGGCCCCTCAGCTTGAGGTCCCTCAGCCGGAGGACCTTCAGCCTGAGGACCCTCAGCCAGAGACCCCTCAGCAAGAGTCCCCTCAGCCAGAGGACCTTCAGCTTGAGGCCCCTCAGCCGGAGGACGCTGAGCCAGAGGACCTGCTTGAGGCCCCTCAGCCAGAGGCCTATCAGCTGGAGACCCCTCAGCCGGAGGCTCCTCAGACTAAGTACTTTCAGCCAGAGGACCTTCAGCCTGAGGACCCCCAGTCATAGGCCCCTCAGCCTGAGGCCCCTCAGCCAGAGGACCCTCAACCGGTGGACTTTCAGCCTGAGGACCCTCAGCTAAAGGCCCCTCAGCCAAAGGACCTTCAGCTTGAGGCCCCTCAGCCATAGGCCCCTCAGCTTGAGGCCCCTTAGCCAGAGGACGCTGAGCCGGATGACCTTCAGCTTGAGGACCCTCAGCCCGAGGCCCCTCAGCCGGAGGCCCCTCAGCCTGAGGACTTTCAGCCAGAGGACCTTCAGCCAGAGGCCCCTAAGCCAGAGGACCCTCAGCTTGAGGCCCCGCACACGGAGGACCCTCAGCCAGAGTACCTTCAGCCTGAGGACTTTCAGCCAGAGGACCTTCAGCCTGAGGACCCTCAGCCAGAGGACCCTCAGCTTGAGGCCCCTCAGTCGGATGACCCTCAGCCAGGGGACCTCAAGCTTGAGGCCCCTCAGCTGGAGGCCCCTCAGCCAGAGGCCCCTCAGCTTGAGGCCCCTCAGTCGGAAGACGCTGAGCCGGAGGACCTTCAGCATGAGGCCCCTCAGCCAGAGGCCTGTCAGCCGGAGGACACTGAGCTTGAGGCCCCTCAGCTGGAGGCCCCTCAGCCTGAGGACCCTCAGCCAGAGACCCCTCAGCCAGAGTCCCCTCAGCCAGAGGACCTTCTTCTTGAGGCCCCTCAGCCGGAGGACGCTGAGCCGGAGGACCTTCAGCTTGAGGACCCTCAGGCCGAGGCCCCTCAGCCGGAGGCCTCTCAGCCTGAGAACTTTCAGCCAGAGGACCATCAGCCAGAGGCCCCTCAGCTTGAAGCCCCAAAGCCAGAGGCCCCTCAGCCAGAGGACCCTCAACCAGAGGCCCCTCAGCCAGAGGACCCTCAGACTGAGGACCTTCAGCCTGAGGACTTTCAGCCAGAGGACCTTCTTCCTGAGGACCCTTAGCCAGATGACCCTCAGCCAGAGGACCTACTGCTTGAGGCCCCTCAGCTGAAGGCCCCTCAGCCAGAGGCCCCTCAGCTTGAGGCCCCTCAGTCGGAGGACGATGAGCCGGAGGACCTTCAGCATGAGGCCCCACAGCCAGAGGCCTATCAGCCGGAGGCCGCTCAGCTGGAGGACTCTCAGCCAGAGGACCCTCAGCTTGAGGCCCCTCAGCTGGAAGCCCCTCAGCCTGAGGACCTTCAGTCTGAGGCCCCTCAGCCAGAGGACCTTCAGCTTGAGGCCCCTCAGCTGGAGGCCCCTCAGCCGGAGGACCTTCAGCCTGAGGCCCCTCTGCCAGAGGCCCCTCAGATTGAGGCCCCTCAGCTGCAGGTCCCTCAGCTGGAAGACAGTCCACCTGCACACCACCTGGTCAGAATTGTATAAATTTTTGTCAATGGAAGTTGTCAGCATTGATGCAAAAAGCTGGAGATAAAATATTTGGGATATTATTACAGCTTGGTACCTAATAAAATCATATAAAGAGATAAACAGGCCATACATACATTTTTGCTGTTTTTTTTTTCAATTTAATTTAATTTAATTTTTTTTTTTATTACTGTTTTTGTCCTGTCATACAGTATAAATGTCATCAAATGTAAGAAATAACCATTCGAATTAATTCCCGGGGTCAGAATTGTATGGCAGATGTTCATTTGTCCTTGTATGTTGTTTCCTCCCAAAGTTATGCCTATATTTGCACATCATATCTTTTTTTCGGTTTTGGACTAGGTACAGTAAAGTGTTAAAATGAAGGCTTTTGGACATAGTTTCAGCTTGGTACTCAATATAATCTTTAAATAGACACTTAAAGGATTTAGAAAAAACTGGTGGTGAATAAAAGTCAACCTGTGAGCTTGAAAAAAATGAAAAGATAGATGGTCATACAGGCATTTTCGGCAATTTTATTGTGCTGTTTTTGGCCAGAAATGGAGTCTAAATGTCATCAAATGTGAAAAAGAACTAAACCAATGATTTCCTTGGACCAAAATTATATGAGAAAATGTATTGGTTTGTCTCTGTATGTTGTTTACATCAAAAGTTAGGCCTATTTCTACATCATATTTCTATATTTTGTTTTTTGGGGTTGGATGCAATGAAGCACAAAAAAAAGCTTTTGGGACCCTATTTCAGCTTGGTAACCACCAGATTCTGAAAATAGACACTCCAAGGAGTAAAAAACAATCAGGTGGCGAAAAAAAATGCGGGGGATGCGCGTGGACCCCCCTTTCCATCTGGACTACAACTCTTGCTGGCAAATGTACATTTGCAAAAACAAATACTATCTTTGGAAAAATTGAAAAATTGTGATGTCAGTAAATTAAAGTTTTATGTTACATATTTAGGATAAGATGGCCATTTTGTTTATTTTTTTAAATAAATCGGAATAACTCATAGAACTGTCTTGTTCTGTGTTGCCATGGAAATAATTTTGACGGAAGTCGTGGAATTGAACTCATCAAAGGATTAAAGAGGATCAGAGCAGCCGCTGAAAGTATAAATTGAAGAGCTCAAGAGAGAGGCCCCTCAGACAGAGGCCCCTCAGACAGAGGCCCCTCAGCCGGAGGACCTTCAGCCTGAGGCCCCTCAGACAGAGGCCCCTCAGCCGGAGGACCTTCAGTCTGAGGCCCCTGAGACAGAGACCCCTTAGCAGGAGGACCTTCAGCCGGAGGACCTTCAGCCTGAGGCCCCTCAGACAGAGGCCCCTCAGCAGGAGGACCTTCAGCCAGAGGACCTTCAGTCTGAGGCCCGTCAGCTTCACGCCCCGCAGCCTGCGGCCCCTGAGCCAGAGGCCCCTCAGCCGGAGGAATTTCAGCCAGAGGCCTATCAGCCGGAGGCCCCTCAGATGGAGGCCCCTCAACCGGAGGACCTTCAGCCTGAGATCCGTCAGCTTGAGGCCCCTCAGCCTGCAGCCCCTAAGCCTGAGGCCCCTCAGCCGGAGAACCTTCAGCCAGGGGCCCCTCAGCTTGAGGCCCCTCAGTCGGAGGACCCCTCAGCCAGATGACCCTCAGCCGGAGGACCTTCAGCTTTAGGCTTCTCAGCCAGAGGCCCCATAGCCGGAGGACCTTTAGCCTGAGGACCCTCAGCCAGAGGCCCCTCAGCTGGAGGACCTTCAGCTTGAGGCTCCTGAGACAGAGGCCCCTCAGCTTGAGGCCTCTAAGCCAGAGGACGCTGAGCCGGAGGACATTCAGCTTGAGGCCCCTCAGCCATAGGTCTATCAGCCGGAGGCCCCTCAGCCGGAGGACTTTCAGCCAGAGGACCTTCAGCCTGAGGACCCTCAGCCAGAGGCCCCTCAGCTTGAGGCCCTTCAGTCGGAGGACGCTGAGCCAGAGGACCTTCAGCCTGAGGCCCCTCAGCATGAGGACCTTCAGCCAGAGGACCTTCAGCCTGAGGCCCCTCAGCTTGAGGCCCTTCAGCCTGCTGCCCCTCAGCCAGAGGCCCCTCAGCCAGATGACCTTCAGCCAGAGGCCTATCAGCCGGAGGCCTTTCAGCTTGAGGCCCCTCAGGATGCGGCCCCTCAGACAGAGGCCCCTCAGCCGGAGGACCTTCAGCCTGAGGCCCCTCAGCCAGAGGCCCCTCAGCCAGAGGACCTTCAGCTTGAGGCCCCTCAGTAGGAGGACGCTGAGCCAGACGACCTGCTTGAGGCCCCTCAGCCAGAGGCCTATCAGCTGGAGGCTCCTCAGCCGGAGGCCCCTCAGTCTGAGGACTTTCAGCCAGAGGTCCTTCAGCCTGAGGACCCTCAGCCATAGGCCCCTCAGCCTGAGGCCCCTCAGCCAGAGGCTCCTTAGGTCGGAGGACCTTCAGCCTGAGGACCCTCAGCCAGAGGCCTCTCAGCCATAGGCCCCTCAGCTTGAGGCCCCTTAGCCGGACGACGCTGAGCCGGAGGACCTTCAGCTTGAGGACCCTCAGCCCGAGGCCCCTCAGCCGGAGGCCCCTCAGCCTGAGGACTTTCAGCCAGAGGACCTTCAGCCAGAGGACCCTCAGCCAGAGGCCCCTCAGCTTGAGGCCCCTCAGCCAGAGGCCCCTCAGCCAGAGTACCCTCAGCTTGAGGCCCCTCAGCCAGAGGACCCTCAGACAGAGGACCTTCAGCCTGAGGACTTTCAGCCAGAGGACCTTCAGCCTGAGTACCCTCAGCCAGAGGACCCTCAGCTTGAGGCCCCTCAGCCAGATGACCCTCAGCCAGAGGACCTTCAGCTTTAGGCCCCTCAGCTGGAGGCCCCTCAGCCAGAGGCCCCTCAGCTTGAGGCCCCTCAGTCGGAGGACGATGAGCCGGAGGACCTTCAGCTTGTGGCCCCTCAGCTGGAGGCCCCTCAGCCAGAGGCCCCTCAGCTTTAGGCCCCTCAGGTGGAGGACAGTCCACCTGCACAGCAGGACAATGGACAAGCAACCAGTGTCATAGCGGAAGAGCTGAAAAAAGCCAAGAATGACCTTCTACAGAAGCAGACAGAGTGGATTGATTGATTGATTGATTGATATCTCCGGGATGTTCCAGTGCTCACCAAAAAAAAATAAAAAATCTCTTGTGCATCTTGAGTTTATTTATGTTTCACCTTAATGTCAGGTTGAGTCTACACTGATCATTAACTCTGTGAGTGTTTTTTTATGTTACTCCCTGGGACTGATTTTTGACATGATCATTATGGTTGAGGATCTTAAAGGAAATGCATTTATAAATGTGAGTTTGGACAGACAGACACACAAACAAACTTCATTACACCTCACTCCATAACAAATAAACATGTCCTGTCCCGTAATGAGACATTATCAGGAGACTCAGACAAAGAATTAGCTCTAAAGCTCAGAATAAATTTAGACCTCAGAGATTATGACACTACAAAAGCTCATGCATCTGACTCTGATCAAAGAAGAAATGCATCATCATTTCCTTTAAGGTAAATTTCTCAGCTTGAGGCCCCTCAACCAGAGGCCCCTCAGCCAGAGGCCCCTCAGCTGGAGGACAGTCCAGCTGCACAGCAGGACAACGGACAAGCAACCAGTGACATAGCCGAAGAGCTGAAAATAAAGACAGACTTGAGCTTCTTTTCTCCTGGATGGACGAAAGGGCCAAACATAAGACCGCCCTGGATAAGGCCAATGACACCATTAAGAACCTCATGAAGGGGATTTCCGGTGACGTAGGAATGTAGAAGACGTGTTGGTCTCGCTCTCCCGTTCCACCTTCTTAAAAAGTCATTGTTACAACCCCGTCTAACTTTTGGAACTCACCGCAGCATAGGCATTATAAAGACCTATTTTTTAAAGCAAAATGTCTAAAGCAGATAAGTCGAAGAAAGCCGACGGAGACCCAGCCCAGATTAGCGACAGGTCAAGCTTAGCAGACATAGCTAACTTGCTCGAGGAGCATCGAGCTAGCATCTCGGCCGACAACAAGGAAAACTTCATGGCCCTCGAGAAACAACTGAGCAAGATCCAGAATAAGATAACAGAACATGGAGAACGCATCGCATCTTTGGAATCGGCTGCCAACCAACAAGATTTGAGGATTAAAGAGTTGGAGGAGCGTTGTACGGTGCTAGCTGACAGCAACAGTAAGCTAATCACCAAGACTGCTGATCTGGAGAGCCGGAGCCGCAGAAACAACATTCGCATTATTGGTCTCCCTGAATCTATCGAGGGTCCTCAGCCTACAAAGTTCTTCTCAGAGCTTCTGGTCGAGCTACTTGGAGACGAGGTTCTGCATTCTCCTCCCGAATTAGACCGGGCTCATCGATCGCTAACGGCCAAACCCCAGCCCGGCTCGAGGCCACGACCTGTTATCCTCCGGCTCCACCATTTTCAAACTAAAGACCTCATCATCCGAGAATCCCGCAAAAAGAGAGGCAGTCTCCAGTACCAGGGTACGACGGTGCAGATCTTCGAGGACTTTTCCCCAGAGATTATGGAACAACGTTTAAAAAACCTGGCAAAGCTATACAACCTAGGCCTCAAGCCTGCACTACGGTTCCCAGCTCGCCTACACATCACGCTCGAAAATGGGGCCAGGAAGAGGTTTGCTCCCTCGGTTGGGCAAACGCCTTCGTGAGCTTCAGTCACCAACAAGCACCAGCGGAGGGCTAGCCTAGCCGCAAGGCTAAATCAGGTTTACATGTCAATGAAACAAGCATAACAGATGCTTCTACTTTTTCCATTTCCTTTACACTCTTGCGAATGTGCTTAGACCTACGTGCACCTTAGAAATTCCGTGTAGCTGTATTACCTTTTACAGTTGACTGTTTGGTTCACTTGCTAGCCGCTAGGCTACACTAGGTTAACACGGATAACAAACGAGTTGTATCGACTTTTCTACGAATACATATATTTTTCTTTACATTTGCAAGTGCATATGGGGCTATAAGCACCTCAAGTATTCCAACCAGCTACAAGTGTGTTATCTTTAATGGTCATTTGTTTTATATAATCTATGGCGGCTAGGCTAGATCAGGCTGACTTGCACTTAAAACTAAGCTGTTTTTTTCCCCCCTTTTTCTAATTGCCTCTGCACTCATGTAAAGCTACATGGACAAACTGTTACTCAAGTATTCAATGATGCTGTGAAGACTATTCTGTATAGTTGATAGTTATGTTCACTCAGGGCTAGGTTGTTACAATTTCCCTAACTGTCTTACTAGTTTGAGTGCCTTATGTCACCCACAACTTGCTTATAATTACCAATAGTTCGGTCTTGACTTTTTTTTGTGGTTGTAGTCATTCTCGGGTGGGTCATATTGATGATTGTGCTCCATTTTGCTTAAAATCTTGCCATTACTGCAGGTAAACTCTAGGCCCATAGTTAACATCCTCATTTTATATATCCTAACGTATTTAGTTTTACTTACATACATATCATATAATAATCTTTACCTGTTTATTTGCACAAATTTTATTCATTTTTATTATTATTATTATTATTATTATTATTTATTTATTTATTTTTATTCTATTCATTTATATATATATATATTATTACTTTATTTGTATTTACTTATTTATAGCTATTATTATATATATTTCCTTTATACATGTATATATATATTTTTTTATTTATTATTAGTTTCTGTTTCTATAATTTATATATTTCATCATCTATATGCACATGTCTTATTTTTACTTTATTGTTACTGTTATAAAATTAACAGTAAGTATTTATTTTATTATATATCGTACCTTCTCCCTTTTTATTTTTTTTATTTTTTCTTCTTCGTTATTGTTTATGTTCACTCTTAATAAGAAACTCCGGGGTTTTAATTAAGGAATACAGGCGCCGAGACGTCTTGAGGAAGAAAGAGGTTAGAGAAAGGAATTGTTTATATTGTTCAGAGGAGGGAAGAAAAGGGTTCAGTTCTTTAAAAGGAGATTTCGGGGAGTTGATTATAATAGGGGAAAATAAGTTGGTGGGTGGGAAGTCCTCTCTTTTTGTTTTCACTCCTATTTGGAGTTTTTCTTTCATGGCTTGTACACATTTTTGTTTGTGTTTTTTCTTATTACTCTGTGCCTGCATGCTGCGTCTCCTTTGCCTTTTGCTGCTCATGCTCTGGGATCCCTCGGATGATGTAGCTTAATATGGCCGATATGACTAGTACAGTGACCAGTGGCGGGCAAGCAGTGAGGTTCATCTCATTAAATGCTGGGGGTCTGAATGCAAGAAGAGAGCCAAGATCTTCTCACATATAAAAAGCCTTAACGCGGATATAATGCTGTTTCAAGAAACACATTTATGCATCTCCAATCATCAAAAGTTGAGTAGACCATGGATTGGGCATGTTTTCCACTCAAAATTTAACTTAAAACCAGGGATGTTGCTATACTCATTAAGAAAGGTGTTTACTTTGCACTGACCACTTGCCTTGCGGATGTTAACGGCTGATATGTCATTGCCAGTGGTATTCTTTACCAGAAACCAGTGGTTTTAGTCTCTGTTTCGCCCCCAATTGGGACAATCACAGGTTTATGAAACTTTTGTTGTCTTCTATTCCTAATCTTAACTCACACTGTTTGATAATGGGGGGAGACATGAACTGTGTTCGTGATTCTGTGCTTGACAGATCAAGTCCGAGAGCCACCCCACTTTCAAAGTCTTCTCAGGTCCTCTCTTCCTTTATGGATCAATATGGATACGTAGACCCATGGAGATTTCTAAACCCCTCTGTAAGAGCATACTCATTCTTCATCAAACTAGCTTCAACCTAGACTCAAAAAATATTAATTTTTAGCTCATCAAAGTATACCTATAGTATACTTCAGTAAACTTAAATGTGGACTAGAAGTACATGACTAGTATTTTTGTAGCATTTAGATGTGTATACTGGGAAGTGTACTTGGAAGTGTACTTTTGTAGACTAAAAAGTTCAAATTTCATCAAAAAGTATTAGGAGTATTACATTCCTATACTGTCTGGTGCAATAAGTACATGGTCCATCTTGCTATACTTAAACTCAAGCATACTTAATAAAATAAACTTCAAGTATTTCCTTTTTTGCTAAGGGTGAAGAGCTATCTGTCTCTCCTGAAATTGTTCCAAAAGAGAGAGCAGTGGAAGCCAGCCATCATCACCTATTAATATAATACAGTGGGTCAGAATTGTATAAATTTTTGTCAATGGAAGTTGTCAGCATTCATGCAAAAAGCTGGATAATTTTTTGCTGTTTTTTTTTTAATCTAATTTTATTTGATTTTATTTTTTTTGCTGTTTTTGTCCTGTTATACAGTATAAATGTTATCAAATGTAAGAAATAACCATTCAAATTAATTCCCGGGGTCAGAATTGTATGGCAGATGTTGTTCATTTGTCTTTGTATGTTGTTTACTCCCAAAGTTATGCCTATATTTGCACATCATATTTATTTTTCGGTTTTGGACTAGATACAGTAAAGTGTTAAAATGAAGGCTTTTGGACATAGTTTCAGCTTGGTACTCAATATAATCTTTAAATAGACACTTAACAAGGATTAAGAAAAAACTGGTGGTGAATAAAAGTCAACCTGTGAGCTTGAAAAAATGAAAAAGGTCGATGGTCATACAGGCATTTTTGGCCATTTTTTTTGTGTGCTGTTTTTGGCCAGAAATGGAGTCTAAATGTCATCAAATGTCAAAAATAACTATTCCAATGATTTCCTTGGGCCAAAATTATATGAGAAAATGTATTGGTTTGTCTCTGTATGTTGTTTACATCAAAAGTTAGGCCTATTTCCACATCATATTTCTATTTTTTGTTTTTTTGGGTTGGATGCAATGAAGCACAAAAAAAAGCCTTTGGCACCTTATTTCAGCTTGGTAACCACCAGATTCTGAAAATAGACACTCCAAGGAGTAAAAAAAATCAGGTGGCAAAAAAAAATGCGGGGGGTGCGCGTGGACCCCCCTTTCCATCTGGACTACAACTCTCTAGCTGGCAAATGTACATTTGCAAAAACAAATACTATCGTTGGAAAAACTAAAAAACTGTGATGTCAATAAATTAAAGTTTTATGTTACATATTTAGGATAAGATGGCCATTTTGTTTATTTTTAAAATAAATCAGAATAACTCATAGATCTGTGTTATTCTGTGTTGCCATGGAAATAATTTTGACGGAAGTCGTGGAATTCAACTCATCAAAGGATTAAAGAGGATCAGAGCAGCTGCTGAAAGGAGCCCCTCAGCCCCCCCCCAGCCAGGCCCCCCCTCCAGCAGGGCCCCCAGCCAGAGGTCCCTCAGCTTGAGGCCCCTCAGCCAGAGGCCTCTCAGCTTGAGGCCCCTCAGCCAGAGGCCTATCAGCCGCAGGCCCCTCAGCCAGAGGCCCCTCAGCTTGAGGCCCCTCAGCCAGAGGCCCCTCAGCTTGAGGCCCCTCAGCCAGAGGCCCCTCAGCTTGAGACCCCACAGCTTGAGGCCCCTCAGCCTGAGGCCCCTCAGCCAGAGGCCCATCAGGTTGAAGCCCCTCAGCTGGAGGACCTTCAGCCAGAGGCCCCTCAGCTTGAGGCCCCTCAGCCAGGGTCCTCAGCTTGAGGCACTTCAGCCTGAGGCCCCTCAGCCGGAGGACCTTCAGCCTGAAGCCCCTCAGCTTGAGGCCCCTCAGCCGGAGAACCTTCAGCCTTAGGCCCCTCTGCTTGAGGCCTCTCAGCCGAAGGACCTTCAGTCGGAGGCCCCTCAGCCACAGGCCCCTCAGCCTGAGGCCCCTCAGCCGGAAGACCTTCAGCCTGAGGCCCCTCAGCTTGAGGCCCCTCAGCCAGAGGCCTTCAGCTTGAGACCCCTCAGCCAGAGGCCCCTCAGCCAGAGGCCCCTCAGCTTGAGGCCCCTCTGCCTGAGGCCCCTCAGCCGGAGGACCTTCAGCCTGAGGCCCCTCAGCTTGAGGTCCCTCAGCCAGAGGCCCTCAGCTTTAGGAGCTTCAGCCAAAGGCCGCTCAGCTTGAGGCCCCTCAGCCAGAGGACCTTCAGCTTTAGGCCCCTCAGCCAGAGGTCCTCAGCCAAAGGAGGACCTTCAGCCAGAGGCCCCTCAGCTTGAGGCCCCTCAGCCTGAGGACTTTCAGCCAGAGGACCTTCAGCGGTGGGAGGCCCCTCAGCTTGAGGCCCCTCAGCCAGAGGCCTCAGCCAGATGCCCCTGGCGGAGGCCTTTCAGCCAGGTTGAGGCCCCTCAGCTGAGGCCCCTCAGCGGAGGACCTTCAGCCTGAGGCCCCTCAGCCAATTACAGGCCGATCTGGATTCCAATGCGGAAGACTTTGAGCCAAGGAGGCCCCTCAGCCCACCCAAGTGTGATCCACAGTGAAAGAGGAACCTCAGCCAGAGGCCCCTCAGCCTATAACCTCAGTTTTGTGCAAATGTTACATAAAATGGGGGTAAAGTCATAATCAACTAAACTGTAGTTTAAGGGTCACAAGACTGTGTGTATGTCTGTTTACTTGTCTTATTTTAGTTCAGTGTTTATATATTTACATAAAAGTGTGAAAACGAGATGGTGAAAGGAGATGGTGATTCAGAACATATCCATGATATGCAGCTTTGTAAGCCCCCTCAGCCAGAGTCCCCTTCAGCCTGTGTGTTTTCAGGCCCTTCAGCGGTGAGGCCCCTCAGACAGAGGCCGACAAGCGATTTTGACACTTTTGGTGTGAACGTACAGTAAGGCCCCTCAGCTTGAGGCCCCTCAATCTGAGGCCCCTCAGCCGGAGGACCTTCAGCGATAGGCCCCTCAGCTTGAGGCCCTCAGCTTGAGGCACCTCAGCCTGAGGCCCCTCAGCCGGAGGACCTTCAACCAGAGGCCCCTCAGCCAGAGGCCCCTCAGCCTGAGGACCCTCAGCCAGAGGCCCCTCAGCTGGAGGACAGTCCACCTGCACAGCAGGACAATGGACAAGCAACCAGTGACATAGCTGAAGAGCTGAAAAAAGCCAAGAATGACCTTCTACAGAAGCAGACAGAGTGGATTGATTGATTGATTGATTGATATCTCCGGGATGTTCCAGTGCTCACCAAAAAAAACAAAAAAAATCTCTTGTGCACCTTGAGTTTATTTATGTTTCACCTTAATGTCAGGTTGAGTCTACACTGATCATTAACTCTGTGAGTGTTTTTTTATGTTACTCCCTGGGACTGATTTTTGACATGATCATTATGGTTGAGGATCTTAAAGGAAATGCATTTATAAATGTGAGTTTGGACAGACAGACACACAAACAAACTTCATTACATCTCACTCATAACAAATAAACATGTCCTGTCCCGTAATGAGACATTATCAGGAGACTCAGACAAAGAATTAGCTCTAAAGCTCAGAATGAATTTAGACCTCAGAGATTATGACACTACAAAAGCTCATGCATCTGACTCTGATCAAAGAAGAAATGCATCATCATTTCCTTTAAGGTAAAATTCTCAAACTGATCTTCAAACTATATTGATTGATTTGTTCATCAGTATTATTATTCTATTAAATAAGGCTTCAAGAGGGATTGATACCTTTCTATCATATCTGACCTTATGACCTTTAGCCTTACCTTAGTAAATCACTTTTTTGTACCTTGTTTTATGTTTGGCACACTGTAGAAAGGTTGTACGTTTTTGGGTAATTTACTGGCAACAAGATCCCAGTAAGTAACTTTAAATGCCTTTACAGTAGCCTAACTCTTATATTGTTTACAGTAAATTTACTGTATTTTCAAAACAGCACCCTTACTCTTTTGCAGTATCTTAGCACTCACAGTATTTTCTTATACTACTTTTTAACCCTTTAAGACCCACCATTATGCAAGTCCGCCTGGACATATTTTTACATTTTTTTTTTTAAATGAAAATCGTTCTTGTTATTTTCTTATATATTTCAAAATACAGAAACTGCAAAGCTTTATCCCTCAAAATTTTAAATGTAAAAAAGTTGCACAATATTGTTTTGAACCACAGGAAATTCATTTGGAGTCTTTATATAACTGGCATTTTCAGATATAGTCAATTTTGTAATATGTTAAAAATCGAATATCAATAACAGTGCAAAATTGTCACAGGGACAGCTTCAAAACAAACATTAGTACAATCAAATTTCTATGTACCATATATTTATGAACACATATATTTTATGCACAAAACCATTTATTTTATTTTCAAATGCACTTTTTATGAATGTAAAGTTTTTTCTGTAGAATAGAGGAACACATTAATTCAAATTTCGTTCAAACAACATATGCAATTAGATAAATCATATTGACATCAGGCAAAATTTGTATAAAGACAAGATGAACATCAAAACAAACATTAGTAAAATCAAATTTCTATGTGGAACAGATATTTATAAACACATATATTGCATATAAAAAATCATTTTCATTCAAAAAAGCATTTGAAAATAAAAAAGTTTTTACTTTAGAATAGAGGAACACATAAATTCAAATTTCTTTCAAAGAACATGTGCAATTAGACAAAAACATATGAACACAAGGAAAAATTTGTATAAAGACAAGATGAACATCAAAACAAACAGTAAAATCAAATTTCTATGTGGAACAGATATTTATGAACACATATTTTATATACAAAATAATTTTCGTTCAAAAAAGTGCAATTGAAAACAAAACAAAGTTTTAACTTTAGAATAGAGGAACACATAAATTCAAATTTCTTGGAGTGGAAGATCGGGAATCAAGCATTGGGAAACGGAAAAGAGAGAGGAAGTTTTAAAGTTTAAAGTGCGGAGAGCTTAGGCTCCGCGTTCAGCTTTTTAAACTCTAGAAGTGGGTGTGGTTTTGACCACGCTGGGCGGATATCTGTCTAAGCTTTCACAAACTTGATAAGCTTAAGTTTTACCAATAGGGAGTTATAATTTGGGAATCACTCAATATAACCGACACCAACAATAAGATAATCACATCCTGAATATTTTGATACCAAACACTTACTATCAAAATAAAGGGAAGATTGAAAGGTTATATATTTATATATGTATACTAATGTAACCATACTACTAATAACTAGATTATTCAAGCTATATTGCCTAGACTTCCCTGATACTGATTATTTTGTCGGGAAGCTTCTAACATACAAACATTACATAAGCATTGTCAAAACAGTTCATTACATTTAAGTAACTTCAGTTACTTTTATGTATCGTTCGCTGCCAGTGCTTCCACAAGGGGGCACTGTTGGTTCGTCGTAGTTTTCCTGCTGGAGGAAAATGGAGTTTAGATTTGAAGGAAGTGATTCCAGTTTGGCTTATCTTGGGCCTAGAATCACCGGGATTGGACTCAGATAGCATACATTTCACAACACATCAGGTTATCATATTGTTCAGACATGTATACAAGGTTTTAGAGGAGTTTGGGGATGCTTGTAGAGAACTGGCTGAAGGAATGTCTTTAAGAAGGCAAATGCCCCAGGCTTGATAAGGAGGTTGAGAGGTCACCTCTGGCCAGTTTGGTTAAAGTCATTAAACAGAGGGGGGTCTTGTCCTCCCTTTGGGTTTAATGGGCTGAGTATTGGTCATCCCCCATTCCAGACAATGGAGACAGTCTTTTACGATCGTCCGTTAAGGCAGTGAGTCTTATGTCCTCCTGGTCAATGTCTTGTATTAAGCCCTATGTTTGACGTGTCCATCCTGTGCCCGGCACCAAATGGGTTTTTGATTGCGAATGTTGTAAACAGTGCGGGTGAAGGCTGAGATCGTGTTGACCCCAGACAAGGCCGCATTTCCTGGGAGAACTCTGTCTTCAGAGTTCACCAAGATCATCTCACAACAATATGCAATTAGATAATATATTGACTCAAGGCAACATTTTTATAAAGGCAAGATGAACATCAAAACAAACTATTTACAATCCAGTTTCCCTTTCAAAGTCACTCTTCTTTCCCATGAGAGGAGCTGTGGTAGGCCTTGTGACAGTTCCTGTCCACAACAACACAAAGAGACACTCTACATGCCTCACACATGAAGGGGGTGCATTTACCACACACTTTGCACCTCCTGCGCCCAGATGTTGCCTTTTTGGAGCCAGATGGAGATTGGAGCCCCTCAACAATTGCAACAGGGATGTGATCTTTGCTTCCCTGGACTTCCTGTTGTGAGGGCACTCCACAGAGCTCTGTCGACAGCTGCTCCTGGAAAGCCTGGTGAAGCATGGGCTGCTGCTCCAGTTTGCCACACAGCTCCTTGTGAAGCAAAAAGCTGTTTGTCACAGCAATATCAATAAAGTGATGCAGCACTGTAACATACCATTTTCTGCTCTTCCTCCATGAAGAGTAGGAGCCAATCAGCTGGTCTGACAGGTCAACTCCTCCCATGTATCTATTGTAATCCTCCACAGCTGATGGCACTGGCACCTGGACTGCTGCATACTTGCTGCCAACCTTGCTCATCCTCTTTACAGTGTCCCCTGAGAAGGCAGTGTGAAGAGTGGAACACACACTCACCTCTCTTGTGTCCATCCACTTGATGAAAAGAAGGGGCCCCTCTCTGATCCACCTTATTGCCCCCCGTGGGGATTTTTTTGTAAGGGCGTTGATTTTAGTTTTCGGGATGCCGATTCTTGTATCCCGATATGTCCCTGAGCTCGAACCCCAGGTGGTGTAGGTGCTGGAACAGTGTTGGGCTTGTGTAAAAGTTATCACAATAAATGTGATAACCAGATCCTAGGTAGCACTTTTGGATGAGGGACATCACTGCATCAAACGAAAGCCCCTGACCAGTTGCCATTGTGGACCTCCCTGTGTAGATGTTAAAATCCACAGTGTAGCCGGCGACATCAGACAGCACAAAAAGTTTGATCCCCCACTTGGTAGGCTTGTTCTTAATGTACTGTTTCAGGGCAATTCGAGCTTTTGTGGCTACCATGCGCTCATCCACAGAAAGCTCTTGCTGGGGGTGGTAAACAGCTTTACAGGCCACACGTAAACTGTCATAAAGGGGGCGCACTCTGTGCAGACAGTCATAGTCAGCTGTACCTTTCTTGTTGTCATTGACAACATCCTCTGCAGGGTCGCTCATATGGATGTTCGCGCTGATGTTGAGGAAACGTTCCCTGGACATGACCTTCCTTGGATATGGCACGCAGAAGATGGAATCTGATCGCCAGAAATCCCTCATCTTAGGAAGCTTCAGGATGCTCATATAAAGTGTCAGCCCAATGTACTGATACATTTCAGCAACCTTGACCTCCGCCCATTTGAATTTTTTTCCTGCAGCAATATTTTTTGCTGCATTTTTGTTTGTGTTGGCACACAGAATTTTGATTGCTGCCTGGTCTATGTACATCTTGAAAAGGTCAGATGGAGATGGGATGTCCATGTAGTGTGACAGGGGTGGCTGGACACCTGGCCTTCTTTTTGGCAGAAAATGTGGAAGGGAAGGCAAACTGTCAGGCTCCTCCTCAGTTTTCCATCCAGCTGCAGGGAATGCCTCTGGCCTGGAGCACCTGCTGCTGGGGCTGCAGCATCCTCTCCTGGCTGGAGCTCGGCCCCTCCCTCTCCCCCTATCTCTCCCTCTGCCTCTCCCTCTGCCTCTTTGTGGTGTAGTAAGAGAGAAGGCGACCTCCATCCTCTCCTCCTGATCCTCCATTCTCTCCTTCTCATCCTCTATTCGCTCCTTCTCATCCTCTATTCTCTCATCCTCATCCTTTCTTCTCTCCTCCTCCTCATCCTCTCTTCCCTCCTCCTGCTCATCCTCTTCACTGTCAACAGTGCACACAGAAAAAGTTACAGTGTATGTCAGATATGTGTCGCACATAACTTCTAAGAATGATGCGTATTTGATGCGGAATGCTCTCGGCGGCGTTACATAAATCTTTTCTTTACTTTTCTCAAACTTTGAACACACAACTTTTCATAAATATAAACTTACATGTCATTGGAGTTATCAATCCCTTCGATGAGGAAGGCTTCATACCCGCTGGTGGCAGAATCCGGTTCAGATGAGCGCTCCGATTCTTGATCCGGCGCCGTTATCAGATCAATCGCTTCGCGCAAGCTGTAAAACAGTTTCACGCGTCCAGATTTTTGCGGCTCCATCACAGTATGTGTGGAAGTGTGTCAGAGTGTGTGTGATGGATGTCTGGAGTGTGTGTGTCTGTGGCTGAGTGTGGGTTACGTGTCTGAATGTTTTGAAAAAAGAGTCGAGAGGAAACAAAATCGGAAATGATCACTCATAGAGTCCGATAAAAAAAAAAAAAAAAACAATCAACCCCGGGAAAGACGTCACGTTCTGTTGTTGGGGGCGGGAGTGAGCATGGAGGGGGGGTTGTGTGTGTGTGTGTGTGTGTGTGTGTGTGTGTGTGTGTTTGTGTGTGTGTTGGGGGGGGATACTAGGGGTTGAGGGATACGTAAGGATCATTTGACAGGTCATTGCCACAACGTGATGACGTTTATTACAACATAGGAAGTGATCAAAATACCCGCAGCCTCGGACATAAGCGCTCCGAACGAACAACAAAGCGATACTTTATTGCAGATTTTTACAAGCCCATCACTTAAAATAAAATGCCCCCTGAGACATGATGAATGTGAGACATGTTAATGTAATTCCTCAGATTTAAAATGCAAAAAGAATGATCGATCTATCTTATCTGGTTTTAAATCTACAGCCTATCAAAAATGAGTGTGAAAAACGTAGCGTCGGCGCTACGCTGGGTTTTAAGGGGTTAATGCATTTTGCGTTCCGGTGAACTTGCTATTTTGATTTATATTACTATGTCTTTAACTAATTAACTGACCATTTATGAACAAGGTATGATTTTATTTAAAAAAAAAAACACATACACACACATACATCCAGTTTTATCCAATAAAAGACTTTCAGTCAAAAATGTGATACATTTACCAAAAGAAAACTTGTCTGCTATTGGCCAATTTTCCTGGGCAAAATTGTTTTTTTTTTTTCTTGATTACTTTAGATTGTACTTTCCTAATCCCTTTAGGAGATCAAAATCAAAGATCCCGATGAGTGCTACACATTTACCAATTTTACAGACTTATGAAAAAATGGCCAATGATCATAATCTAGAGAGGGCGCTACTGACTTTTTTTTCATGCAATAGTTTTTGCGGCCATTCAAATAAGCGAATTTTTGCTGGACCCGAACCACCTGCCAATTTCCTTCACTTTTTTAGCATGTTCAGGGGGTCACAATTGCGATAATTGGAAGGAATAATTCCTCGGGATACAAATGCGCTCTCGCCCAGCTTGCAGCTGTGGCTCGGGCTCTAACAAGACTTATTTCTGAAATTAAAGCTCAGTCTCAACTTCTACACTTGTTGCTCAATGTGAAACTAAAGACAGTAAGACATCAACAACGAGATCTGCCAGGGAGAGGGGAGACCAGAGGAGAATCATGAAGGGGTTAATTGCTTCAGGGACTATCATCATTTAAAGAAAGTCCTGGACATGGTCTAATATAATGAGCTGTAACATGGACACAAATGCTGTAGGCAAACAAAAATGTGTGAGTGTATACAAAATAGGCTAAGCTCATTTTTTGTCATCTCAGAACTTTGAACATGTTCATTTACAGCTGTTTATAAAGAGAATCCTGTTTGAAGTTCAGATCAGTTGTTTTCTTTTTTTGTAATCACACCTTTTATAACATAATAATGACAAATACTTTCCAGGATTGTTTATTTTTATTTCTCATGAAAATAGGATAAAAATGTACTCAAAGGGCATTTCTTGACATATTATTGATAAAAAAGACAAAAAAGAACCATTATGATTATAATATTGAAGGGATTAAGTGATTAAATTGTGTGTAAAGTACTTTTTGAACATTTTGAGCACACTGCAACAATATCGCGATAACAATGATAACCGTGATAATTTTGGTCACAATAACCATGATACAAAATTTTCATATCATTACATCCCTAGTACCAACACTGGTTTCACTGTATTGCTTCCTCAGCTAGGCTGGAATTACTGGTTTAAGTCTCAGAGTCTTTGGGGCACAAGGGCAATAGTCCAGATGGAAAGGGGGGTCCACGTGCACCCCCAAGATTTTTTTTTGGCACCTGATTTTTTTTACTCCTTGAAGTGTCTATTTTCAGAATCTGGTGGTTACCAAGCTGAATTTTTTTTTAACCTTTATTTAACCAGGAAAGAAACTCATTGAGATTAAAAATCTCTTTAACAAGAGTGTCCTGGCCAAGAATAGGCAGCAGCACAATTTACAAAGTTTCTTACATTCACAAACAGCATTACACACAAATAACTAGACCTAATAAAACACTTAATGTACAAATAATGAAGACATTTAACGGGCTGGATTATTTAAGGAAGCAAGATCATCTGTCAACACATCTGCAGCCAGATGCCTCAATATTTACATCATTTAACATCCTCTTAAAAGTGTCCAATGAGACCAGCTCATTAAGTTTCAGGTCTTTTTGGAGCTCATTCCAAGCAAAAGGAGCAGCAAATTTAAAGGCCTTTTTTCCCTGCTCAGTTCGGACCTTAGGAACAGACAACAAGAGGAAATTCTGGGACCGAAGATTATAAGACCCTGAAGTCCTTTGACTGATGAAGGTCAGAAGATATGAAGGGAGTAGACCCAAAATCGCCTTATAAATGAGAATGTGCCAATGCATAAGTCTTCGTGTAGACAAGGAGGACCACCCTACACGTGAATACAAGACACAGCGATGAGTGAGGGATTTTAAGTTTGTGATGAACCTCAGAGCTCCATGGTACACAGTATCCAGGGCTTGTAAGCTCTGGGCCGAGGCGTGCATGTACAACACATCACCATAATCAAGTACAGACAGAAAAGTGGCAGCAACAAGTCTCTTTCTGGATTCAAAAGAAAGACATGATTTGATTCTAAAATAAAAACCAAGTTTTAATTTCAGCCTCTTTACCAACTGCTGTATATGTGATGTAAAAGAGAGGGACTCATCTATTAAAAAGCCAAGATATCTATAGGATGATACAAGCTCAATTTGAGCCCCCTCTGATGTGCAGATGGAGGGCAGGGTCAAAGGCTTCAATTTGTGGCTGGAAAAAAGCATTACTTTTGTTTTTGAAGCGTTTAAAACAAGTTTCAACTCATGAAGGTTTCTCTGCACAATCACAAAATCCAATTGTAATTTAGACAGTGCCTGCTCTGGTGTGGGTGCTGCACAATACATGACAGTGTCATCAGCGTAAAAATGAAAGTTTGTACACTGTCATTGATATTGTTCATATACAGAATAAAAAGGAGTGGCCCCAGGACTGACCCTTGAGGCACCCCCTTTGTTACTGTTAGTGGCTCAGAAGAGAGGCCCTCAAAGTGCACACACTGTGTTCTATCAGTCAGGTAGTTGCTGAACCAGTTCACTGCCTGTTCAGATACCCTAGCTCTGGCCAACCTTTGTTTTAGAATTTTGTGGTCTACAGTGTCAAAGGCCTTGGACAGATTGATAAAAAAAAGCTGCACAGTGCTACTTATTGTCAATAAAATCATTAAAAACTTTAAGAGCTGCTGATGTTGTGCTGTGTGTCTTTCTAAAACCGGATTGAAAATCAGATAAAATGTCATTGGTATTTAAAAATCTTTTAGCTGTTCACTGACCAGAGACTCCAACACCTTGGCCAGGACACAGAGCTTGGAAATCGGCCTGTAGTTGTTGAAAACCATGTGGTCACCTCCCTTGAGCAGAGGGAGGACAAAGGCTGATTTCCAGATGTGAGGAATGACATTTGTGCTCAAGGAGAGATTAAAAATGTGAGTCAGAGGTGGGGCAATAAAATCAGCAGCTAACTTTAAAAAGCATGGCTCCAGTTTGTCGGGACCTGCTGCCTTCGAGGTGTCCAAATGTTTCAGGGCCTGCTGAAATAGGGTGCCAAAGGCTTTTTTTTGTGCTTCATTGCATCCAACCCCAAAAAACGAAAAATAGAAATATGATGTAGAAATAGGCCTAACTTTTGATGTAAACAACATACAGAGACAAACCAATACATTTTCTTGTATAATTTTGACCCAAGGAAATCATTGGAATAGTTATTTTTGACATTTGATGACATTTAGACTCCATTTCTGGCCAAAAACAGCAACAAAAAAAAAATGGCCAAAAATGCCTGTATGACCATCAACCTTTCATTTTTTCAAGCTCCCAGGTTGACTTTTTTTCACCACCAGTTTTTTCTTAATCCTTTAAGTGTCTATTTAAAGATTATATTGAGTACCAAGCTGGAACTATGTCCAAAAGCCTTCATTTTAACACTTTACTGTACCAAGTCCAAAACCGAAAAATAGATATGATGTGCAAATATAGGCATAACTTTGGGAGGAAACAACATACAAAGACAAATGAACAACATCTGCCATACAATTCTGATCCCGGGAATTAATTTGAATGGCTATTTCTTACATTTGATAACATTTATATTGTATAACAGGACAAAAACAGCAAAAAAAAAAAAAAAAAGCAAAAATGTATGTATGGCCTGTTTATCTCTTTATATGATTTTATTAGGTACCGAGCTGAAATTATATCCCAAATGTTTTATCTCCAGCTTTTTGCATCAATGCTGACAACTTCCATTGACAAAAATGTATACAATTCTGACCCACATATTATATTAATAGGTGATGATGGCTGGCTTCCACTGCTCTCTCTTTTGGAACAATTCCAGGAGAGACAGATAGCTCTTCACCCTTAGCAAAAAAGGAAATACTTGAAGTTTATTTTATTAAGTATGCTTGAGTTTAAGTATAGCAAGATGGACCATGTACTTAGTGCACCAGAAAGTATAGGAATGTAATACTTCTAATACTTTTTGATGAAATTGGAACTTTTTAGTCTACAAAAGTACACTTCCAAATACACTTTCCACTATACCCATCTAAATGCTACAAAAATACTAGTCATGTACTTCTAGTCCACATTTTAGTTTACTGAAGTTTACTATAGGTATACTTTGATGAGCTAAAAATTAATATTTTTTGAGTCTAGGTTGAAGCTAGTTTACTTGTTGCATACTTGTAAATTCTACATTCTTGTAATTCCCCTTCATGCACAGATGAACCAAAAAAACTTCTGTATCACAGTAAAAGCTCTGACGGACTAAAGAAGAGAAATAACAGTGATTTATGCTTAAAAGATGGTACATTTGGTTGAATTAATTTGGTTATTCTTTAACAATCGCGTTCACATCAAAGTTCTGCTTTTAATCCATGTGCCAAACTCTGTTGTGTTTAAGTTGAGGTACTTCCTAAATCAGACAGGCCTGTATGCAAAGATTCACAGATCAGTGAGCAAAGTAATTTCATATATGAGGTCAAAAAAACTGTTAATGCTGTCTGGCCTGAAATAATTGAAACAAAATGTGTTCTTGTTTAAACAGATGTACATAACTCTATTGCCAGACCTTAATGAAGGAACAGGAATTTGATCAATAAAGTCAAATTAAATGTTTCTCTGTTTATGTTTTTAAGGTACTGAAAGATAATGCAAGATTCTGAACATGTAAGTTTACAACAAGGATAAATATCTCAATTGTTATTCTGCTAAATTAAATGTAAGAACAATGACTTGACCTTAATCTGCACCTGGATCAGATATACTAAGTCTAAGTACTTTGTGGCAGAAAAAAGGAAAATCATTCTAAAGTACAGGGTTTAGTATTTAAGTGTTAGTGTAAGTTTCAGTGTTAATGTAGTTAGTCTTTGACTTTTCTTTATACCTTTCAGTATAAGCCAAGTTTACTTCACTATACTATTCATAAGTAAATGAAATATAGCATATAAAAAGTAAACTTAAAGAATACTCTGTCTGTGTTAGTATACACTGTTAGCCCGGATTTCATTTGTACTTACAAATTAAATTACAATTTACTTATACAAATCAAGTTTGACTTTATTACTTAAAAATCTGAGTATGTGATCCTTGCTTACTATCAAATATCAATTTATTATACAGTTTAACAGTAATGCATGTGTTACAATTTTAGATGAATTAATCAAAACCTGATTACTTAAATTTATTGAGTTAACCTTTCACAATGCATTATGGGAAGAGATATTTTTAAATAACCATTTCATAAAGCCAGTTGATGAAGTTGTACTGTATATACTGAAATTTAAGACATTTTACGTCGTGTGGTTTATCAACTGGACTGATAATTTGACTTATGGTGACCCCCTCTTGTGAAACTCTTTGATGTCAGTCTGTACAGCAAACAGAGGAGGCTGAAATGCCGTTAGTCTGCTGGGATATTGTTGACACAGAGTCGGACAGTTCTGGAGTTGGACCCGCTGTGTATGAAGAGGAGGTTTTGACAAAACTCGACATCTGGTGAGTGCCATTAAGCTAACATTAGCCCTGGTATTGACTTTTCAGGCGGCCATTGAATGTAGTCACTAACTTTATCACTGCTGTGCTACTTGGAGTTGATGAGTTTCCTAATAACTGAACAGGTGAATACAGATAGATCTAGTCTCAAGCAAACCTAGTCATTGTTTCTGAAATGCTGATAAATTTTTGTAAATTATTTTATTTATTTTCCCACTTATGGAATGGGTGCAGAAAAAAAATAAACAAGGAACTCAGCAGTGGAATAAGTAGTCTAAGTAAGTTTTACCTGTGTTTTTTGGTCTGGTGAGGATCTTTAAAATAAGTAAAAACCATAAATTTATCATTGTAAACGCTGCTTAAAAGTCAGACTTGCAAGCAGGCAATGTTTATGCCTGAGAGTTTAAAAAATCATTCAATGTTCAATATATGGCACATATTGCTTTTCTTTATTACTGCTGTGGCTTCTAATGTAGGATGCTTTTCTTTATAAAAAGTGAAGGTGCTTTTTGATGGGTAACAGAATTATCTACTAATGTCTTTTCCTCTGTTAGGATGTGACCAACGGATGGATGCCAAACACAACTGAAATCCTCTGTGTTGATGAAGATCCTCAGATCAACCCGTCCAGTGTGGCAGTTATCTTGTAATATGGTGATGGATGAACCAGGACCTGCATCAGGCTGTCTGTGTCCTGTTTGTCATTTCTCCAATGTAGAGTTTTTATATGACACTGACATGCATTCAGTTTCAAAAAAAGATTAATACATGTTTGGACTTTTCTACTAATTTTGTAGTTAATATATTTAAAAAAAAAATATGAAATGTATTTACCGAATGCTTTCAGTTTATTGGGCACAAATTGATACACTGCACCACTGTGAGTTGAATCTACTCAAAAACGTAAGAAATGGTTGCAAAAAATAAGTAATATACAATGAAAACTTAAGTAAATTAAACTTAAATATGTGCAGTTCTGAAATTGATAATACTCAGATTTTAGTTAATTTACATTAAGTTTATTGTAATTAAATAACAATTCCAGAACTTCACATATTTAAGTTTAATTTACTTAAGTTTTCATTGTACATTACTTAATTTTTTTAGGGCAACCACTTTCCTTACGTTTTTTGAGTAGATTCAACTTATCCGGGCTTACAGTGTAGAATACATATACTAGTACACTTGAATGAGCTACTTTTTGCTAAAAATCATCAACTAGTTTGTCCAACTTTTCTTCCACTCACACTGCCTGCCATCCAAGACCTTAAGACCCCAGTCAACCTTTACTCAACACAGTGATTATTGATGAAAACAAAAACTAAAACACCCACATGGGTACAAGCAAATCAGAATGGGATATTATTATCATATAACCATGGAAGAGGATGTATTACTGTACTAATTGTAATGTTATAATTAGGGACTAGACGTAGGCTTAGTCTAGTTAAAGTCTTGTAGTTGGTGACCCCCCAGTCTTTGTAAAATCTCAGTCTGAGACAAAAATCTCTGAGAATTATCTTTAGATGCAAGAACAGTTCAGATCATGTTATTAAGAAAGTTTTTTTTTTTTGTGTGCCAGAAAGGCATAAATAATACAACTTTCTGTGAGATCACTGTCAGTAATTCTTATTTGATAGAGTATGGTTTCATGCTCTGGCTTAATCATCAGGTCTTCTCTTTAAGGATTATGACGTTAAAATCAAAACCCTCCAATTTTCTGAGGTTTTCTAATTTTTCTCAATAAAAATAGTTAGACTCCAAACTCATGTGTCTTGTTTTGAATCCTGGTGATAACAAGTATTGTGAAATGTTTAGACCCTCACTCTATGAACCAAAATTTAAAGAGATGATACCACAATCAGAGTTTTCCAAAACATTGAGACTGGCGTGGACTGCAGCAGGTCAGTCTAGTCCCTGTTGTTGAAACTTGAGCAGAATGCTTCATGTCTCTGAAATAATCACCCTATACCATCACAGATGCTGGCTTTTGAACTTTGCTCTATAACAGTCCTGGATGGTTCTTTTCCTCTTTGGTCTGGGGACACCACGTCCATGATGTCCAAAAACAATTTGAAATGTGGACTTAGACCACAGCAGACTTTTCCACTTTGCATCAGTCCATCTTAGATGAGCTCCGCCCAAAAAGCCGGCAGTGTTTCTGGGTGTTGTTGATAAATGGCTTTGGCTTTGCATAGTAGAGTTTGACCTTGACCTTGTACAAAACCCCAAACCAGTGAAGCTGGCACAGTGTTCGAAATAAAAACAGAATGTTTGCAAATCCTTTTCAACTTATATTCAATTGAATACACAGCAAAGACAAGATATTTAATGTTCGAACTGAGAAAATTTCTTTTCTTTTGCAAATAATCATCAACTTAGAATTTAATGGCAGCAACACATTGCAGAAAAAGTTGTCACAGGGGCATTTTTACCACTGTGTTACATCGCCTTTCCTTTTAACAACACTCAGTAAACGTTTGGGAACTCAGACCAATTTTGAAGCTTTCAGGTGGAATTCTTTCCCATTCTTGCTTGATGTCGAAGTTGTTCAACAATGCAGGGGTCATCGTTGTTGTATTTTAAGCTTCATAATGCACCACACATTTTCAATGGGGACAGGTCTGGACTACAGGCAGGCCAGTCTAGTACCCGCACTCTTTTTACTCAAGCCACTGTTGTAACACGTGCAGAATGTGGCTTGGCATTGTCTTGCTGAAATAAGCAGCGTCCATGAAAAAATGCTTGGATGGCAACTAGGAGCTACGATATTGGAAAAAAAACTGACATTACGATTTTTGCTGCGATATATTGTGATATTAAAAATAGAAGAATTTTTACCAGATGACTTAAATAGCTCTGTTTGGGAAGAATTTGGTTGACTCAATGACACCATTGTTTTCATAAAATACCATTTAATCCAGGCTAAGGGGTTCATCTGTGAATGATGCAGATTGCTGTATATAAAAAGGGATCCAGGAGGCCATGTCTCTGTACAAAATAGAATAGGTTTCAATTTCAGTAGCTTTTTTCATTTCCCCTGTTGATGATATACAGGAGCTTGTGAATCAAAACACAAGTTTGTGTGTTTCATAGTAACATGCATGTGCAATGTGACTATTAAGATGCTTCACAATAGCATGTTCAAACAGTATATTGTGCAGGCCTAATGGCAACATATGTTGCTCAAAACCTATATGTACCTTTCAGCATTAATGCGTAGTCAGCGATGTAAACTGGAGGTTTGTTTTATTACACAGCACGCCTCCCAAAGCTGATTGGCGTGCATGTCATGAAATTCATAAACTGCGTAGCTGGCAGTTAAAAGACTGGTCAGACAACTCGACTGCCGTTATTGAAACATCACAACAACAGTACATTTTGGCAGATTACACAATAAGATGAATGCCTGATGGCTGCTACTGTTATGTGAAGCACCACGAAGATAATGCTGCTTAGCTTACCTATCCAGCAGATGGACGGCGACATCCGCGTCCGTTTTCAGGTCTTTCAATTGGCGGAGTTCCCTCGACCGTTTGAAAGCAACACCGGTGTTGACCCGGGTCTTTGCTCTTTTGGTCATAGCCCTTCTTTTCCACTTTTCACTCCTCTGACCTTTATCTTTTGGGCTGTTTTCAGTCATTGCTACCGCAACTATTGTATCTCTCTCACGCTCATAACTTGACTCTCCCTCTTCTGTCTGATCTGCGCGAGTATGAATGACGTTTTACTTTGTTTTTGGGCTTTCGGTCCGAGCCAGTATTTACCGGCTGAAATTCAGCGTCAAGGCTGTATATTGAGACCGGATTTTTTTTTCAACATGCTGTCAGTGGTGACATCTTGTGGATGGAGAGGAGAATTACGGTGAATTTCGCAAATACTGCATCAGATTAGAAGATTAGAAGATCGCTGAATGCACCTTTAATGGTGCCTTCACAGATGTGTAAGTTACCCATGCCTTGGGCACTAATTTTTTTTTTTATTTAACCAGATGAATCCCATTGAGATCAGGATCTCATTTACAAGGGCGACCTGGCCAAGAGGTCAGCTATAAACCCCCATACCATCACAGATGCTGGCTTTTGAACTTTGTGTCTATAACAGTCCGGCTGGTTCTTTTCCTCTTTGGTCTGACAGCATTGATTTCCAAAAACAATTTGAAATTTGGACTGGTCAGACCACAGAACACTTTTCCACTTTGCATCAGTCCATCTTAGATGAGCTCGGGCCATACATACATTTCTGGGTGTTGTTGATAAATGGCTTTGGCTTTGCATAGTAGAGTTTTAACTTGCAGTTACAGATGTAGACGAACTGTAGTTACTGACAGTGGTTTTCTGAAGTGTTCCTGAGCCCATGTGGTAATATCCTTTACACAGTGATGCCGCTTTTTGATTCAGTACCGCCTGAGAGATCGAAGGGCAGTCAATGTTGGATTTGGGCCTTGCCGCTTACGTGCAGTAATTTCTCCAGATTCTCTGAACCTTTTGATGATATTACAGACCGTAGATGATGAAATCCCTAAATTCCTTGCAATAGCTGGTTGAGAAATGTTGTTCTTAAACTGTTGGACAATTTGCTCACGCATTTGTTCACAAAGTAGTGACCCTCGCCCCATCCTTGTTTGTGAATGACTGAGCATTTCAGGGAAGCTGCTTTTATACCCAATCATGGCACCCACCTGTTCCCAATTAGCCTGTTCACCTGTGGGATGTTCCAAATAAGTGTTTGATGAACATTTCTCAACTTTCTCAGTCTTTTTTGCCACTTGTGCCAGCTTTTTTGAAACATGTTGCAGCCATCAAATTTCAAATGAGCTTATATTTGCAAAAAATAAAGTTTGCCAGTTTGAACGTTAAGTATCTTGTCTTTGCAGTGTATTCAAGTGAATATAGGTTGTCAAATCATTGTATTCTGTTTTTATTTACAATTTACACATCAACTTGACTATTTTGGTTGGTTTTGTAGATGTAGAGATGAACTGTGTTAACTAATGAAGCTGCTTTATAAGGCAGAAGGTCACAGGCATTCAATGAGGTTCCAGCATCTACAGATCATCAGAATCTTTTGATGATATCATGGACTGTAAACCAGATAAGTTTCATCAAAAATAAAAATTAGTGCTGTCAGGCGATTAAAAAAATTAATCTAATTAATTACAGGATTTGTAATTAATTAATTAATCTAATTAATCGTATTTTAATCTCATATCTGCTTATAGTCCCCACATAAAGGATTTGAATTCTAGGACATCACAAAATTGTAGTGTGCATGATTAATCAAATGAATAAACTAAAAAGAGAAGATTGTATATCTACATTTTTATTGGTGACTAAATAAAACCTAAGTCAGGGCATCTTGTCCGGAAAATTCCAAGCTCAATCAGGCAACTCAAAATACACTTTAAGTGTGTTTCATAAATCAAATTAAAAAAAAAGGAAAAAGGTGGAGGACACCCAGCAAACCAATTAGGCCTGGTGCATTATTAAAGAATGTAGTACAAATATAGATAAATAAATTCAAAAATAAAATAGGACTAAGTCTTAAATATGCCATTCCTGTTGTCACCTGGGCTTTGTTTGGTTTGACTAGAGACGCTGAAGTGGCCACTGCCAGCGGTCCTCCAGCTGGCCGATATCAAAATGTTTGTGTGCTATGATTAATCGCGATTAATTTTTTTAATGCATTAATTTGCGTTGTAATTAATTAATCTAATTAATGCACTAAAGTGACAGCCCTAATAAAAATATATTTAAGAAAAAGGTTTAGGCATTAAAATGCAACCAATAAATATGAAAAAAACAACAATTTAACCACGGAAGAGCAACAAATTCTTAGTACAGTAATAATTAAAAACACAGGCACTGTACAAAGGATAGTGAGTGATGAAATTCATAAACTATTTGCAGTTAAATGTTGAGAAATGTTCTTACTGTTCAAATGTTCTTATATTTAATAATTAGTTGATCACTCATTTGTTCACACAGTGTTGAACCTCACCACAGCCTTTTGACGCTCCTTTAATACTCAATCATGACACTCACTTGTTTCCAGTTCACCTGTGCGATGATCCAAACAGGTGTTTTCCTCAACTTTGATTTAATTCATTTTAATAAATCTGCAGAAGCGTTTCTTCTGGATATTTCTGCATAGTGACCCTCGCTGTCACAGCTCTGTTGGCAGTCAGGTCCCTCAGATTTTTTATTCTCGATAACTTGTATCAGTTTCAGAGGGGACTGCCTTTGAGTGACTTTTCAGGCGAGTGGGCTCTGCCTCCATCTGAGAGGAGCTGTTTCTGCTCCATAAGGGGGTTCAGGAGTCTCCTGTGAAACAGTGGTGCAATGTTGTATCAAAAATACTCTTATATAGAGTCAAATTTATATTTCATCAATATACAACTGTTATGCCCTCTAGGTTCAAAACAACATGAGTCCCGTTCCACTCCCAAGCAGCCACAGGAGTCTTTTTAAGGTTTACCCGTCAGCGGTATAATTTAATTACCTGATATTTATAACAACAAAATCCAACAACCCCAACACAGGCCTGGGATACTTCCCGTATTCTAACAATTAAACACTACAACACAAAATCTCTGGTTTCCACTGCTGGCGTGGCGGTTGGAATCACGGTCGAGGATTCCTCCTCGGCTGGCGTCACTGGGCAGCTTAAATGGGCGTTCCCTCCTCCCAGCCAATCACAGGTGCTCGGCTGTTGTCTGTTGTCCACTGGGAGGCAGGGGCACACCTGATTGGCTCACACTGGCCACACATGCACACACACAATCACGCTGAGGCAGAGAACCCTCGCAATCAAAGAACAAAGCAAACAATGCAAATACCAGGGTCGTAACACTTTCCCAAATTAAACATCCCCTAAATGTTTAATTAAAGGAAAAGACCTCAGACAGAATCTGCCAGCACATTTTGGACCCCTTCTTGTGGAGGATCTTAATGTTAAAGTCCTGCAGAAGAAGAGCCCAACATGAGACGCTGATTGGAGTTGCATTTGGTTCAGGAATATCAGCGGGTTGTGGTCAGTAAACACATGAACAGGTTGTGGCGTAGACCGAGATAAACTTCAAAATTTTGTAATGACAGAAGCAGCGAAAAAGCTTCTTTTTCAATGGTGCTATAGTTAGCCTGGTGTTTATTGAATTTTTGAGAAGTAGCAAATGGGGTGATCAATGCCCTGCTCGTCCTCCTGTAGAAAAACGGCACCAGCCCGGCCTCATCATCTCTAATTTGAAGGGCCGAGAAAAATTCGGGCCGAGGACGGAGCACTCAGCGCCTTAGCAGACTCAAATGCAGTCTGACAATCAGCAGACCAAACAAAGCGTTTTTTGGACTCACGAGAGCAGTAAGAGGAGCCACTACATCAGAAAAATTACGACAAAATCCTCAGTAATAACCACATGCCGAGGAAAGCGAAACATTTTTGTCTGCGGGACTGGAAAATCAATTACAGCCTGCACTTTTGCAGCGACAGGACGAACCTGCCTGACCCTTGTTTACCCAAGTAAGTGACTGTGCCTTTGCCAAATTCACATTTAGATAGGTTTACTGTGAGTGATGCTTCACGAGGCGGTGAAGATTTCAGTGAGTGGCCAAGTGCTCAGACCAAGTAGATGCAACCATCGTCGAGATATGCCTCACAGTTTTTAACCGATATCTGGCGCTGCATAAAGGCGTTGAAAAAGCTGGCGCGTTTCAAACCGAATGGCATGACCGTGTATTGAAGGAAGGCGTCAGGGGTGACAAAAGCAGATATTTCTGATGCATGAGTTAACGGCACCTGCCAATAGCCTTTTAACAGGTCTAATTTGGTCACAAATTGCAGAAAAACTGTCAATGCAGTCTTCCATGCGAAGAGGAAAGCAGTCTGGTTTGGTAACGCGTTTATTTTACGGTAATCATTACAGAAGCGCGCACTGGTATCAGGTTTTGGCACAAGGGCGCCGCGGAGAGCTCCACGGGCTCATGCTGGGAATGGCTAACCCGTGCTCAACTAAATAACTTACCTCTTTTTGCATGAGAGCTCTCTTTGTGGGATTAACACGATAAGCGTGCTGTTTAATCGGTGGGTGACCTTCCACGTCAATATCGTGATACAGCACCGATGTTTGACGTGGATGATCAGAAAAAAGCAACAGATTATCCTCGATCAAAGTGATTAATTCAGCCGCAAGACAAATGAGTCAGAAAGCGACTCCAAATTACTCAATATTTCCGAGTTTTTAAGGCAGTGGGTGGCGTAGAGCTACTTTTTTCACACAGTCCGTCCTCAGAGAGATGTGATACTCTGATGGGACGGACATAGCGATCACCGGAGCAGCAGGAGGCTGCGGTGCAGAGCTCTCACGTGACAAATACTTTTTAATCATATTTACATGACAAACACGAGTTTTTCGTTTGCGGTCTGGTGTCAAAATTACATAATCGGTGTCACTGATCTTTTTTTCAATGACATACGGACCTGAAAATTTGGACTGAAGACTGGATCCAGGCAACGGCAACAGCAACAGGACTTTGTCTCCAGGCTGAAACTCTCTGGTTTCAGACTTTTTGTCAAAACGCTGCTTCATTTTTATCTGTGCCTGAGACAGATTTTCAGCCAAATCACACGCATTATGGGCGCTTACTCACATAATCAAGCACATTATGGACTGGTTTTGGAGAGTCGGACAACCATTTTTCTTTCAAAAGTCGCAGGCCCTACGGTATGGCCAAACACTAGATCACATGGACTAAAACCTAAGGATTCTTGTGGAGTTTAACAAGAGGAGAAGAGGAAGGCCTTCATCCCACTCTTTGTTGGACTCCTGGCAAAATTCAGCATGGACTTGAGCGTTTGATGAAAGCGCTCCAAAGCACCTTTGGGACTCAGGGTGGTAAGCACTGGATTTGTTATGTTTTATTTTAAGTTCTGTCATTACCTGTTGGAAAATTTTGACATAAAGTTTGTTCCTGATCTGTTTGCACAGTTTTGGTAACCCAAATGTTGAAAAGAATTTGATGAGTGCTCTAACCACAGGCTTAACTTTGAGGTTGCGCAGAGGAATGGCCTCTGGGTACGTGTTGCAGCACATGATTGTCAGAATATATTGATGGCCAGATTTAGTTTTTGGCAAAGGGCCGACACAGTCTACAATTACATGCGTTGGTTCACGAGCACAGGGATCGGATGCAAAGGTGCAGGTGGGATGGGCTTATTTGGCTTACCTGCTATCTGGCAGGTGTGGCAGGAAACGACAAAATTTTGCCACATCAGATTTTAACCCAGGCCAGTAAAAATTTCTCCACAGCTGGTAAGCTTTTTTAATGCCTAGATGGCCAGCAAAAACGGAGTCATGCGCAAGGCTGAGCACCTGCAGCCGGTAATCAGATGGTACCACAACCTGGTTTACTGAGTTCAGCTCACTCGAATCAGCGTGCCACCGTCTCATCAAAACTCCATCTTCTAAATAGAAGACAACAGGAAAGTTAGCACAGACATTTTCAACATTTGAAAAACACAGTGACAAGGTTGGGTCACTATTCTGAGCAGCGATCAACATTTCCTTATTGACATTCAAATTTAGCTCATTGTCAGGACACAATTCAAACACAGTTTCACAAGGTTTAACAATTTCAGTTACCTCCAAGCATTTTTGTTCATCATCTGAACTGTTTACATTATCCAAGTCTGCCATGAATGAGTGCGACAAGTTTTCAGGATCAGACAGCTTACGTGCCTGCGCGCGCGTAATGGCACACGCAGGAAACACAGAGGAGGCAGGAGGAGGGTTTGAGGCAGACTCATCCACGACAGGTGTATCTATTACTTCGAGTGAAGGAAACACTTTTCCTCCCGCCAGGTCATTTCCGAGGATAAATGAGACCCCTTCTATCGGAAATTTTGGACGCACTGCCACTTTAACTCGTCCAGTCACGAGCGGCGAGTGCAAATGCACCATGTGCAGCGGAGCTTTAACAACACTCAGTTCAACCCCCCACACCAACAAATCAGAGTTACAAGAGGTCTCATCAGAAATTGGCAGCACATCTGCCAGCAAAAAAGAGTGATACGCGGCGGTATCTCGCAAAATAGTTACCGGTACTTTATCTTTGTCCTCGCCCGTCAAGGACACGAAGCCCTGAGAAATAAACGGCCTAAATCGAGCGTCTACTTCACAATCAGAATTTTGCACTTTCGGCTGCGGCAAGTGAGAAATAAACCCTACACCCGGGGGAGATTTTGCAGGTTTACTTTGTTTTTTCTTAAGCGCCGGGCACATTGCAATCAAATGGCCGGGCTCGTGGCAGTAAAAACACTCACGGCCCTCACCTGCAGCCGGAGGGGTGCTTTTACGCACGAGCCTGGGGGATTTAATTTTGCGCTCTGGTGACACAGTTTTTCCGCGAGGATTTGGAGCAGAAAAAACAGCTTTATGTGTCAAAATGAACTCGTCTGCCAAAATGGCAGCATTCGTAAGAGACGAAACTTTTTGTTCGTTTAAATAAACGACGATACGCTCCGGGAGGCAGTTTTTGAATTCCTCAAGCAAAATGAGCTCTCTGAGGTTCTCAAAGGATTTAATTTGACACGAGTGACACCATTTATCAAATAACACACTTTTCTCTCGCGCAAATTCCACGTAGGTTTGGTTGGCAGTTTTTAAAGTTTGCCTAAACTTTTGCCTGTAAGCTTCAGGCACCAGCTCATAGGCCTGAAGCACAGTTTTTTTAAGCACATCGTAATTTAAACTCTGTTCAATCGATAAGCTTGCGCACACTTCTTGCGCCTTACCCACAAGTTTACATTGGAGCAATAGAGACCAAAATTCTTTGGGCCAGCTCAAAGCAGCTGCAATTCTCTCAAAAGCACTAAAGTATGAATCTACCTCTGATTCCCGAAAGGGGGGAACCAGAGCAATGTGCTTGCTTATGTCAAACGCTGGAGAGGCAGAAAAAACACTCTGATTCCCAGACACTGGGGTGGAGGCCGCGGGTGCTCCTCGCTCCAGCTCCAAGGCCCTGATTCTAAGGTGCATGGCCTGCACCTCAAGCCGCTTATTCTCCGTCTCCACCTCCTTAATGCGGAGGGCCAAGCGGAGGTCCGCTGTGGTCATTCCGGAGATTGGATCTGGCTCAGTGTCAGTGGGGAGTGCGCCAGCAGCCTCCGCTGCTTTCGCCTCCTCCACAGGCGTCTCGGCCTTCTCAGCGGCGGCAGAGAGCTGAGGCAGCACACCCTTCTCCACCAACTTATCACAGAGCGCCCGTTTGATTTCTGCCTTCCTCGCGCTATAAACCACTTGAATTTCATAACAATTTGCAATGATTAACAAATCTGCCTTTTTACATTTTTGAATTTTGTCCCAAGAGGGATTGGTCACAAAACTGTCCAATGAAAACTCCATGTCCAGTTTTTCAAATCTTGCTCCTCCCACACTAACGATTCCCCACACACCAAAATAAAACTGCCAACCAAGAAAATACGGATGCTACTTACCACAAATGCAAGAAAAACGATCGGACGAGCCCCCAATTCATGTTATGCCCCGTCTAGGGGTGGCCAAGACACAACATGAAAAAGTCCCCGTTTCCACCGAGTCCCAAGCAGCCACAGGAGTCTTTTTTAAGGTTTACCCGTCAAACGGTATAATTTAATTACCAACGATATTTATAACAACAAAATCCAACAACTTAAATTAACACAGGACGCACAAGGCGTGATACTTCCCGTATTCTAACAATTAAACACTACAACACAAAATCTCTGGTTTCCACTGCTGACGTGGCCGGTTGGAATACGGTCGAGCCGGGGATTCCCTCCTCGACGCGCTGACGTCACTGGGCCGCTTAAATGGAGCGTTTCCCTCCTCCCCAGCCAATCACAGGTGCTCGGCTGTTGTCTGTTGTCCACTGGGAGGCAGGGGCGGCACACCTGATTGAGCGCTCACACTGACGCACACATGCACACACACAATCACGCTGAGGGCGCAGAGAACCCTCGCAATCAAAGAACAAAGAAAACAAAACAATGCAAAATACGACCAGGGTCGTAACACAACTCATAGTGTCAAAGTTACAAAAATCATAATGTCAAATAATTACTGAAATTGCTACCCAGTATGCTGAAATTGTTCCAAAAGAGAGAGCAGTGGAAGCCAGCCAACATCACCTATTAATATAATACAGTGGGTCAGAATTGTATAAATTTTTGTCAATGGAAGTTGTCAGCATTGATGCAAAAAGCTGGAGATAAAACATTTGGGGAATAATTTCAGCTTGGTACCTAATAAAATCATATAAAGAGATAAACAGGCCATACATACATTTTTGATGTTTTTTTTTTATTCAATTTTATTTAATTTTATTTTTTTTGCTGTTTTTGTCCTGTTATACAGTATAAATGTTATCAAATGTAAGAAATAACCATTCAAATTAATTCCCGGGGTCAGAATTGTATGGCAGATGTTGTTCATTTGTCTTTGTATGTTGTTTACTCCCAAAGTTATGCCTATATTTGCACATCATATCTATTTTTCGGTTTTGGACTAGGTACAGTAAAGTGTTAAAATGAAGGCTTTTGGACATAGTTTCAGCTTGGTACTCAATATAATCTTTAAATAGACACTTTAAGGATTAAGAAAAAACTGGTGGTGAATAAAAGTCAACCTGTGAGCTTGAAAAAATGAAAAGGTAGATGGTCATACAGGCATTTTTGGCCATTTTTTTTTTGCTGTTTTTGGCCAGAAATGGAGTCTAAATGTCATCAAATGTAAAAAATAACTATTCCAATGATTTCCTTGGGTCAAAATTATATGAGAAAATGTATTGGTTTGTCTCTGTATGTTGTTTACATCAAAAGTTAGGCCAATTTCTACATCATATTTCTATTTTTTGTTCTTTGGCACCCTATTTCAGCTTGGTAACCACCAGATTCTGAAAATAGACACTCCAAGGAGTAAAAAAAAAAGGTGGCGAAAAAAAATGCGGGGGGTGTGCGTGGACCCCCCTTTCCATCTGGACTACAACTCTCTAGCTGGCAAATGTACATCTGCCAAAAAAAAACTATCTTTGGAAAAACTGAAAAACTGTAATGTCAATAAACTAAGGTTTTATGTTACATATTTAGGATAAGCTGGCCATTTTATTTATTTTTAAAATAAATCAGAATAACTCATAGATCTGTGTTATTCTGTGTTGCCATGGAAATAATTTTGACAGAAGTCGTGGAATTGAACTCATCAAAGGATTAAAGAGGATCAGAGCAGCTGCTGAAAGTATAAATTGAAGAGCTCGAGAGAGAGGCACCTCAGACAGAGGCCCCTCAGCCTGAGGCCCCTCAGCTTGAGGCCCCTCAGCTTGAGACCCCTCAGCCTGAGACCCCTCAGCCAGAGGCGACTCAACTTGTGGCCCCTCAGCTTGAGGCCCCTCAGCCGGAGGACCCTCAGGTTTAGGCCCCTCATCTTGAGGACCCTCAGCCAGAGGCCCCTCAGCCTGACACCCCTCAGCCAGAGACCCCTCAGCTGTAGGACAGTCCACCTGCACAGCAGGACAATGGACAATTTTATGTTACATATTTAGGATATAATGGACATTTTGTTTATTTTTAAAATAAATCAGAATAACTCATAGATCTGTGTTATTCTGTGTTGCCATGGAAATAATTTTGACGGAAGTCGTGGAATTCAACTCATCAAAGGATTAAAGAGGATCAGAGCAGCTGCTGAAAGTATAAATTGAAGAGCTCGAGAGAGAGGCCCCTCGGACAGAGGCCCCTCAGCTGGAGGACCTTCAGTCGGAGGACCTTCAGCCTGAGGACCCTCAGCCAGAAGCTCCTCAGCTTGAGGCTCCCCAGCCAGAGGACCCTCTGCTTGAGGCCCCTCAGCCATATGACCCTCAGCCGGAGGACCTTCAGCTTTAGGCCCCTCAGCTTGAGGCTCCTCAGCTTGAGGCCCCTTAACCAGAGGACCCTCAGCCTGAGGCCCCTCAGCCTGAGGACCTTCAGCTTGAGGACCCTCAGCCAGAGGCAACTCAGCCAGAGGCCCCTTAGCTTGAGGCCCCACAGCCAGAGGACGCTCAGCCAGAGGCCCCTCAGCCAGAGGACCTTCAGCTGGAGGCCACTCAGCCGGAGGACCTTCAGCCGGAGGGCCCTCAGCCAGAGGCCCCTCAGCTTGAGGCCCTTCAGCCGGAGGACACTGAGCTGGAGGAACTTCAGCTTGAGGCCCCTCAGCCAGAGGCCTATCAGCCGGAGGCCCTTCAGCCTGACGACTTTCAGCCAGAGGACCTTCAGCCAGAGGCCCCTCAGCCAGAAGACCCTCAGCTTGAGGCCCCTCAGCCGTAGGACCCTCAGCTAGAGGACCTTCAGCCTGAGGACTTTCAGCCAGAGGACCTTCAGCCTGAGATCCCTCAGCCAGAGGCCCCTCAGCTTCAGGCCCCTCAGCCAGAGGACCCTCAGCTTGAGGCCCCTCAGCCGGAGGCCCCTCAGCCAGAGGACCTTCAGCTTGAGGCCTCTCAGATTGAGGCCCCTCAGCCGGAGGACCTTCAGCCTGAGGCCCCTCAGCCAGAGGCCCCTCAGCTTGAGGCCCCTCAGCTGGAGGACAGTCCACCTGCACACCACCTGGTCAGAATTGTATAAATTTTTGTCAATGGAAGTTGTCAGCATTGATGCAAAAAGCTGGAGATAAAACATTTGGGATATAATTTCAGCTTGGTACCTAATAAAATCATATAAAGAGATAAACAGGCCATACATACATTTTTGCTGTTTTTTTTTAATTTAATTTAATTGAATTTTTTTTTTTTTTGCTGTTTTTGTCCTGTTATACAGTATAAATGTTATCAAATGTAAGAAATAGCCATTCAAATTAATTCCTGGGGTCAGAATTGTATGGCAGATGTTGTTCATTTGTCTTTGTATGTTGTTTACTCCCAAAGTTATGCCTATATTTGCACATCATATCCATTTTTCGGTTTTGGACTAGGTACAGTAAAGTGTTAAAATGAAGGCTTTTGGGCATAGTTCCAGCTTGGTACTCAATATAATCTTTAAATAGACACTTTAAGGATTAAGAAAAAACTGGTGGTGAATAAAAGTCAACCTGTGAGCTTGAAAAAAATGAAAAGGTAGATGGTCATACAGACATTTTTGGCCATTTTTTTCTGCTGTTTTTGGCCAGAAATGGAGTCTAAATGTCATCAAATGTCAAAAATAACTATTCCAATGATTTCCTTGGGTCAAAATTATATGAGAAAATGTATTGGTTTGTCTCTCTATGTTGTTTACATCAAAAGTTAGGCCAATTTCTACATCATATTTCTATTTTTTGTTTTTTTTTGGGTTGGATGCAATGAAGCACAAAAAAAAGCCTTTGGCACCCTATTTCAGCTTGGTAACCACCAGATTCTGAAAATAGACACTCCAAGGAGTAAAAAAAAAAGGTGGCGAAAAAAAATGCGGGGGGTGTGCGTGGACCCCCCTTTCCATCTGGACTACAACTCTCTAGCTGGCAAATGTACATCTGCCAAAAAAAAACTATCTTTGGAAAAACTGAAAAACTGTAATGTCAATAAACTAAGGTTTTATGTTACATATTTAGGATAAGCTGGCCATTTTATTTATTTTTAAAATAAATCAGAATAACTCATAGATCTGTGTTATTCTGTGTTGCCATGGAAATAATTTTGACAGAAGTCGTGGAATTGAACTCATCAAAGGATTAAAGAGGATCAGAGCAGCTGCTGAAAGTATAAATTGAAGAGCTCGAGAGAGAGGCACCTCAGACAGAGGCCCCTCAGCCTGAGGCCCCTCAGCTTGAGGCCCCTCAGCCTGAGACCCCTCAGCTTGAGGCCCCTCAGCCTGAGACCCCTCAGCCAGAGGCGACTCAACTTGTGGCCCCTCAGCTTGAGGCCCCTCAGCCGGAGGACCCTCAGGTTTAGGCCCCTCATCTTGAGGACCCTCAGCCAGAGGCCCCTCAGCCTGACACCCCTCAGCCAGAGACCCCTCAGCTGTAGGACAGTCCACCTGCACAGCAGGACAATGGACAATTTTATGTTACATATTTAGGATATAATGGACATTTTGTTTATTTTTAAAATAAATCAGAATAACTCATAGATCTGTGTTATTCTGTGTTGCCATGGAAATAATTTTGACGGAAGTCGTGGAATTCAACTCATCAAAGGATTAAAGAGGATCAGAGCAGCTGCTGAAAGTATAAATTGAAGAGCTCGAGAGAGAGGCCCCTCGGACAGAGGCCCCTCAGCCGGAGGACCTTCAGTCGGAGGACCTTCAGCCTGAGGACCCTCAGCCAGAAGCTCCTCAGCTTGAGGCTCCCCAGCCAGAGGACCCTCTGCTTGAGGCCCCTCAGCCATATGACCCTCAGCCGGAGGACCTTCAGCTTTAGGCCCCTCAGCTTGAGGCTCCTCAGCTTGAGGCCCCTTAACCAGAGGACCCTCAGCCTGAGGCCCCTCAGCCTGAGGACCTTCAGCTTGAGGACCCTCAGCCAGAGGCAACTCAGCCAGAGGCCCCTTAGCTTGAGGCCCCACAGCCAGAGGACGCTCAGCCAGAGGCCCCTCAGCCAGAGGACCTTCAGCTGGAGGCCACTCAGCCGGAGGACCTTCAGCCGGAGGCCCCTCAGCCAGAGGCCCCTCAGCTTGAGGCCCCTCAGCCGGAGGACACTGAGCTGGAGGAACTTCAGCTTGAGGCCCCTCAGCCAGAGGCCTATCAGCCGGAGGCCCTTCAGCCTGACGACTTTCAGCCAGAGGACCTTCAGCCAGAGGCCCCTCAGCCAGAAGACCCTCAGCTTGAGGCCCCTCAGCTAGAGGACCTTCAGCCTGAGGACTTTCAGCCAGAGGACCTTCAGCCTGAGATCCCTCAGCCAGAGGCCCCTCAGCTTCAGGCCCCTCAGCCAGAGGACCCTCAGCTTGAGGCCCCTCAGCCGGAGGCCCCTCAGCCAGAGGACCTTCAGCTTGAGGCCTCTCAGATTGAGGCCCCTCAGCCGGAGGACCTTCAGCCTGAGGCCCCTCAGCCAGAGGCCCCTCAGCTTGAGGCTCTTCAGCTGGAGGACAGTCCACCTGCACACCACCTGGTCAGAATTGTATAAATTTTTGTCAATGGAAGTTGTCAGCATTGATGCAAAAAGCTGGAGATAAAACATTTGGGGAATAATTTCAGCTTGGTACCTAATAAAATCATATAAAGAGATAAACAGGCCATACATACATTTTTGATGTTTTTTTTTAATTTAATTTAATTTAAATTTTTTTTTTTTTGCAGTTTTTGTCCTGTTATACAGTATAAATGTTATCAAATGTAAGAAATAGCCATTCAAATTAATTTCTGGGGTCAGAATTGTATGGCAGATGTTGTTCATTTGTCTTTGTATGTTGTTTACTCCCAAAGTTATGCCTATATTTGCACATCATATCCATTTTTCGGTTTTGGACTAGGTACAGTAAAGTGTTAAAATGAAGGCTTTTGGGCATAGTTTCAGCTTGGTACTCAATATAATCTTTAAATAGACACTTTAAGGATTAAGAAAAAACTGGTGGTGAATAAAAGTCAACCTGTGAGCTTGAAAAAATGAAAAGGTAGATGGTCATACAGACATTTTTGGCCATTTTTTTCTGCTGTTTTTGGCCAGAAATGGAGTCTAAATGTCATCAAATGTCAAAAATAACTATTCCAATGATTTCCTTGGGCCAAAATTATATGAGAAAATGTATTGGTTTGTCTCTGTATGTTGTTTACATCAAAAGTTAGGCCTATTTCTACATCATATTTCTATTTTTCGTTTTTTTGGGTTGGATGCAATGAAGCACAAAAAAAAGCCTTTGGCACCCTATTTCAGCTTGGTAACCACCAGATTCTGAAAATAGACACTCCAAGGAGTAAAAAAAATCAGGTGGCGAAAAAAAATGCGGGGGGTGCGCGTGGACCCCCCTTTCCATCTGGACTACAACTCTCTAGCTGGCAAATGTACATTTGCAAAAACAAATACTATCTTTGGAAAAATTGAAAAATTGTGATGTCAATAAATGAAAGTTTTATGTTACATATTTAGGATAAGATGGCCATTTTGTTTATTTTTAAAATAAATCAGAATAACTCATAGATCTGTGTTATTCTGTGTTGCCATGGAAATAATATTGACAGAAGTCGTGGAATTGAACTCATCAAAGGATTAAAGAGGATCAGAGCAGCTGCTGAAAGTATAAATTAAAGAGCTCGAGAAAGAGGCCCCTCAGACAGAGGCCCCTCAGACAGAGGCCCCTCAGCCAGAGGCCCCTCAGCCTGAGGACCTTCAGCCAGAGGCCTATAAGCCGGAGGCCCCTCAGACAGAGGCCCCTCAGCAGGAGGACCTTCAGCCGGAGGACCTTCAGCCTGAGGCCCCTCAGCTTGAGGCCCCTCAGCCTGCGGCCCCTCAGCCAGAGGACCCTCAGCCGGAGGATCTTCAGCCTGAGGACCCTCAGCCAGAGGCCCCTCAGCTTTAGGCCCCTCAGCCAGAGGCCCCTTAGCTTGAGGCCCCTCAGCCGGAGGACCTTCAGCATGAGGCCGCTCAGCTTGAGGCCCCTCAGCCAGAGGACCTTCAGCTTTAGGCCCCTCAGCCTGAGGCCCCTCAGCCAGAGGACCTTCAGCTTTATACCCCTCAGCTTGAGGACCCTCAGCCGGAGGCCCCTCAGCCTGGGGCCCCTCAGCCAGAGGCCCCTCAGCTTTAGGCCCCTCAGGACCTTCAGCTTGAGGCCCTTCAGACAGGGTCCTCTCAGCTTGAGGACGCTGAGCCGGAGGACCTTCAGCTTGAGGCCCCTCAGCCAGAAGCCTATCAGCCGGAGGCCCCTCAGCCTGAGGACTTTCAGCCAGGGGACCTTCAGCCTGAGGACCCCCGGCCAGAGGCCCCTCAGCCTGAGGCCCCACAGCCAGAGACCCCTTAGCCAGAGGACCTTCAGCCTGAGGACCCTCAGCCAGAGGCCCCTCAGCTTGAGGCCCCTCAGCCAGAGGACCTTCAGCTTCAGGCCCCTCAGCTTGAGGCCCCTCAGCCAGAGGACACTGAGCCGGAGGACCTTCAGCTTGAGGTCCCTCAGCCTGAGGACTTTCAGCCAGAGGACCTTCAGCCAGAGGCCCCTCAGCTTGAGGCCCCTCAGCCAGAGGCCTCTCAGCCAGATGCCCCTCAGCCTGAGGACTTTCAGCCAGGGGACTGAGGGTCCTCAGCTTGAGGCCCCTCAGCCAGAGGACCTTCAGCCTGAGGACTTTCAGCCAGAGGACATTCAGCCTGAGGACCCTCAGCCAGAGGTCCCTCAGCTTGAGGCCCCTCAGCCAGAGGACCCTCAGCCAGAGGACCTTCAGCCAGAGGCCCCTCAGCTTGAGGCCCCTCAGCCAGAGGCCTCTCAGCCAGAGGCCCCTCAGCTTGAGGACTTTCAGCCAGGGGACTGAGGGTCCTCAGCTTGAGGCCCCTCAGCCAGAGGACCTTCAGCCAGAGGACCCTCAGCCAGAGGACCCTCAGCTTGAGGTCCCTCAGCCAGAGGTCCCACAGCCGGAGGACCTTCAGCCTGAGGCCACTCAGAACCTTCAGCTTGAGGCCCCTCAGACAGAGGCCCCTCAGCTTGAGGACGCTGAGCCGGAGGACCTTCAGCCGGAGGCCCCTCAGCCAGAGGACTTTCAGCCAGGGGACTTTCAGCCAGAGGACCTTCAGCCAGAGGCCCCTCAGCTTGAGGTCCCTCAGCCAGAGGCCCCTTAGCTAGAGGCCCCTCAGCCAGAGGACCCTCAGCTTAAGGCCCCTCACCCGAAGGACCCTCAGCCAGAGGACCTTCAGCCTGAGGACCCTCAGCCAGAGGCCCCTTAGCTTGAGGCCCCTCAGCCAGAGGACCTTCAGCTTGAGACCCCTCAGCTGGAGGCCCCTCATTCCGTAGAATGACCTTCTACAGAAGCAAACAGAGTGGATTGATTGATTGATTGATTGATATCTCCGGGATGTTCCAGTGCTCACAAAAAAAAAAAAAAAAAAATGTCTTGTGCATCTTGAGTTTATTTATGTTTCACCTTAATGTCAGGTTGAGTCTACACTGATCATTAACTCTGTGAGTGTTTTTTTATGTTACTCCCTGGATCTGATTTTTGACATGATCATTATGGTTGAGGATCTTAAAGGAAATGCATTTATAAATGTGAGTTTGGACAGACAGACACACAAACAAACTTCATTACACTTCACTCCATAACAAATAAACATGTCCTGTCCCGTGATGAGACATTATCAGGAGACTCAGACAAAGAATTATCTCTAAAGCTCAGAATGGATTTAGACCTCAGAGATTATGACACTACAAAAGCTCATGCATCTGACTCTGATCAAAGAAGAAATGCATCATCATTTCCTTTAAGGTAAAATTCTCAAACTGATCTTCAAACTATATTGATTGATTTGTTCATCAGTATTATTATTCTGTTAAATAAGGCTTCAAGAGGGATTGATACCTTTCCATCATATCTGACCTTATAGAATAGAATAGAATAGAAAGCTTTTATTGTCATCATACACAGTGTACACACATACACAATGTAAAACGAAATTTGAAAGACAACTCTCATGGAGCGATACCCGAGATAAGGTAGAAATATATAAAAAAAATAAAAAAATAAAATAAAGATAAAGTAAGTTAAATAAAATATTTACAAGGTAGCATTAAGAATATGCAAGTGTGCAACAGTGCAGTAGAGGGCATGATAGCAGCTAAAAGGAGGTAGATACAATTACACGGGTAGATACTATTGCATAGATAATATTGCACAGTGACATGGCTGAAACACTTTAGCAGCATCTTGATGAGCTATTGAGTGTTCAGTACTCTGATTGCACTGGGATAAAAAGTGTTCGTAAATCTAGAGGTGCCGGCTTTGATGGACCTGTACCACCTCCCTGAGGGCAGCAGTGAGAACAGGCTGTGCCCAGGGTGTGAACTGTCACAGGTGATGCTTGTGGCCCTGCGCAGACATCTGGTGTTGTAGATATCTGACAGAGAGGACAGCTGCACTCCTATGATGCTCTGTGCTGACTTCCTGACTCTTTCCAGAGCCTTCTTGTCAGCCTGAGAGCTGCTCCTGAACCACACCAAGATGTTGTGGGTAAGGATGCTCTCTACAGAGCACCTATAGAAGGACAGCAGCAGGCTCTGGGACACGTTGACCTTTCTCAGTGACCTTAAAAAGTACAGGCGCTGCTGTGCCTTTTTCACGAGGGCGTTGGTGTTTGTGCCCCATGTAAGGTCCTGAGAAATGTACGTTCCCAGAAACCTGAAGTCAACTCCTTAGTTTTTGAGGAGTTGAGTGCCAGGTTATTGAGGGAGCACCAGGCAGTGAGGTTCAGGACCTCCTCCCTGTAGGCCGTCTCATCATTGTTGTGTATCAGCCCCACCACAGTAGTGTCATCCGCAAATTTTACGAAGATGTTGCTGCTGTAAATTGGTGCACAGTCTTGGGTGTACTGGGTGTACAGCATTGGACTGAGCACACAGCCCTGGGGAGCCCCAGTGCTCACAGTCAGGGTTGAGGAGTGATGGTCCCCCATCCTGACTGACTGCAGACGGCCAGTGAGAAAGTCTCTGATCCATCTGCAGGTGTGCTCGCCGATACCCAGACTGCGCAGTTTGGACAACAGCCTGCTCGGACCGAGTGTGTTAAAAGCAGAGCTGAAGTCCACGAACAACATCCTCGCATGTGGATGTTGTTCAAGGTGCTCACTGTGTGAAGGGCTGAGTTGATGGCATCACCTGTGGACCTGTTGGCTCTGTATGCGAATTGGTGCTGATCGAGACTGGGGGGCAGTAAAGATTTGATATGCCTCAGAACCAGTCTCTCAAAGCACTTCATCACAGTAGAAGTGAGAGCCACAGGTCTGTAGTCATTCAGGCTGCTGACTGACTGCCTCTTGGGGATGGGTACAATGGTGGCAGATTTCAGGCAGCTGGGGACTGTGCATGCAGCCAGCAAGAGGTTAAAAATGGTAGTAAAAACCTCTGCTAGCTGGTCTGCACAGCCATTTAGTACCCTCCCCTGGACGCCATCGGGACCAGCAGCCTTTGACGGGTTCACACCCCGGAGCACCCTCCTGACCTCCTCCGTGCTCACAGTGAGGGCCAGGGTGTCAGCGGGCAGCGGCGTAGGGGCATCCTCTTCCTCTCCGACTTCAAACCTAGTAAAGAACTGATTCAGCTCCTCCGCAAGGTCTGTGCTGGTGCTGGTGGTGGGAGCACTGGAAGTGTTCATATTAACAAAGTTGCGGATGCCCTGAAAAAAGCATGTCGGGGGTTCCGACGTGTTTGGCAGGCACCCTCCTGACCTTTAGCCTTACCTTAGTAAATCACTTTTTTGTACCTTGTTTTATGTTTGGCACACTGTAGAAAGGTTGTTAGTTTTTGGGTAATTTACTGGCAACAAGATCCCAGTAAGTAACTTTAAATGCCTTTACACTAACCTAACTCTTATATTGTTTAAAGTAAATTTACTGTATTTTCAAAACAGCACCCTTACTCTTTTGCAGTATCTTAGCACTCACAGTATTTTCTTCTACTACTTTTAATGCATTTTGTATTCCGGTGAACTTGCTATTTTGATTTATATTACTATGTCTTTAACTAATTAACTGACCATTTATGAACAAGGTATGATTTTATTTAAAAAAAAAAACACATACACACACATACATCCAGTTTTATCCAATAAAAGACTTTCAGTCAAAAATGTGATACATTTACCAAAAGAAAAATTGTCTGCTATTGGCCAATTTTATTAGGCAAAATTGATTTTTTTTTTTTTTTGATTACTTTAGATTGTACTTTCCTAATCCCTTTAGGAGATCAAAATCAAAGATCCCGATGAGTGCTACACATTTACCAAATTTTACAGACTTATGAAAAAATGGCCAATGATCATAATCTAGAGAGGGCGCTACTGACTTTTTTTCATGCAATAGTTTTTGCGGCCATTCAAATAAGCGAATTTTTGCTGGACCCGAACCACCTGCCAATTTCCTTCACTTTTCTAGCATGTTCAGGGGGTCGCAATTGCGATAATTGGAAGGAATAATTCCTCGGGATACAAATGCGCTCTCGCCCAGCTTGCAGCTGTGGCTCGGGCTCTAACAAGACTTATTTCTGAAATTAAAGCTCAGTCTCAACTTCTACACTTGTTGCTCAATATGAAACTAAAGACAGTAAGACATCAACAACGAGATCTGCCAGGGAGAGGGGAGACCAGAGGAGAATCATGAAGGGGGTTAATTGCTTCAGGGACTATCATCATTAAAAGAAAGTCCTGGACATGGTCTAATATAATGAGCTGTAACATGGACACTAATGCTGTAGGCAAACAAAAATGTGTGAGTGTATACAAAATAGGCTAAGCTCATTTTTTGTCATCTCAGGACTTTGAACATGTTCATTTACAGCTGTTTATAAAGAGAATCCTGTTTGAAGTTCAGATCAGTTGTTTTCTTTTTTTGTAATCACACCTTTTATAACATAATAATGACAAATACTTTCCAGGATTGTTTATTTTTATTTCTCATGAAAATAGGATAAAAATGTACTCAAAGGGCATTTCTTGACATATAATTGATAAAAAAGACAAAAAAAGAACCATTATGATTATAATATTGAAGGGATTAAGTGATTAAATTGTGTGTAAAGTACTTTTTAAACATTTTGAGCACACTGCAACAATATTGTGATAATAATGATAACCGTGATAATTTTGGTCACAGTAACCGTGATACAAAATTTTCATATCGTTACATCCCTAGTACCAACACTGGTTTCCCTGTATTGCTTCCTCAGCTAGGCTGGAATTAGAGGTTTAAGTCTCAGAGTCTTTGGGGCACAAGGGCGAAATAGTCCAGATGGAAAGGGGGTCCACGCGCACCCCCAAGATTTTTTTCGCCACCTGATTTTTTGTACTCCTTGGAGTGTCTATTTTCAGAATCTGGTGGTTACCAAGCTGAAATAGGGTGCCAAAGGCTTTTTTTTTTGTGCTTCATTGCATCCAACCCAAAAAAACCAAAACAGAAATATGATGTAGAAATAGGCCTAACTTTTGATGTAAACAACATACAGAGACAAAACAATACATTTTCTCATATAATTTTGACCCAAGGAAATCATTGGAATAGCTATTTTTTAAATTTTGATGACATTTAGACTCCATTTCTGGCCAAAAACAGCAAAAAAAAAAAAAAAAAAAAAAATTGCCAAAAATGCCTGTATGACCATCTATTCTTTTCATTTTTTCAAGCTCACAGGTTGACTTTTATTCACCACCAGTTTTTTCTTAATCCTTTAAGTGTCTATTTAAAGATTATATTGAGTACCAAGCTGAAACTATGTCCAAAAGCCTTCATTTTAACACTTTACTGTACCTAGTCCAAAACCGAAAAATAAATATGATGTGCAAATATAGGCATAACTTTGGGAGTAAACAACATACAAAGACAAATGAACAACATCTGCCATACACTTCTGACCCCGGGAATTAATTTCAATGGTTATTTCTTACATTTGATAACATTTATACTGTATAACAGGACAAAAACAGCAAAAAAAAAATTTAAAATAAAATAAAATTTAAAAAAAAAACAGCAAAAATGTATGTATGGCCTGTTTATCTCTTTATATGATTTTATTAGGTACCAAGCTGAAATTATATCCCAAATGTTTTATTTCCAGCTTTTTGCATCAATGCTGACAACTTCCACTGACAAAAATTTATACAATTCTGACCCACTGTATTATATTAATAGGTGATGATGGCTGGCTTCCACTGCTCTCTCTTTTGGAACAATTTCAGGAGAGACAGATAGCTCTTCACCCTTAGCAAAAAAGGAAATACTTGAAGTTTATTTTATCAAGTATGCTTGAGTTTAAGTATAGCAAGATGGACCATGTACTTAGTGCACCAGAAAGTATAGGAATGTAATACTTCTAATACTTTTTGATGAAATTGGAACTTTTTAGTCTACAAAAGTACACTTCCAAATACACTTCCCAGTATACCCATCTAAATGCTACAAAAATACTAGTCATGTACTTCTAGTCCACATTTTAGTTTACTGAAGTATACTATAGGTATACTTTGATGAGCTAAAAATTAATATTTTTTGAGTCTAGGTTGAAGCTAGTTTACTTGTTGCATACTTGTAAATTCGACATTCTTGTAATTCCCCTTCATGCACAGACGAAACAAAAAAACTTCTGTATCACAGTAAAAGCTCTGACGGACTAAAGAAGAGAAACAACAGTGCTTTATGCTTGAAAGATGGTACATTTGGTTGAATTAATTTGGTTATTCTTTAACAATCGCATTCATGTGCCAAACTCTGTTGTGTTTAAGTTGAGGTACTTCCTAAATCAGACAGGCCTGTATGCAAAGATTCACAGATCAGTGAGCAAAGTAATTTCATATATGAGGTCAAAAAAACTGTTCATGCTGTCTGGCCTGAAATAATTAAAACAAAATGTGTTCTTGTTTTAACAGATGTACATAACTCTATTGCCAGACCTTAATGAAGGAACCGGAATTTGATCAATAAAGTCAAATTAAATCTTCTCTGTTTCTGTTTTTAAGGTACTCAAAGATAATGCAAGATTTTGAACATGTAAGTTTACAACAAGGATAAATATCTCAATTGTTATTCTGCTAAATTAAATGTAAGAACAATGATTTGACCTTAATCTGTACCTGGATCAGATATACTCAGTCTAAGTACTTTGTGGCAGAAAAAAGGAAAATCATTCTAAAGTACAGGGTTTAGTATTTAAGTGTTAGTGTAAGTTTCAGTGTTGATGTAGTTAGTCTTTGACTTTTCTTTATACCTTTCAGTATAAGCCAAGTTTACTTCACTTTCCTATTCATAAGTAAATGAAATATAGCATATAAAAAGTAAACTTAAAGAATACTCTTTCTGTGTTAGTATAGAATACATACACTAGTACACTTGAATGAGCTACTTTTTGCTAAAAATCAACAAGTTTGTACAACTTTTCTTCCACTCACACTGCCTGCCATCCAAGACCTTAAGACCCCAGTCAACCTTTACTCAACACAGTGATTATTGATGAAAACAAAAACCCTAAAACACCCACATGAAGTACAAGCAAATCAGAATGGGATATTATTATCATATAACCATGAAAGAGGATGTATTACTGTACTAATTGTAATGTTATAATTAGGGACTAGACGTAGGCTTAATCTAGTTAAAGTCTTGTAGTTGGTGACCCCCCAGTCTTTGTGAAATCTCAGTCTGAGACAAAAATCTCTGAGAATTATCTTTAGATGCAAGAACAGTTCAGATCATGTTATTAAGAAAGTTTTTTCTTTTTTTTTTTGTGCCAGAAAGGCATAAATAATGCAACTTTCTGTGAGATCACTGTCAGTAATTCTTATTTGATAGAGTATGGTTTCATGCTCTGGCTTAATCATCAGGCCTCCTCTTTAAGGATTATGACGTTAAAATCAAAACCCTCCCAATTTTCTGAGGTTTTCTAATTTTTTTCTCGATAAAAAAAAGTTAGACTCCAAACTCATGTGTCTTGTTTTGAATCCTTGTGATAACAAGTATTGTGGAAATGTTTACGAGACCCCTCACTCTATGAACCAAAATTTAAAGAGAGATGATTCCAACAATCAGAGTTTTCTGTTGTGCTTTATGATCAGTGGACAACTATTCACTGTTTTACTTAATAATATTGGCTGTCAGAAATAATTACTTAAATTAAGTAATGGGATTTAATTTACATTAAACCTCAAGAAACCACCTATAAAAGGGGAAATGATAGTCAATTTATTAAGTTTGTCTCATTAGGGTTACTGACTATTAATTTGGAACCATGATTTATAATTAATTTAATAAAAATAACCAAAGTTACCTAATGAATTGTCAGTCAAAGTTAAAGGATTTGGTAGTTCTGCAGAGAAGAGGTTGGCAAGATTCATTCTGATACAACATCAACAGACCAGCAACTGACTTTGTGTTTAAAATCATTTATTGACAAACAAAGATGAAAACATTAAAACCTAAGCTAACAAAATCCTACATCTAAGTGTGTGTGAGTGTGTCTATGTGTGTGTGTGTAAAAGACAAAGGCAAGATGGCTGCCTCTAAGGGTGTCTTAATGCCGCATGGTTCAAAGGCATTTACGACCAGGACCACATGGGGAGTGGTGGAGGTCAGGAATGGTTTCTTTGTGTTAGCTTGATGTGTCTACCTGGAATAGTAATATTAAACTATGCAGAAGTTAGCTATAGCTTAAAGCTCTAAGGAACATATTCAATAAAGCAATGCCGTGATTGTACAACTGAATAGTCCTGTGCTTAGCCGTGCTATGCTAAAGTCTGTAAGGCCCAGTTATATTACCAAGTCCATGGGAGGAAAAGTTGTCTGTTTAGGTTCTGCTCTGCAAAGTCCAGTACTGCAAGTTGATGGTTTCCTAGTGGATCCTGGGCCGGTCTGTCCCTTCAGCTCCTGGCTCTGAAGTCCACTGGTTGCTCCTTTGTCCTTTGAGTTAGCAGCTTGATGCTAACTCTGTGGTGTTGTTTCTGGTTTTGAATCAGGAACTCCTGTTTCTTAAGCTGGCTCTTGCGTTGTTTAAGTGGTGCTACAGTCTGCATTGAGCAGGACTGTGGAAAGAGTCTTGAGTTGTTTCCTGAGAAAGAGCTGTGAGAGAGGAGCTTTTGCTGCGTTCCATTAATCTCGGAACTGGGAACTGGAAAATGGGCGTGACGTCATCTCCGACTTATCTGCATTCCAGTTGAAGTCGGAAAAAAAACGTGCCGATCGACCAGGCTATTGTTAGCCGTTGTTAGCACGCCCTGCGTTGTTGTTCACAAATTTCACATGAAGAATGTGATTATCACTATTGCAGCATTTTTGTAAGTATAAGTCTAACAATACTATGTATACAGCTGATCTAGAGCCACACACCCCAGTCAGAAGTGCAAATAAATTGATTATTACAGGAGCTAAATAACTGTTCACACCGGGGGCATCCATCTTTGTTTGTCAACTCGGGGGTGGCGAGGTCTCCCCGAGTTCCGAGTAGGATATTCCGACCTCGGGGGGCGTTCCAGATAAAATTTCCGACTCAGAAGTGGGAAATTCCCCCGACTACAACTGGAACGCACCATTTGTCCCCTTCACTCCATGGTTCAGACAGGAAGAGAGTCGCTTCACTCCATGACTGAGGAAGAGACTGAGAGAGGACCTGTATCCTCTTCAAAGAGAAAATGAGCTGGAATGCAGAGCAGGGCAGGGTCTTTTGTTCTTATCAGAGGGTTCACACCTATGTGTGAAACCCTGGGGGTGAGATGATCAACCTTACTTTGGTTCAGGCTTCTACAGGGACATATGGATCCCAACATTTCCAAATGAGAGGACTGGCGTGGACTGCAGCAGGTCAGTCTAGTCCCTGTTGTTGAAACTTGAGCAGAATGTGTCTTCATGTCTCTGAAATAATCATTTAACACACCCCTATACCATCACAGATGCTGTCTTTTGCCCTTTGCTCTGATAACAGTCTGGATGGTCCTTTTCCTCTTTAGCTCGGAGGACACCATGTCGATGATGTCCAAAAACAGTCTGAAATGTGGACTTAGACCACAGCAGACTTTCCCACTTTGCCTCAGTCCATCTCAGATGAGCTCCGCCCAGAGAAGCCGGCAGTGTTTCTGGGTGTTGCTGATATTTGTCTTTGTCTTTGCATGGTAGAGTTTGACCTTGACCTTGTACAAAACCCCAAACCAGTGAAGTTGGCGCATTGTGTAAATCGTAAATAAAAACAGAATACAACGATTTGCAAATCCTTTTCAACTTATATTCAATTGAATACACAGCAAAGACAAGATATTTAATGTTCGAACTGAGAAACTTTCTTTTCTTTTGCAAATAATCATCAACTTAAAATTTAATGGCAACAAGACATTGCAAAAAAAGTTGTCACATGGGCATTTTTACCACTGTGTTACATCGCCTTTCCTTTTAACAACACTCAGTAAACGTTTGGGAACTGAGGAGACCAATTTTTGAAGCTTTCAGGTGGAATTCTTTCCCATTCTTGCTTGATGAACGGCTGAAGTTGTTCAGCAGTACGGGGTCATCGTTGTTGTATTTTAAGCTTCATAATGCCCCACACATTTTCAATGGGGGACAGGTCTGGACTACAGGCAGGCCAGTCTAGTACCCGCACTCTTTTACTACGAAGCCACGCTGTTGTAACACGTGCAGAATGTGGCTTGGCATTGTCTTGCTGAAATAAGCAGGGGCGTCCATGAAAAAGACGTTGCTTGGATGGCAACTAGGGCTACGATATTGGAAAAAACTGACATTACGATTTTTGGGGGCTTTGCGATATATTGTGATATTAAAAATAGAAGAATCTTTACCAGATGACTTGAATAGCTCTGTTTGGGAAGAATTTGGTTGACTCACAATGACACTATTGTTTTCATATAATACCATTTAATCCAGGCTAAGGGGGTTCATCTGTGAATGATGCAGATTGCTGTATATAAAAGGGATCCAGGAGGCCATGTCTCTGTACAAAATAGAATAGGTTTCAATTTCAGTAGCTTTTTTTTCATTTCCCCAATAAATGTTGATGACCCAGCAAACATGCCTGCACTGGCCCTGTACTGGCCCACTTGGGGCCGCCTTAAGGGTCCCCAGTGGGCTGCCCGCGCAGGTCCCCTGAGACTTTGCTCATTGGCAAAACGTTGGCCCTTAAGTACTGGCCCTGCATGGGCAGCCCTCATTATGCCCAAAGGGAGCCTGCACTGGCCCTGTATGGGCCCACTTAGGGCTGTCTAGAGAGCACACAGCAGGCAGCCCTTACTTAGCCCTTATGAAGCCCTCACTGCCCTCACTAGGCCCACACTGATTTTTCAGTTAAATCCCCATTTTAATTTACAACAATATAATGCTACGGCCACACCGGACGCCAATTCGCCTGGACGCGCGTCGAGATTACATACAAAGTCTATGCAAACACGCGTCTTGACGCAAATTAGCCCCGGGCGGCGCGTTGGGCGCGTTGGGCGCGTTGGGCGCTTAGCGCAGCGTTTGGAAGCGTCGCGGCGTTTTGACGCCCCAAACGCCTCGACGCTCGAGTTGAAAATATTGAACTTTCGACGCCAATTCGCGGCGCGGCAGCCAATCAGCGATGACATTCCCCCCCGACGTCATTGATTTGATGACGTGTGATGCTCCGCGGCCCCCTGCTCCCGCTCAAGCCCCTCTCAAAGATGGAGGAGAGGTTTATCGGCACTGTTTGCTATCATTCGGAGCTATACTATTCGGCGTGTATACTCTACAGAGAACGGAACAAAAAGGAGCAGGCTTGGGTGAAAGTCGCTGAGGAGACAGGTTTTGAAGGTGAGTTCTGTAAATATTCGTTTCGAGCTGAATTTGGCTGCACGGGTCATCGCTGAGTCCAACCGGCTCGGGCTCTCTACTGTGCATGCGCCCGGACGCGCGTCGTCCCACAGCTTGTCAAAATGTCCAGCGTCCAGCTTCGGGCGTTAAGCGCGGCGCGTTACAGGCTTTACGCGCGTTAAAATTCGCCAATTCGCGTTCGGTGTGGCCGTAGCATAATAGTTCCACACATAAATGTATTTAATCTACTAGTGTAGTTTCCTTTGGGAGTTCCATAAATCTAAAATGGATGTGGTCATTGATGTTTGCATTGTAAAAAATGTACAATAGTCAAAAGGATTCAAATTAATTAATTTATTAAATACAAACACATTACATTTAATGAAAAATGTTCTACCCTGTACATTGCAGCCTTAATAATTCAAGACAACAAATGAAGAGACTAGGGCTGGGCTAAATGTCCTAAAAATAAAATCCCCATTTTTTTTCCACAACACTAGATTTATGATTTTAAGAAATATATTTATTTTCCCTAATTAAAAAAAAAAAAAAAACTCCCAGTGACAGTTATCGATATATTGCCCAGCCTTAACAAAGACTTGCATACTGTTGGTGACAATATGCAGCCCTAATAAATTGGGCACATTCTTCCTCCAAGGTCTCATGGTAGTCACAATGGTATCGCTCCTTTTGTCCACCCGCTCTGTCTCTTGAATTCCGTAGCAGCACCTTAATCTCATCCTCAACTTCAGAATCCTTTGGACTTGGCTGGAGGGATCATTTTCTTACAGCCTCTAAAACATAAAAGGAAAGGGGCCAATAAAAATACTGTGTGTAGTAAGCAGTTCATATGTGCTATTTGTAGTATTAAAGTGTGTGTTTGAGTGTGTAGAGAAATACCTTAATCTCTTTACTCAGTGTTACAAACCAGGAGGTCAAGATCAACTCTTCTTCTGTCTGTACTGCTTGGTTTCCGTCTCTGTTCTGGCTGAGAGTAGGAAAGAGGAAGAGAAACAGAGGGATGGTTTGAGAGAGGAGTAGAAAAGGAGCAGGTCAAGACATGGGTTATTTTTTTGTGAAAGACTATAAGCATGTTACAGTCTCTTTATTCTAGAATCCACATTGTTTGAAGTTAACTTTTCACATTATTAACATATCTGGGTGTGTTATTTGTTGTACAGGGCTCCAGACTGTGACCAAATGGTCGCTTTTGCAGCAACTCTTGAGACATCACAAGCATATTTAGCAAACCACATCAGAGTTTCTCTCTCTGTACTATTACCTGATCAACAAACATCTGCACTGAAGAAAAACCTGCATGCAGTATTTAAACTGTGCACTGTGTCAGACAGAGGCACACAACAAGGTGCATACTATCACCACAAAGTCATTTATTAACCACTACTTTTTAGAAAGAGATGAATTGATATGGTTAACTAGACATTAAAAAAATAATAATCAGGGCCACAGGGCTACAATTACCCGTCTCTTCTGTCTCATGACTGCAGACTAGCAGCTGAGGTGTTTATGCCACAAACTTTTTCCTTTTTTATAACAACAGCATACATGCCCACCATCCAGTGCTGTAGGTCTATTTATTTTAGTGGGTAAACTCTGACATTATGGATGATTGTCCATACACTGAAGATATTTCTGCCACATTTTCACCTGATTTATACACTGTCCATTGAAAACAGCTCTGAGACCCACTTATGGCCCCCCACCCACAGGTTGAGAACCGCTGCAATAGTATCTAAATTGTATCTGGAGCTTGATCCTTCGGAGGTTGTTTTAACAATCTCTGAAGGATCAAGCTCCAGGTCAATACATGATGCAGGATACCTCAGGATGAATTTATCATTTAGAAAACAGTGAGTGAGTGAAACAGAGGGTCAGAGCTGGACGGATGATGAACGCTGAGTTTTGATTAATTAAAAAGCTGACTCATGAGCTCTAAAGACACCGTTTGAATTATGAAATCACACAAAGTGACTGATAATAATTCTCTGTCCCAGCGATGCACGTCTGCCTGCGTCTTGATGCACAAGGAAGAGTGCGCGCCCGCCGAGTGATTGTGGTCAAATGTTCACATGGACATTGGCTACACTGCAAAATTACCTTACAGACGGACAACAGTGGTAACAGCCACACTTTAAATGGAAGATATCAGACCTGTAGTCCACAGAGCGGATCGTGGCTGCATCAGACAGCGGAGAATGCGTCCTTTTGCGCATAACGGGGCCCCTGCGGCGGCGCTGCTCCCTCCGTCTCCCGTCTCCTGTCCATAAAAACATAGTCTGTATGGAGAGACAGAGCCGTTAGCTGAAAAAAGTATAGATCCACACCGAGGAAAGTGAAGAGACCCAGGCAACTGAAAAATCATCCCCAGATCCCCAACCTTCCCCACACACACACTCACAAATGTGAACTCGCTCCCTCTATAACATGGGACATAAAAGTTAACGGTAAAAGAAATATGGACATAAAGCACACAACGACGCGCGTGCTCTACCCCGAGTAGTTTTGAAAATATTGGCGCTGTCTCAGAAACGGCCAAATGCCGCCGTCTGGGCGCAGTTTGAAGCCCCGATTTAAACTGCAGTTGACAGTAAATTAAATACTCTCGTGGGCCACTGTGGCAATCTGACATGAGGAATATGAGGAAAGGATTGATAAGGACCTGTAGCCTAACCTTACATGTATATTTGCTGAGTGAAGCTAAGCTACATCGTCAAAGTTTAGCTAACACTTGGCATACCTTTGAAAAAATCGATTTGGTCGGAATTAACTAAAAACAGATAAGATTACATGAGAACACACACTATGACAATATTCACATTAACACTGAACTTTAAGAAAGATCATAACAGTTAACTCACCTCGGTAAAATGCCGCCTTCTGTCTGAAGAAGTAGCTGTTACTCTGCGGATGGGGCTGGGCATGTGATGAGGCTCAAGTGCGTAGGGATACAGTAAGTGGCACCTCTTCAGCAGAAAAATAGTTCCAAGCACGTCGAGCTCAGTCAAAGTCGGTAAACTTTACTTTTTTGTCTTAAAAATACTAAACAAATAAATAAAAACATTTAATGTTATTATGTCATTTAAAGCTTTTAGTCATTTTTGTTTTAATTCAGTTTTTAATGTATTTTTTTTTATTCTTCTTTCTTTAATATTTTTGGTAGGCAGCCAGCCATATTTTAACAGCAACTTTAAATTTAAGCTGTTAATTGTGGACCCTGATATACCTTTATAACATCATTTATCTATTAAAATTGTAGACTTTTCTTGTTAAGAACAAAAAGTAATATTTGTTCATGAGTTTTTATGTGATCATGTGCAGACACAATCCAATTCAAATATTGGATTTTTTATGCATTCTGTGCAGAGGTTATAAATGAAGAGTCTCTCTGAATTTCCAGTCGCTTTTTTTTTTTTTTTTTTTAAGAAAAAAGGGCGCCAAAGCATGAGAATTTACTTTGGGCTGCCCGCACAAAACCAGCATGGGCCCAAAGGTACAAAAGTTGCTCTGGACCCAAATGGGCTGGCCCACACTGGGCCAACATGGGCTTTCTGTGGGCATTCCACTATTGTGGGCTGCTTGTGGAGAGCCCTCACTGAGCCCAGAGCTTTGGGCTTTGCATGGGCAAAACAGCACTGGGCCTGTGTGGGTTTAGTGTGGGCTGGCCCTAGCCCACAGTGCCCGCAGAAAGCCTGCATGGGGCCCACTGGGGCATGAAACACAAGTTTGTGTGTTTGCGATAGTCACATTGCATGTGCAATGTGACTATTGCGCATGCGCACATCACAATGGCGATGTTCAAACAGTATATTGTGCAGGCCTAATGGCAACATATGTTGCTCCAAAACCTATATGTACCTTTCAGCATTAATGGTGCCTTCACAGATGTGTAAGTTACCCATGCCTTGGGCACTAATTTTTTTTATTTAACCTTTATTTAACCAGAAAAATCCCATTGAGATCAGGATCTCATTTACAAGGGCGACCTGGCCAAGAGGTCAGCTATACACCCCCATACCATCACAGATGCTGGCTTTTGAGCTTTGGACCTATAACAGTCCGGCTGGTTCTTTTCCTCTTTGGTCTGGGGGACACGACGACCACAGTTTCCAAAAAAAATTTGAAATGTGGACTGGTCTGACCACAGAACACTTTAACTTGCACTTACAGATGTAGACGAACTGTAGTTACTGACAGTGGTTTTCTGAAGTGTTCCTGAGCCAATGTGGTGATATCCTTTACACAGTGATGCCACTTGTTGATGCAGTACTGCCTGAGAGATCGAAGGGCAGTCAATGTTGGATTTGGACCTTGCTGCTTACGTGCAGTAATTTCTCCAGATTCTCTGAACCTTTTGATGATATTACGGACCGTAGATGATGAAATCCCTAAATTCCTTGCAATAGCTGGTTGAGAAATGTTGTTCTTAAACTGTTGGACAATTTGCTCACGCATTTGTTCACAAAGTGGTGACCCTCCCCCCATCCTTGTTTGTGAATGACTGAGCATTTCAGGGAAGCTGCTTTTATACCCAATCATGGCACCCACCTGTTCCCAATTAGCCTGTTCACCTGTGGGATGTTCCAAATAAGTGTTTGATGAGCATTCCTCAACTTTCTCAGTCTTTTTTGCCACTTGTGCCAGCTTTTTTGAAACATGTTGCAGGCATCAAATTTCAAATGAGCTAATATTTGCAAAAAATAAAGTTTACCAGTTCGAACTTTAAGTATCTTGTCTTTGCTGTGTATTCAAGTGAATACAGGTTGAAAGGGATTTGGAAATCATTGTATTCTGTTTTTATTTATGATTTACACAACGTGCCAACTTGACTGGTTTTGGTTGGTTTTGTAGATGTAGAGATGAACTGTGTTAACTAATGAAGCTGCTTTATAAGGCAGAAGGTCACAGGCATTCAATGAGGTTCCAGCATCTCCAGATCATCAGAATCTTTTGATGATATCATGGACTGTAAACCAGATAAGTTTCATCAAACATAAAAATATATTTAAGAAAAAGGTTTAGGCATTAAAATGCAACCAATAAATATGAAAAAAACAACAATTTAACCATGGAAGAGCAACAACTTCTTAGCACAGTAATAATTAAAAACACAGGCACTGTACAAAGGATAGTGAGTGATGAAATTCATAAACTATTTGCAGTTAAATGTTGAGAAATGTTCTTACTGTTCAAATCTTCTTATATTTAATAATTAGTTGATCACTCATTTGTTCACACAGTGTTGAACCTCACCACAGCCTTTTTGGCACGCTCCTGTAATACTCAATCATGACACTCACTTGTTTCCAGTTCACCTGTGCGATGATCCAAACAGGTGTTTTTCCTCAACTTTGATTTAATTCATTTTAATAAATCTGCAGAACGTTTCTTCTGGATATTTCTGCATAGTGACCCTCGCTGTCACAGCTCTATTTGGCAGTCAGGTCCACTTCAGATTTTTTTATTCTCGATAACTTGTATCAGTTTCAGATTTTTGGGGACTGCCTTTGAAAAGAAGTGACTTTTCAGGCGAGTGGGCTCTGCCTCCATCTTAGAGGAGCTGTTTCTGCTCCATAAGGGGGTTCAGGAGTCTCCTGTGAAACAGTGGTGCAATGTTGTATCAAAAATACTCTTATATAGAGTCAAATTTATATTTCATCAATATACAACTCATAGTGTCAAAGTTACAAAAATAATAATGTCAAATAATTACTGAAATTGCTACCCAGTATGCTGAAATTGTTCCAAAAGAGAGAGCAGTGGAAGCCAGCCATCATCACCTATTAATATAATACAGTGGGTCAGAATTGTATAAATTTTTGTCAATGGAAGTTATCAGCATTGATGCAAAAAGCTGGAGATAAAACATTTGGGCAACAATTTCAGCTTGGTACCTAATAAAATCATATAAAGAGATAAACAGGCCATACATACATTTTTGCTGTTTTTTTTTTTATTCAATTTTATTTAATTTTATTTTTTTTGCTGTTTTTGTCCTGTTATACAGTATAAATATTATCAAATGTAAGAAATAACCATTCAAATTAATTCCCAGGGTCAGAATTGTATGGCAGATGTTGTTAATTTGTCTTCAACAAAAACAAAGTTGCAGGACCCAAATGCAGATAACCAAAAAATCTTTAATTACTAACAAAAAAGGGACCAAAAACAAAGTACAAATCAAATAACAAGAGATCCAACAAAACAACAGATTACCTCCTAACTCAGGAACACAAGAGACACAGAAGCACATGAGCACATGGTGAAACAGGAAAATGAACAATGACCCAACACTAGACTCAGGGAACACAGAAATTAAATACACAGGGGAATCAGACACAGGTGAGGCAATCACACAGGTGGAGGGAATCTTCAATCAGCAGAGACACAGAAAGGAGGGCAGGAAAACACCACAAGGAACACAGGGATTCAAAATAACAGGAAGCACGAGACAAGACACAAAACCAGAAACTTGACAACGATGAACAGAATCAAGAAAGCAAGGTTAGAGCAAGGAACAAAGTACATTAAGCTAAATAACCAAAGACAGACAGAAACATTACAATAATGAATAGAATATAGAAAGCAAGGTTTAACCAAAGAACAGAGTTCATAAAACTAAATAACCAAAAACAGACAGACCCATAACATTTGTATGTTGTTTACTCCCAAAGTTATGCCTATATTTGCACATCATATCCATTTTTCGGTGTTGGACTAGGTACAGTAAAGTGTTAAAATGAAGGCTTTTGGACATAGTTTCAGCTTGATACTCAATATAATCTTTAAATAGACACTTAAAGGATTAGGAAAAAACTGGTGGTGAATAAAAGTCAACCTGTGAGCTTGAAAAAATGAAAAGGTAGATGGTCATACAGGCATTTTTGGCCATTTTTTTCTGCTGTTTTTGGCCAGAAATGGAGTCTAAATGTCATCAAATGTCAAAAATAACTATTCCAATGATTTCCTTGGGTCACAATTATATGAGAAAATGTATTGGTTTGTCTCTGTATGTTGTTTACATCAAAAGTTAGGCCTATTTCTACATCATATTTCTATTTTTGTTTTTTTTTGGGTTGGATGCAATGAAGCACAAAAAAAAAAAGCCTTTGGCACCCTATTTCAGCTTGGTAACCACCAGATTCTGAAAATAGACACTCCAAGGAGTACAAAAAATCAGGTGGTGAAAAAAAATCCGGGGGGTGCGCGTGGACCCCCTATCCATCTGGACTATTGCCCTTGTGCCCCAAAGACTCTGAGACTTAAACCTGTAATTCCAGCCTAGCTGAGGAAGCAATACAGTGAAACCAGTGTTGGTACTAGGGATGTAATGAAATGAAAATTTTGTATCACAGTTATTGTGACCAAAATTATCACGGTTATCATTATTATCACGATATTGTTGCAGTGTGCTCAAAATGTTCAAAAAGTACTTTTACACCCAATTTAATCACTTAATCCCTTCAATATTATAATCATAATGCTAATTGCCTGCAACTGGCTTTGTGACTTGCCCTTATATAGACATTGCCCATCATGTGTGATTAGAACAAGTTCCTGCAGCCAGGCCAAATTGAAATTAGGCCCCAGGTGACATTTGTCCCCATGTGCCCCATGTTGGTTTTGTTTAATGAGAAACCCCATCACCTGGGGCATCACCTAATTTCAATTTGGCCTGGCTGCAGGAACTTGTTCTAATCACACATGATGGGCAATGTCCATATAAGGGCAAGTCACAAAGCCAGTTGCAGGCAATTAGCAAAAATCCACATGGATCCAAAAATTGTTGAAGAGGTTCTGCAGCTGAAACTGCAGAACCGCTACCCTGAAGGCCTAAACAGTAAACAGAGGTTTATTATAAAGAGACGAGCTGACACCTACCAGGTTAAAGGTGAGTATACATGCCTTCTGATTTTCCAAAAGCATGAAATCTGTGATTTGACTTCTAGAAAAACTAATATTATGACTTCAATCTCTAGGTGGACAGCTCTACTATATATGTAGATGCAGTAAGAAGCAGCCGGAGCACCTTGCAAAGGTGGTCACAACTGCTAAAGAGGCCAACTCCATTTTTTGAAGAATTCCACTGCAGCCCGATCGGTGGACACTGTGGTGCAGAGAAAACGCATAATGCCATCATTAGCCATTATTATTGGCCTGGAATGGAGGGAGACATTCGTCAATGGGTGGGTAGCTGCTGCATAAGACTAACTTCTACTGAGAAGGTATAATTCTATGTCAGGGTTACTCTGAAATGTCATATAGTAAGGTAAAGTGTGATTTATGTGAGTTTCGGTCATTAATGTGATTGTCAGTCATTGACCTAATATTACCTTCCATATTTTAGGTGGCACAGTGTCCAGAGTGCCAAGCTAAAAGGGCCAATATAAAGGACAAACAACAATACAACCCAATTGAAGTAAGGGAAACAATGGCAAACTAGGTCAGTATGCAGACATATCTGTGATATCATTCTCATTTCCTTTTTCTCCTTAGGTTTCAGAGCCTCTGGAGTTGGTAGGCATTGATTTAGTGGGTAAACTCACGAAGACCAGTGGTGGCCACCAGTACATCTGTGTTATCGTGGACTATTTCACAAAATGGGCAGAGGCCTACCCACTTAAAACAAAAATGGCAGTTGAGGTGACAGCCTGTATCCTTGATTTTTTTCTATAAATTTGGTGCACCAAAAAGGCTGCTGTCAGATCAAGGACGGGAGTTCTGCAACAAGGTATGGTAACAATTTCCTTCATACTCAAATGCTGTAGCTGTGCCTTCTAATGTGTTTGCAAATCATTTGAAGGTCAACTCTGAGGTCTGTGAGAGGCTAGGTATCGACAGAAGCCTCTGCTCACCTTACCACCCACAGACCAACGGCCTTGTTGAGAGACTAAATGGAACTATACAAAGGTACATTTTGTCTGGCTGGCCTGAATGGGGAACATTATTATGCAGAAGTTATATTTAGCAGAATTTACATCTCCCTCTTAAATTGTTTGAAATGTGTGTTCTTAGGTCCTTAAACAAGGTCGTCCAGGAACATCCTAATCGCTGGGACCTTTTTCTGCAGCCGACGATGTTTGCCCTGCGAACAAAAAAGCAGCTGACAACACAATTCAGCCCATACTATTTAATGTTTGGGAGGGAAGCCAGGTACCCATCAGAGGTACCAAAGGAGCATGAGGTAAAATTGTTGTGTCATTTGTAGATGTGTGTCAATGCTTGTTTGTAGTAATACTGAGTGTTGTGTTGCAGGTGACCGAGGAGAAAGTTCTGAGCCTCCTCATGGCAGAGGACACATGTGATGGCCTTAAAAAGCAAGAAACCATCTACCAACAAGTCAAAATAAATGTTGGAAAGCAACAATTAAGAGTGAGGAAAAGAGAGGCTCAGACTGGCCAGCAGGACCACTTTGTAGTGGGAGATGTTGTTCTGAGAAAAAACATTAGACAAGAACAGCGGAAAGGTGGCAAATTGGAGGCGGACCTCCTCGGGCCTTTTACAATTGTAACAATTGAGGGAAAAAGTGCAGACCTGGTCTCCGAGAAGGACAAAAACATTTCAAAAATAAATATAGATCACCTGGTACGTTTTGTACCAGAGGAGAGAGTCCCTTCAAAAATAAAGGCCCTGGATGCTCCTCAAGTTTGTCCGTCAAAATTGATAGAATGCCCGGATCCTCCTAAGCCATCTCTGCCAGGAAGGGCCACGAAGTCCCTGACCCTGAAAATTGTGAGCAAAAATTCACATTATTTTCCCTTATGTTACACAAATGTCTAAGTTTTTGTATTTGTTGGCCTTGCAGTGATCAGAGACATGTGGGCAGGTGGCCGTAAAGAGACCTTATGGTCCAAAGTTGGCCCCTACAAGGTCTACACAGAGAATTTTCTTGACCTGGCCCCAGGCAAGGAATTAGAGAGAGGTACTGTATCAATAATTACTCATTCTTTGTCTGATCTGTTTTCCATAATGTCAAAATATGTGCATCCTTCTATTTGCAGGTAATGAATGCTTACCTGAACATTTTGGGAAAGCGAACAGGAGCTTATATAATTGACAGCTACGCAATGACTGAGCTCTGGCAGGGCTCACAGAAGCCCTACAGACGGGTGAGTAGGTTGTCTCATTTACTGGATATTTTCATTAATGCAGATATATATATATATATATATATATATATATATATATATATATATATATATATATATATATATATATATATATATAGATACATATATATATATATATATATATATATATATATATATATATATATATAATAAATTTCTGCTGTGTAGCTGTGCCTTCTGGACCATAATGTGGCAGCAGGAGCAGTTTGTCACCAGGGACATTGGACACTCATTGTAAGTAATATGAAATTCTGTCAATTTTTAAAAAGAAATGTTGGGATCTATAGAGTGAAAACTTGTATTTGCACTTTAAGGTCATGTACCTGCAGAGACGATATTGTGTGTTTCTGGACCCATTTGGGGCCACAGCACAACAACTTCTCCACTGCAGAGACATAACTCGGTAAGTGAGGATCACCTTTTAATAATCAATTATTTTTAGATTCTACCAAGAGAAAAGTGTGGCAGTTTGGCTTCCTTGAAACAGATTTATCGAAGCAAAAATTTTGCCAGTTCTAATCCAATTTATGTTATGACGCTCTCGTATGTGCTAAAATTCTCACAACCAAACTGTTTGTGCAGAACACTGCTGCGCCGATCATTTCCAGCCATGGGGAAATGGGAATGCTCTACAATTCCACATCCCAAACAGCAGGACACAACATCATGTGGTGTATTTGTTTGTAAGGTAAAGAGAAAATATATACATTAACATAGCCTCAGTCACTCAGTAAATGTCATACTAAACAGTCTTGGTAGCTTGCAGAACAAATCCTGTGTGAGCAGACAGTCGACTACCCAGTGGACCAAGAAGGGGTGGCAAGACTGAGATTGAACATCACAGTCACTTTGCTCACTGACACAGGTATGCAGTAGTCACACAATGCTTGACCATTAGCTGTGCTGACATGATACTTCAGTAGTGCCTTTTCATTTTGCAGATGATCTGTCCCTGCTGTGTCGGGCATGCGGAGAGGAGAGCTCAGGGGCTGAGATTGACAATTGGGTGAGAGGCTCAGTTCAACTGCAGCTGGGAGACTGGAATCCACCTTGAATAGAAAACTCCATCACTGGGTGAACATGGGTAACACAGCCCTTGAAACCTCACATTTCTATTCACCCACCATGCTTTGCACTTTCTGGGGACAGTTGTGCTGCTACAGGTACGTGGGAACTAACTGGTGCCAGCAAGACCATGCTCTGTACCATTGCATGGTTCAATAGAGTGTATAGACTTAACAGCTCCTTATTGTTCATCCTACCTGGATGAGCTATATGAACTCACCAAAGTATCTGACATCCGTTTAAAAGTGGTCTTTCTCCCTTCCAGATTGAATGCGCACACACTGTGGTCTGTGGTACCACAGCGTGTGTGTGGGTCATCCCTCCCCACAGGCAGATTACTACTGCAGAGGCTGCAACACATGAATATTGATGATGGATGATCATCCTCCAGGAAGCTGGGGTCTGCCTGAAAAAGTTGTCCTCTGCCACTGTTGCCAATCACCCTCTACACATGACCATCAACAACCAGATGAGCCTGTTCAGCGCGAGACTGCTCCTCCCCAAGTGCAGGACCAACAGACTGAGAAACTCCTTTGTCACTCAGGCCATCAGACTGTATAACTCCTCAGTTGGGGGGATGAGGAGTACCATGAAGACACAGGATGTGAAGGAGCAGCAGCAGTAGCCTACAAGTATTATCTTTTATTATATAATGCAACTGGAATCATAATTTCCCTGAGGGAGTTCTCCCAAAGGGATTAATAAAGTACAATCTAAGTGCTTGCTCCTGGAGGATTCTGTCCTGCTATAAAAGTGCCTTGAGATGACTGTTTTGATTTGGCAGTGCTATATTAATAAAAGTTAATTTCACTTGACTTGGTTTGTCATTGACTGTTTCTTCATGGACAATAAGGTTTGTTGTCTGTTTTACAACTCAAGTGCTTTCTTTCTGCCATGCTGCTCCTCTTCTCCTGACATGGACACACAGGAGGTTGTTTGGTCTCTTTGGTTATATTGATACACTCTTATTTAGTTTTTTTTTGTCGTGAAAATGACAGCATCTTAAAGAAGTCTGTTCGGGGCTGTCCATGGTCCTGAATCCTTTGTACTGACCCATATACATTAGTGGAGAGCTGTCTGTTGTCCTGTTGGCAACTGAAGTCGCTGCATTACTATTATTGGAGTAAGATGTTCAGTTGCATTTATTTTTCATTTTGGATATTTACTAAATTAGCCCCTTATTTAGGAAAGTATTATGCATTTAGTGGACAACCTTTACCCCCTGAAACACAAGGCAGCAAGTGAATAAATATCAATATATAATGCACCAAAAAAGAACTACTTAGTTGGAACACAAAGGTGTTCAAAGTGGTTTAAGGACAATATGTCCATAGGTGTCTTTTTTGTGTGTGTGTTTTTCTTTTTCGTTTGGGTTGTTATCTGTGTCCTTTGAAACAGTCAAAATGAATGCAGAAAATGATTTTAACTGCTTTAATGATTGAAATGCATTCAAATTTAATGTTCCCGATAATAACTTTTACATCAAATTAAACAATCTCAACTTAAGATTACCTAAATGAGTTGTACAAATGAAATTATGTAGAGATAAAACCTAAAATACCAGAACTCAAGTCAAAATTGTCATGTGAAAATTTAAGTCTAAATGTTAAGTTTACAGGGCTTAATTCAACAATCAGCACAACTTTTTATCATCTAAGTCACTAAGCTTCTCCTTCTTTTTAAATGAGTTAAAATTAAAGTTTCCTCACCACTGACTTCTCTGAGGTTTTCATGCAGTCATGCCTCCATGTACTCTGTCTGTGTGACAAAAGAGTGCCACACCTGATTCTGAGCCTATTTAATGCCTCAGCTCTACCCTCTCCCTCTCTACCTGCACTGAGGAGTCTGGTTTGATCCTGAAGGGGCTCTCTATGAAGAAGACGTGGATAACTACATGATAAATTGGACTTTGTCATGAACAAAATGAATAACGTTTTGGATTGTCTTAACAGCTGTAAAACAAAACTTTATATTGCTGGAAATATTAACTGAAACACACAGCATGTCCCTGGATGTAACGCTATGCCTAACTAAAACAAATTACCGGGAATAATTCTGAATAATATGCTGTTTGAACACCTGCTGTAAAGCAGGGCTCCACCGCTGAAATCCTAACTCTGATCTTGTCTGCCTTTACCACATATTTGACTTCTTTGTTATTCCTCCCAACAACCTCTCAAGAGGTTCGTTATTTTTAAGTCATGTTGAGCAAAGAATACACAGAGCTGTTAATATAGGCTAAATATGGGACAAATACGAGGCAAACTGTGCGGACGCATCTGCACAGAGGGCGCAGTGCAGAGCAGGTTAACCTGTGACATGATGTGACACAGGTTAACCTGAGCGATCTCCATACAAAACTGAACATCTTATACATCCATCTTGCACGGTTTCCTTCAAGCTTACAACCGTGAACACACTGATGTGGTTGACAAACAGATACAAGTCAGACAAAGTGAACGATTTAAAGTTTTATTGATCTTTGGCATATTTTAAACAGGCATCGACACAGCTACCTATGTTGTCTCGCTCCGTAGCAAAAATCGTCATTTTCCACTCATTTGCAGGTTTGACTCCATAAATCTGTGGGTACAAGGATTCTTACGGACCACAATGACAAGAAAAGTCCACAGCAATCGTTTAGCACGCCAGTGAAATCAATAGAAGCACTTCCTGGTTTGTCAACAAGGGGTCCGCGAAAGGCCACTCCTACTACACATCAGGCACTGTTGCCAGTTAACATTAGTGATGGGAAGCTCGATTCTTTTTACTGAATCGAGTTTAAATGAGTCACTCACCAATGTGAATCGGGTTTTTGAGTCATTTGAGGCACTCGAGTCAGTTACCCAGAAAGCGCATAGAAATCTATATTTCAGAGAGATTCATACCAGCGAAATGACTGAAAAGGACAATTGATACACTCCAATGTGAAAAAAAGAGTGAAAGATCAACATATATTGAAGAAACTTATTTTTCTAACTCACAAATGAAATAACATTAAATTAGATAAACATAACTGAGAAAAATTACAAAGTTCAAACAGTGCAACATTAGATAAAATAACTTGTACAATAAATCTAAAGTAAAATAAAGCCTCTTGATAAATATGAAAATAAACGGAAATAGCTTAAACAATAGTGAAATAAAAATAAAGTGTAAGTAGTCATCAAAAAGTCACCCCTCCTTTAAAATGAATTGTCCTCAAATTGGCATTCAGGAAAATGATCTCACGAACCTTTCCAGGACTGAGACGGTTTCTCCTGTCTGTTATAACATCTTTTAACACCACCCCGTATACAAATAATAGTTTCCTCATTGGCAATTTGGCATCATATACATCAATTAGTTTACAACCATTGATTTTTTTTTCAACGCAGGGGGCGGGATCTGGCGGAGCTTCTCTATCTCTGTCTAATACCTGCCTTGTAAACAAACAATAGTACTGTAGGCAGCGGCGCTGTTTTAATGAGAGATCCGCATGGACAGGAGAATAAAATGCGAGATGACAGCATTGCAAGTTGGAAAAGTTCACGAACTCAAGTGTCTGCGCCAGCGGGAGGTGAGTGAGATTATGTGCTGTGAGTCGAGCCGTGCAACATATTAAGCTATTGAGTGATTTGTAACTCACGGGGAGGAAGGGGGTGCGTGAGTGACCTGTATGTGCTTTGAGTCATTCTGTGAGTGAGTTAGTGCGACCCGTATGTGCTAAGAGTCGAGCCATGCTACGTACGTTCGAGCTGGCGAGTGGCTCGTATGAGTCATTCTGTGAGTGAGTTAGTGCGACCCGTATGTGCTAAGAGTCGAGCCATGCTACGTACATTCGAGCTGGCGAGTGGCTCGTATGTGCTTTGAGTCATACTGTGAGTGAGTTAGTGATCCTTATGTACTGTGGGTGAGTTAATGACCCGTATACACTGTGAGTTGAGCCATTCTACGTACCAGCCATTCTCCCGCGATGTGAGTGAGGGGCTGGGCTACCGTGAGCTTTGTACTGAGTCAGTAAATGAGTCATTTGGGGGAAGAATCATGATTCTCGAGTCAGTAAAGTGATTCTCGGGTATTGAACGATTCGTTCATGATTCGCACAACACTAGTTAACATAGCCACAAGCTGATCTGTAACACCGGTACCGTCAACGTGTCATTATGAAAATATAAACCAAACTACAACGGTTAGTTTAAATGAAAATAAGCTCACCTAACCGCCGTATGGTGAACATATTGTTGGCGATAATGTACCGCTACCCTCGGGACTCGTCTGGTTAAACACTGAAGACTGCCGATGCATTTGAGCATCCTGGGTATCCCGTTCACAGACTAAAATGTCGGCAATATCTAATGGGAGAGGCAGCGTTAACCGCGGGCTTAATGTGCACGCCCATAACAGCCGCGGGAGAGCGGGCAACCGCTAAAGCCTACCTGGACAAGTAAAGGCATGTCTTCTTATGTTAGTCGGCCACTACTCTGAGGACTCTGTCCGGTTAAACATTCAATGAAGCAGTGAAAAAGACACCGCCAATATAGTTACAGCAGAGAGACTGGTTAACCGTGCACATGCACGTGAATGAACTGTCGGTTATGAAGTGATTTCCAGACACGTTAAGACATGCCCCCAGAACATTCAATGCATCCTGTGAATGTTATAGGATGATAACTCAAATATTACCCAAATTAAAATAAAACATTGGCCTTACCTCCCGCTAACAGTGTCCGCATTTGCATCAATAGTGCATAACTTGGTGATGCTGCACAGTTAAGCTAACCACCCACCAGGTTGACTTAAGTCTTTTGACTTAACTTTTTAATTGCAAACAACTCAAATGAAAAGTTTTAATATGTAAATGTGGTCAACTGTGTTATATGCTGCTCGTATTACATCGGAAATACTGCGAAATAAATGAAAATCAAGACACACTTACCACATACAGGACAAGGACAAAATGGCGAAGTGAAATTTCTGGTGGGTTCGTTGCACGAGGAGGGAGTGAGCAGAGCTTCTCAGAGTAGTTCAGGTCCATCAGAGTACTTTTGGTTTTACACTACAGCCTCCTGAGTAGTTTTTTTACTCTGTGATATTTACACTGAAATTTTTCACCAACACTGGCAAGTACTGGCATGCAATTTACTCTGTGTGTTGTTGTTATAACTCCGACAGAGTTTTTTAACTGTATCACGGGTTATGAAGTGATTTCCAGACACGTTAAGACATGCCCCCAGAACATTCAATGCATCCTGTGAATGTTATAGGATGATAACTCAAATATTACCCAAATTAAAATAAAACATTGGCCTTACCTCCCGCTAACAGTGTCGCATTTGCATCAATAGTGCATAACTTGGTGATGCTGCACAGTTAAATAACCACCCACCAGGTTGACTTAAGTCTTTTGACTTAACTTTTTAATTACAAACAACTCAAATGAAAAGTTTTAATATGTAAATGTGGTCAACTGTGTTATATGCTAGACAGATCATCGGAAATACTGCGAAATAAATGAAAATCAAGACACACTTACCACATACAGGACAAGGACAAAATGCTGAAATTTCTGGTGGGTTCGACTACAATCGAGGAAGTATCCCAGAGCTGAAGTTCTCGACTTCAAAAGGTCCATCAGAAGTAACACGGTTTTACATACAAGACCTCCTGAGTAGTTTTTGTACTCTGATGATATTCAAAGTACACTGGGCCCTCAATTTTTCACCAGAAACATGCTGGCAAGTACTTCCATTTCCACTTAGCTCTGTGTTCTGTTGTTACAGTAACTCCGAGAGATTTTAATGTTTTATTTTGCAACTGTATCACTGCATTTTATTGACTACTGCTGATTTTCAATCATGTCTGATAAGAACAATTGACTCTGAAAAAAAACATTTCTAAGTATTCAATAATAAGTTGCTGTACAATGTCCTAGTGCTAAGTATATATTATTTTCAATCCCTCTGCTATTGTTGTCATATTTATAGGAACAAAGTGCTCCTCAATTCTTTGTTTTTTTGGGTGAATTAATTGTTGATTTTATTCTTCTGTGGTGAAATAACAAACAGGGTTACTCATTACAATCCATCTAATCTTTATACACTAGAAAGTAAAAACTTGGTATTTGACTACATTTTATGTGCAGAACTTTCCTATTTTACTGAGGGTATTTATCCTATTTCCTAATAACTGTGAAATTTAATGTGTGAAAAACATGCTTGCCCAGGAGATCTCTATTGCCTCTTATGGACAGTATTTTAGCACATTTGTTTCATTAGCTGCCCTTCAATGAGACAGATCATCAAAAGTACAAATGAAACAGATGTGAAATAAACAACTCTAAAAAATGCTTTTCTCTCTCGGGACTACAATCAGGCCTATCCTGTCCCAGAGTGATGCTGAAAAGCTAGTCCATGCTTTTGTTACTCTAAACTGGACAGAAGAACAGGCGTTTACAGCAAGTCACTTCAGGACACGTTGTTCTGATGAGGATTCAAAGTGGACTGGGCCCTCAATGATCCCAGAAACATGCTGCCAGATCTTCCATTTCCACTTCAGCTCTTGTTCTGTATATTACAGTAAATTAGAGAGATTTTAATGTTTTATTTTGCACATCAGCAAACACTGAAGTATTGATACATGAGAATATTCTTCAATCATGTCTGATATCCTACATATTGACTCTGAAAAAAAAAACATTTCTAAGTGCTTCTACAAGTTGCTGTTCAATGTCCTAGTGCTAAGTTTTCTCGATTGCTTTTCAGGCATTTTTCATATTTGCCAATTCGATCTTTGCCACTGTTGTATTTTTTTAGCCTTACATTCAGTTTTTTTCTGTATTTGGCACTAAATCATTGTACAGTGGTAAGTAGTTTTGTTTTGCACTAAAGCAAACAGCACAACATACACCAGGGGGGGGATCTGGCACAATGGGCTCTATCTCTCTCTCTCTCTCTCTCTCTCTCTCTCTCAGCATCTGCTTTTGCCCCGTTTGTTTGCTCCTGTACTCGTCTCTGGCTCTTGTCTTGTAGGTGGCCTGGGTGGAGACTGCCTGCTGGTGTGGAGTCACGAAGCCTCAAAACTACAATTATAAACATGACACATAGTTGGCCATTTTATTAGGAACACTCTATTCCCATTATCATTATAGCTGTTCATGTAGATATTAGCATGATCTCCATATCCATGATCGTTACACCTAGTATCTATTTTTTATTACCACATAGTCATGAGGTCCCTCTTGAAAATGGGATGTCACATCTCAAGAGGCCTTTAACACATTTATATTTAATGGAGACAAATATGGTTGGGATGCACTAGTGGTCTGGGCACCCATGAGTTCGTCACTACCATAAATTCTTATTTTCAGTAAGAATATCTAAGATTATACTTCTAGAAAATGATCACCACAACCATTCAGACATGAGAACCCTCCTGAAAATGAGATGTAGCAAGAGGCTACCCTCTAATAAATCAGACGACAGGGCTATGGTTCATGGACCTGTCCCTAACTTTAGTTCTTATTCTAGTCCACTTGTCTCCTCTTACCTCCCTTCCTTTGCCCTCACACCCAACACAGCATCGTGTGGATTTGCTGTTCATCATGAGACTGGGATCCACATTCAAGATTTCCTGCTGCTTAACAGAAGGTTTTTTCTTGCCGCCATGATGGAGGGATCCATGATTGGCTATTTGGATTCATGTTGGGTGTTGGATGTACATATTTGTATATATATGTATATGTGTATTTTATATGTATATATGCATGCACATATGTGTATCCATAAAATGAAGAGCTTTATGCTCTATTGTAAAGTGTCTTGAGATAACACTTGTTATGAATTGGCACTATACAAATAAAGATTGATTGATTGATTGATTGATTGATTGATATTCACATTCTTCATCTGATATTTGTGAAGAACAACGCATGGCGAGCTAACAACGGCTAACAATTGCCTGGTAGACCGGCATGTTTTTTTCGACTTTGTAACTGGAACACTGGTAAGTCGGATAATTCACTCCCCTCTTCCCAGTTCCAAGGTTAATGGAATGCAGCATCTATCAGCTGTTAACAATCAAGTCCCTCCAGGGTAGCCATTAGCTATTAGCCATTAGCCCCAGCTTAAAAGCTATGGTATGTGTATGAATGTGGTGTGCCTTGACATTTTGGCTCAACATTAGGTGTGGCCTCAGTAAAAACAGTGTGAAAACTCTGCTCTAAGTAACCTTCAACATAGAGTGAGAAAGAGGTCAGTACGCAGTGTTTACTCTCGATTTCCAGGTTTACTGGAAGTCAGATGCTTTGGCTGATGCCAAAAGGGCAGAGCTCTGACTGATAAAAGATTCTGTTTCTGTTTTGTGTCTGCCATAGAGTCACACTCAATCATCGTTCCTCTACACTGGTTCCTTTGAGGTGAGTGTAAAACTGTTCAGCAGTTATGACATGTTCAAATCACTACTAAAAACTTCTCTAAATATATTTCTTGCTAAGCTCTATAATTTTATATTTCACAATTTATGATGTCTTTTTTGTTTTAAACCCTTGATTATTTTTCTATATTTCTAACTTATTTATTTTGTTTTGTTAAGATTCTCACTTTTGACTCACCTTTTTATTACACTTCTTTATGCAACACTCCAGTCATTGTGTTATTCAGTTGTGCTTTGTGAATAAGACTAATGTGAGAGAAGCTTTCAAAAGTAAGCAGAAGTGGATTATTGTGTGTGCAGATCTGAGTGCCATATAAGTTGGGACCTAAAATGAACTCCAACCTGCTGTGCAGAGCAGAAACCCTGTTTGCAGTTTTCTTTCTGTCTGAACTGTTTACTCAATTTCCTTCTAAAAGTTTTTTTCACCAATTGATGCAGAAAACTGACAATGTTCTGTTTCTATAATTTTAAATCTTTCTTATTTTCTTTGTGCATGGTACTTATTGTCACTGTTGTCAGAAAAATTATTCCTTTTTCAAGAATGTCCAAAAATATTTTTGTTATTCACCTCTGTGGCGGAGCCAATGGGAAAGATGACAGGAGAGTAGAGTTGTCTTTAAGGATTTTACTTGCAAGTAACGAGCAGCTTACAGACAATGTGTGCAGCTTTCTCTCATTAAAATCTACATGGTGTAACATCATACATAGCAAATGGGTGGGACAGTTCTGGCTTGCATCTCAGCAGAAGACGCCAGAGCTTTTTTTCTCTTCACTCTTTGCCTGTCCCAGGCTGAGAGTTTCACCCTCTGTTGGAGTGCACTTGTCAGTGGGAGTGTGATAAGTGTCGCAGTTGTTTTCTTTATCCAGCCACAGCTGTTCTGTCTTTCATGTTGGCTACAGATACAAGTGTGCCATAGGGAGTCCAGACTCGGCTATGTTGTTTTTCCTTTCACACACCCATATAAAAGAGCACACAAAAGCACACCCTACATCTCATAACTATGTAATATAATACAAGTAACAGAATGTTAATAAAGTGATCAGGTATTGATAAGGCAATGAAAAAATGATAACATATTCAGTGTATTTAAACTTTCATGTCAACTGTCTTTTATTTTCTTAAGGAAAAAAAAAATGTCCTCACAACTTTATTTTAATCCACAGGTCTGTAACAGCACCATGGAGAAAGCAAAGGGCCACCAACACATTGATGAAGAAATTAAAGAAGCTTTTCAAAACAATAGCAAAAAGGTGGCTGAAAAGATCCAGAAGTATTTGGACAAGGAGAACAATGTTCCCCTGAATATTGCCGTCACAGGGGAGACTGGTGCTGGTAAATCCTCCTTCATTAATGCCATCAGAGGCATCAGAAACAACGAGGAGGGAGCTGCTCCAGTTGGTGTGACAGAAACCACCACGGAGGTCACAGAGTACCACCACCCAAACTTCCCAAATGTGAAGTTGTATGATCTCCCTGGTGTTGGCTCAACAAATTTTCCAGCTGCCGAGTACCTGAAGAAGGTTGAATTTGAAAAGTATGACTTCTTCATCATCATCTCACAAAGTCGCTTCAGTGAAAATGATGTGAATCTGGCCAAAGAGATTCAGAAGATGAAGAAGAAATTCTACTTTGTGCGATCAAAGATTGACATCGACATGAGAAACGCAGAAGAAGATCAAAGAGAATTTAATGAAGAGAAGACCCTCACAAGAATCAGGGATGACTGCATCAGAGGTAGGCTCCATGTCACTTGGTAACAATAAAAAAATTATAATACAAATAATAATGATAATAATAATAATAATAATAATAATAATAATAATAATAATGATAATGATAATAATAATGATAATAATAATAATAATAATAATAATAATAATAACAATTATAATTATAATAATAATTATAATAATAGTAATAATAATTATAATTATAATACATTGTATTTGGAGGTGCCTTTCAAATCACCCAAGGTCACTTTACAGAGAGTAAAATCATAAAAGCATAAAACAAAACATCAACATAAAAACAAGGGAAGTGCACAATGTCCAATTACTGGGAATATACCAGTTTGAACAGGTGAGTTTTGAGTTGGGATTTGAGTGATGTGATGGAGTCTGACTGTCTTATGTGTTTGGGGGGAGGGAGTTCCACAGTCTTGGTGCTGAGCAGAAGGCTCGGGCGCCCGTGGTACTGGGGCGTGATGTGGGAATGGTTAACAGTCCAGCAGAGGCTGAGTGTTGTTGAGAGCTTGTAGTTGAGGAGAAGATTTTTTTGTAGTGGATGAGGTATTGTGCAGGGATCCAGTGAAGTTGGGTAAGCACAGGTGGGATGTGGTCAGATGATTTGATGCGGATTAGGTAGCTAAGTTCTGAATGAGTTGCAGTCTGTTGATGAGTTCGGTGAGGATTCAGGTGAGGAGGGCGTTACAGCAGTCAATGTGGGATGTGGCAAATAAGTGGACCAGCATTTTGGTGCTGGATTGGGACAGTGATGGAGATGTTGTGGGGGTGTTCGAATGCAACTAGAGAATTTGCATTTCCTTGCAGCAAATGCGTTGAAATGCTGAGTCTGAATGCTGGAACTGTGAAATGAAATTTCTAAAGCCAGTGCAAATAAAGCTGAAAATGTGACATAAGCAGTTGGAAACAGTAAAACAAAGCTCACAACTGGCCATGCTAAATAAAAATGTTAAAAGTTGTGAAAGTAAGCTAGAAACCGAATAAAGGTGAGCCAAATTTGCATAAGGCCACTGATATGTTTGCCCACCCTGAAGGAGTGACAATTGTTAAAAGGCGTAAATGGATAAGACCTAAAATGACAAGGACTGTAATCAGTAGCAGAAGTTTTAATTATGTTCTGAAATAAGCATTCTAAAGAAAGAAATAGAGTATGGATATATTTCTGTTTGTGTACATATGCGTGCATCTGTGTGAATAAATGATTGTGGTCATTAGTCTGTATGTGCATTTGTGCATGTATGTTTTTGCATGATGGATCTATGCACATATCAGAGTATGTGCATATGTAAATGAAAAGGTATCTTTCATTATGGGTATATTTCTGTTTATGTGTATATGTCTGAAGAAAATGATGCATATGTATATATGTATGCATCTGTAAAATGACTGAGAGTGGGATTAATGTGTGAAAGCAAAAATGCAGTATGTAGGTGAAACTATGCCAAATGTGTAGAGCTCAGAAGTTGAAGCAGTTTTAGCAGGACTGTATAAATCTCCCATTTATTTAAGTATATTTAAGTATACCAAATCTGTAAAGCTTGAAAGATGAAGCAGGTTCAGCAGAACTGCATAAATGTCCAATTCATTTCAATGTGAAAAAATCAGTCAAAGTATTTTTGTCTTTTAAAACGGACAAGAGTCCGTGCATTGTGTTTAAATTTGAAACTTCCGGTCACTCCACACGGTGACTTCCTGTGAATTTACGATGTTTGGAAGCGGCCGCGCTGTAAACAGACCTTTACTCGCATGTAGCGAGCACGGAGCTGTTGACATCCCCGCCTCGTGTCTCACCAAAACCTCCGCTGAATGTCTCGGTTTCACGGAGGCTTTGTACGTCAGCTGCGGGTCTGTTCTTCAGTGCTGAGCCGAAGCCGCTAGCGCTAAGCTAAGCTAAGCTAAGCTAAGCTAAGCTCCACCTTTCACAGCCAATGTATGCAGGAGCTGAGGGAAAAGAGCAGGGTACTTCCGGGTAAACGAAGGCTCGCTGTGCCAAAACCGTGATAGATATCAGAAAAGGGATTGCACTGTGAGCATCCCAAGAACATGCTGAAGCTATGGGTGTAATTTTTATGTCCATAAAGTAAAGAATGTTGACATAGTGGCGAGTTAAAAACAGGCTTCAAAGTGAAGCGCCCAGCCGTCGGGAGGTGAATTTTTGCATTACCGCAGATGAGAACATTCTGACTCATACCGCAAAAGCTTAAGCTCACTGAGACAAAACGATGTCAGATTAAACTTTGAAGCGGATTTCACGTATAAGACGAGAAGGTTAGCGACGTTTTGATGCATAAATCATGTCTGTGGACGACAGTTTGACGAAGTTATAACAGGATAATTCTGCTGAGTCCGCGAGAATTTTTCTGTGTCTGTCCACTCTGAGATGACGTCACACTCGCTCTGAGGACATTGATTGCCTCAAAAGTTGGTGTTGCTTAAAAATTCATATTTAAAAAACCGTAGAAGCCAGCAAAAAGATGAAGATATGTAACAATGGCTGAGAAGTCAGTGCAACTTTTAAAGCATGAATGAAGTCTGTAGGTGAAAGCATGCCCAAGCTGTGGAGCTTCAAAGTTGGTGAATTGTTCTGCAGAGCTGCGGAGATGTCCCATTGATTTCAATGTAAAAATACATGCCGAAATTATTTTTTACTGTAAAAAGTATAACTGTTAAAGCTGTGAAAAATACAAGCACACTTCTCATGAACATGCTGCATATGTCAATTTTTTTCTGTGAAAATCTGTGCAAATTTGAAGCCTGTGAAAGGTGCTAAAGTCCCAGAACAAAATGTCACAAAATGGCGCTAGGGAGAACAGTATGTTGAAATGCTGACACAGCATTTCAACATAATTAGGGTGATGTTTTAAATATTAGGTGCAGATGAGAGGGTGCTATCCAGAATGACGCCAAGGCTCTTGATTGTGTGATACTTCTAACTTATATAATGTGACAATTCCAACTAAATAAGGCATATATACTGGGATAATTCTAACCACTACATTCTGTTTGTGAGGATTACACGTGGCAAACGTCTAAGGGAATTTATAAGGCACAGAACATGTAAAATAACTTAGGAAATCATTAAGTATGATAATCCAACTTTCATTATAAAAATAAGTACAAATAAATAGCTATGACATTGAAGATATTTAAAAATAAGCAAATTAAAGTGAATAATGTGAAAGTGAATCATTGATTACAACACTGATTATAAAATTGGATATATAAGTAAATTATTGAGTACAACATTGATTATGACAGTAAAAGCACTGACTGGAACAATTGATCATGTTCTTTTATGCTGATGTATAATTTTTATTTTTAAGTATAAATTCTCAAATTTATTGTTTCACAACAAAACAGATGATAATATTAAAGCACATTATTATATTGTGATTAAGCTGTCACATGTTACATGTTATTTACTTGCATTCTGAGCAGCTTATTTCTGTTGTTGTGCATGTTTAATGCTAAATAATACTACGATGGCCTCGCGCTGCCCATGGTGCTCATCAGATTGTTTAGGATTTTTTAATGCTTTAATAACTTGTTAAGTCCTTAGACTTGCCTATAAAATATATCGTTCTGTAGTACCACCAGACTGCAGGCCTCTTATAAAAGCTGCTGTTATAATCAACACTTTACAGCACAGGATGTCAAATCGTATGAGGTCAGAGTGTCTGCGCTTGTTAATGATTGTGAGGGATGAAGAGATGACTGAGCAGCAGGGACACACAGGTGGGCAGAATAAGCAGATCCACTCTGATCTCTTCACCAGCAGTCATTGTTTACAGTCTGGCTGTTTCTTCTGACGTCACATTTGTAGCCCAGGGCCCTGTTCTACAAAGCAGGATTACTGCCCAGCGAGGTAGCTTTGAGGGTAGGTTCCGGTTTCCCTGTTCTACGAGACGGGTTCACTCCTTAGAGAGGCGAGTCTCCATGGCAACGTACGCTGAACGGCTAACCTGCTCCGGGGCAGGTTAGGTTCCAGATTGAACTCGCGGACTATAAAAACCCTGCCCACTGACCAATGAGCTGACCCGATGGCTGCAGAGGGCCAGCTCCTCTGCAGGAGTAAAATCTGAGGGAGGAATCCCCCCCAGATCTTTTTGTGCCACTTTGATCGGTGCTGAAACGAAACCCAGATTTAGAGTCACCACACAGTACATGACACTTGCTACAGGTAGTTAAAGGGATTGAAGAACTCTCATTGCCGTAATGAGATCTTCAATGCCAACACTTCTGTTCCATGACGATATTTTATTGCCCGTCTTAAAATTGTGACAGGAATTCATAGGGCTCATGTGGGCTACATATCACACAAAAAATGTAAACACGATAGGAATTAACAAATGAATGTGTTGGGATCCATATGTCCCTGCAAAAGCCTGCACCAAAGTTTGGCTCCCCTGAGGTTTCACACGTAGGTGTGAACCCTCTGATAAGAACAAAAGACCCTGCCCTGCTCTGCATTCCAGCTCAGTTTTCTCTTTCTGAAGAGGATACAGGTCCTCTCTCAGTCTCTCTTCCTCAGTCATGGAGTGAAGCTCAGTCTCTCTTTCTGAACCATGGAGTGTAGGGGATAAAGCTCCTCTCTCACAGCTCTTTCTCAAGAAACAACTCAAGACTCTTTCCACAGTCCTGCTCAATGCAGACTGTAGCACCACTTAAACAACGCAAGAGCCAGCTTAAGAAACAGGAGTTCCTGATTCAAAACCAGGAACAACACCACAGAGTTAGCATCAAGCTGCTAACTCAAAGGACAAAGGAGCAACCAGTGGACTTCAGAGCCAGGAGCTGAAGGGACAGACCGGCCCAGGATCCACTAGGAAACCATCAACTTGCAGTACTGGACTTTGCAGAGCAGAACCTGAACAGACACTTTTCCTCCCATGGACTTGGTAATGCAACTGGGCCTTACAGACTTTAGCATAGCACGGCTAAGCACAGGACTATTCAGTTTAACAATCTCAGCATTGCTTTATGGATATGTTCTTAGAGCTTTAAGCTATAGGTAACTTCTGCATGGTTACATTACTGTTTCAGGTAGAGGCATCAATCTAACAAATGAATTCATCTTAGAAATGAATTAGACATGTCTGGTGCATGTTACAGTAAAAGTGCATGTTGAACAGTGCTATTTCAGGATGATAATGGCACAAAAGTTTTTTTGCACGCTATACTTATGCATTGAGACTGTCAGCAGTTTTCTGCCAGCACTCCTTCCGTGCTTTTGCAGCGGCGACGGTGTTGCTTTTGACGTTTATTATATGTTTTGATTCTTCATACTCTGTCATTGTCGCCTCCTGCTCCCCGTGTGTGAAGTATGCGGTCCTCCGCTCTCCGGCCTGCTCTGACGCTCCAGACTGGTCCATGTTCGCGATTGGTCAGATGCGGCGGGCTCCGCCTTATATGTGTGCACGTGCTCATTGCAAAGCTGGATCCGCTTATGAGGTTGATAACCAGCGTCGTCAAACCGTGTAGCGAGACCGCCGGCTACCACGCTCAGTTCATCGAGGTAGCTCCAAGGCTATCTCGCTAGGCTGAACTTGCTTCGTAGAATAGGGCCCCTGCCTCTTTGTCCTCAGGCTGTGATTGGTCAGTGTCTCTGCAGACAAAGCTCATTCAGCTCGATGTTTTGAAAGTTTGATCCGTCTGATGACAGACCTGGAATCAGCTGGATAAATGTGTGCTGTTGGTTAAATTCATTTTTTATCTTCATCTTTTTTTTCATTGTCACACAGGTCTTCAGAGAGCTGGTTTTGAGTCTCCTCAGGTTTTCTTGGTGTCCAGCAAAAAGCTCCATCTCTATGATTTCCATCAGCTACAGGAGACCCTTGAGAGAGAACTTCCTGGTCACAAGAGGGAGGCCTTCCTGCTTGCCATGCCCAACACCAGCCTGGAGATGATCAACAAGAAGAAAATGGCCTTTCAGAGCAAAATCAAATATGTTGCTTCTCTGTCTGCAGCTGGAGCAGCTGTACCAATTCCTGGGCTTTCTGTGGCTGTTGATTTACCTTTGTTAGCTGGTGTTATCACAAGATATGTTTTTGGGTTTGGTCTTGACATCCAGTCACTCAAAAGAATGGCAAACTACTCAGGTGTTCCTTATGAGGAACTGAGGTCTGTCATCACTTTACCACTGGCAGAATTTGTCAGAAACACTGATCTCTTAGTGAAGTTTTTGTCTCAGCTTGGCATAGCATCCACCACATTGGCAGCAGAGGAAGGAGCAAGATTTATTCCAATACTTGGAATCCCAGTCGCAATGGGCCTCTCTTTTGGTTTTACTTACAAATCCCTCAACAAGATACTCGACCTGCTCGCTGAAGATGCAAAGAGGGTTTTTCAAAAGGTCATGGTTTAGAGACCACAGGGTCATAATGGATAGAGGTGACTGGCCTGCCTCTTCATCCAGTCTACACATAGGAAAACTAAAATAACTAAACTTTAAACAGATAAACAAAACAAAAATGAAATCTCAACAGAAATAGTACTAGGGTTGACAATTTAAATCCACATAAAAATGACAAAAGCATGACAAATTCATAAAATCTTTGATTACTAGCTTTTGATATTGGATGTAAGTGGCTGTTATTTTGTGTAAAACTTAAAGGGAAACTCCGTTTTTTTGACACCTGGACCTTATTTTTAGGTTTGTGCATGCTCATATACTCACTCAGACAAACATCGTGCAGCTCGGAGTCCTTCAGAAGTTATTTAGATCCAACCGCCGCACTTAGCGGGGGCCACGGCAAGGGAGCTTCAGCGCGGGACGTAATCTCTGCAAAATCGCTCGTCTCTACCACAGCCCGGTTTGTCATTGCAGAGAAATCCTCCAGAGTAGTCAGACATATATTCCTGGATAGATCCATACGCGTGTCAGCCGGTTTCAAGTCCCACTCTGAGCAGCTAACACACTCCTCTTCTGTTGCTATAGGCGAACACTGTCCACAAGCGCACCTCCAGTTAGCATTAAGTCGTGGACGTGCTCCTGTTTGTTGTTCTCGAGCCAGCTGTTCGTCTCTCTCCCTCTTCATTCTTCTCTCATGGAGCTCCTTGTCCGTGTACTCAGACTCAAACCGGTCGCGTAGTCTGACTCTTCGGCATCAGATAAATATTCTGCCATGTTGCTCAGCAATGCCGGCTAAAAGTAGGTCAGCTGTACCTTTGTGTCGCGCGGCTATGACGACATCAAAAGTTTGTTTACCAGGTCAGCTGACCCACCTGAAGACGGTAGATGAGCTGACTTTATGATAACACTGGCGATGGATGAAAAAATATAGCTGAAATGAGCGATTTTGCAGAGATTATGTCCCGCGCTGAAGCTTCTTATAGGGCAAAATCGCTCATTTCGGTCATATTTTTTCATCCATCGCCAGTGTTATCATAAAGTCAGCTCATCTACGTCTTCAATCGCTTCAAACAACCAAAAACTAGCGGTCTGTTTTTTGTCCCAACTTTCCCCTTACTGACCAAAGATGGCAAATTCCAGATTATTTTATGTCTTATAGGATTATCCTGTAGGTTTGTCCTGTGGTCTGAGGTTTGTTAAGAGTGAATTTGTCCCAATAATCGGCTTCGAAACAGGTTGGCGCTAACAATCATAAATATTAAACCTGTTCAATATTTACAACCTAAAATATCTTCATGTGTGTGGGGAAAGCCGACGACTCCCAAGTCATAACTTCGTGAACTGTGACGTGAAACAGAATGTAGCCAATCAAGAAGTGAGCTGATCAAGAAACAGCGTAAGCAGGAAGCAGGAGTAAATATACAGAAGCAAGGCCAACCTGAAACATAAAGTTCAGTGGACTTAAGAAATAGAGGACCAGCTTACGTGTTCATGCAGTCTCCAGGATTTTTCCAGTCTCTCTGTCAAAAATAATCCAAAGACCACCATCATTCCCTCTTCTTGTATGTCCTCTCCCATGTTGGGTGTTGTGTTTTCTGGTTGTTGCCATAGATGACATTTATTGTTCTATGCTTCTTCTTCTTCTTCCTTTTTGTTATTTCATGTTTCATCACTCTAGATTCTTTGAGGACTAGAAACGAGATTCGTGGTGAGACAGCATTGTTATGTGTGCGGTGTGCTATGTTGAGATTATCAGAGCACACCACACACAGTACAATCCAAACTGTTCAATGCCTGATTTTTCATCTTCATGTGTGGGGTCTCTTACAGATAAAAAAATAAATCTTCAAATTTAGAAATTCCTTATGTGTGCACCCCACTTAAGAAACAAAAGTATTCAAAAGAGTGTGATTTCAGGGCTGCCTGAGGTTAAAGTCAGACTCAGAGCTAAATTGTCTTCTGCAACTTGCCCTCTCCTGCAGATGTGACAACATAAATTTTGGTCACATATGAATATTGTCAACATTATAATGAAGTATTAATGCATATACAACATATATTCACTTCTGTAACTGCTGCCTGAGACAAATACCTCCAAGGCACAATCACTTAATGAATTATTAGAAAACTAAACTGCAGAAACCTTTGTCTTTTACCAGCAGTAACTGGAGATAAACAAAGAAATTAAAAAAATACAATATGTCAGTGATCTTAATTAATTGGATAAGGTTGGTTTGCTGCTGCTGGACGATGCGTTAGCTGAAGTGCTAGCAGGACTGATGCGTGCTTTGTGTTAATGTGGAACTTTAAGCTGAAAGTGCTTCAGTGAAAAGAAAACCTTCCTGCAGAGTGGGCATTTAACTGTATGTCAGTCCACAGCTCTGTCTTGTTATTTAATATCCAAACTTCCCACATGGAGGGCCAACTGGCTGGTTCTGCCGGATCAACTTCTCTTTTGCGCTTGTGCAGCAGAATGTGCTACGGCAAGTCTACTTGGACAAACTGCCCAAAACACTTTGCCAGAGATGTTTCATGGATTTTGAGTCATTCTGGGTGAATTGAGTTAAAATTTTTAATCTCATTAATCATAATGATGTATTAATCCACATGAACATGTTAAATTTGACAGCCCTACTCTCTCTCTACTCTTGTCAAAGTCTTTATTTCAATTTATTTTCTATTAGGTTTCCCTAAAAACAAACAAATACACCCCTGACCTCACTCCCACTCACACACACAGCAGTTCTAGCAGACTTTCACAGACACACTTTGGGGCTCAGCAGCTCTCTCATCGTCTCATTTCTTTCTCTTTTGTGTGTCTCCTGATGACTAACAGTTGTTTATTTAGTGTTATAATTGTGTTATAATTCATGCAAAGTTCACGTTAATCTGTTTTACTTCTCTTTCAAAGTTTTCTGATAATAGCAGAGATCCTTAATGAAGGATAAGTAATTTTTTAATGCTTGTTTCAGAATGATCAATGTTCTTTGCATATATTTTATGATAAAAGCATTTTTCTAAGCACTGCTGTATTATAGTGCTTTATGTAAAACTGATCTGTAATTAAACTCTTCAAATCATATTTAAAAATTAAGTTGTTTGATTGCAGCATAATAAAGAAAATACATGATGTGCATATTGATTTTATGATGATTAAAAGTATCTTTGGAGTGAATTAAATCTGTTTTCCTTTTTCTGACAATAAACCATTTTGTCATGATGAATTGCTACAGTGGTTCTTAAACTTTTTTTAGGCAGGAGAGCACATCATTTATCAATATGCACAAACTAAAATTAGTAATGTCCCTGATGCTTCTTATGTACAAGGCTATGGAATTTTTCTTAAGCATTCCTGCATAATTATAGGTAATAGGAAATGATAATAGGAAATTTTCTTAAAAATGTGCGAGATTGATTACACTCAGTAAAGACAGCGTCATTTTAGTCTAACCCTGCTAGAGATATGACATAGGGATGGGAATTGAAAACCAATTCCAGTTAAGAATAGATAACAACTCCTTCTAGGAATCACTTTCATTTGTTCTTTTTCTTGAAGATTAAGAAATCGCTAAATCATGACAGACAGTGGACAGAAGAAAAAAAAACGGATGCTGAATAAATGAGAAAAAAACTGAATGTAATTATATTTCAGTAAAATCTTGATGAAAGCAACCAGATTTCATGCAAGTTTACTTGAAAATACTTTTTCTATTCCTTAATCACAGTCGCACAGCACATTAACGAGCACAAGACTACACATGTGGACCACATGAAGTGAAGCTGAAATTCATTATAACATACAAAATATAAAACCTCATAAACCCGTGAACATGGAATAATTTTAATGGTGTAGATTCTCTGTCTGTCTAATGTTTGCATGGATAATCTTTCACAAATATATGCCATGTTTTGGTCGCAGTGCATCGTGTGTGCACTTCATTGAGCTTTGCTGCAGCCACAAAAAGATCTCAGATCCATAAGGGCCATCTTCATATCTTCATATTTCAGGTCATTTTATATTCTTTACAGTAAACATTAAAATAAGTTGTGACCTCTTTGACACGGAACTCACAGCAGAACATTAGAGACACTCGAGTGGTGTTGATTGTTTCATTTCTGTTTGTCTCTCTGAAGCACCTGTGTTTAGCCTACACTGAGCTCTAGTGGTCAAAATGAAGAATCACATCACTACATGATTTCAGTGAATTATATAGTAGAGATATCATGCTTTTGAAGTGTATGGCTTATATCTTCACATTGTAAGTAAAGCTCTTTAAAAATGTTCATGGACAATTTGATCAAATTTATTATTTAAAAATCATGCCTACAGTAAAAGGTACAGACCTCTGCATTCTTTTTAAAGTGGGAAAACTCACAAAATCTACTGTCTATCAAATACTTATTTTACCACTGCAGCACTGGAGGCATCGATTTCACTCTGATGCTGCAGCTTTAAAGGTGTAGCCAGCAATGTGGGGGAAAACGAGTGGAGAGGTTGTTGATAAACAAAGTTAGACCCTTCATACCTCACCCCTGGCTCCGACCCCGAAAGCCAAGACAGTCTGGCTGCAGACCTGCACTGACAGGACCCCCTGCACTGAGAGGACCCGATGTCACGTTTTTTTTTCTCACATGCTCTGGCTGCAGACCTGCACTGACAGGACCGGAAGCTGATTTGAAGTCTTTCAAAATAAAAGCGAATATACCGGAAGCACGTATTTTCATCAAAAGTTTATTCAAAACCTTTCAGAAATAAAAGCCATTACACTGGGAAGAACGTTTAAATGCCAACGACAGTGAAAGCCCTCTCATGTCAAACTTATTTCATACATATAAGTAAATAATACATCCTTTTCTAATCCTAAAGTTAGCCTAGTTAGCCCTAGCCACTGCTACCCTAACTACAATAACGGCACTTAATTTGCTTTTAATACTTAAGCAGTCTGCTTACAGTGATCACTTTGGGTGTTTTCATACATGTTTAAATGCCACAGGCAGTGACAGCCTGTCATGTCAAGCTTATCTCATAGATATATCTAAATAAAAATCCATATCCAATCCAAAAGTTAGCCTAGTTAGCGCTAGCCTAACTAGGCTAACTTTTGGATTGGATTGCAGCGCGAAAAACAGCCAAAAGTCCAAAAGTCATTACTTTCCAATAAATATTATGACACAGAGCAGTATATAATGGAAAAAGACAACGTTTGTAATGAATAAAGACTGTTCCTGTTTCTTCGAAAAAGACGAAAAGTTGTCACTCGACTATAACTCAGCTTCTCTCTTCACGGGAAAAAAAACACACTGGAGCATGTGATGTGAGAAAAAAAACGTGACGTCGGGTCCTCTCAGTGCAGGGGGTCCTCTCAGTGCAGGTCTGCAGCCAGACCCCTCTCCCGAAAGCTGATGGACGTGCATCGTCATGGAAACAGCCGTAGAAACTGCGTAGCGGACCAACGTAGCTAAGGTAAGCCCGACTCGTCAGACAACTCGACTTCCATTACTACAACAACAGTAAATTTTGGCAGATTAGACAATAAGATGAATGCCTGACGGCTGTTACTGTTATGTGAAGCACCACAAAGCTAATGTTGCTTACCTATCCAGCAGAAAGACGGGAACATCCGCATCCGTTTTCAGGTCTTTGAATTGGGGGAGTTCCCTCCACCGTCGGAAAGCAACACCAATGTTGACCCGGGTCTTCGCTCTTTCATGGTCATAGCCCTTCTTTTTCACTTTTCACCCCTCTGACCTTTTTCTTTTGGGCTGTTTTTCAGCCATTGCTACTGCACCTATTGTATCTCTCTCTTACGCTAACTGCGCAAGCTATGCAACCTATGACTCCCCCTCCCCCCCTCTGTCTGATCGGCACATGAGTATGATTGCCCCTTGGATGTCGGGGGTGTACCCTGTTTTGGCGACTCGGCCCGAGCCACAGTATTTACCTGTTGAAATTCAGAGCCAAGGCTGTGTATTGAAACCTGACTTTTTTAGATAGATAGATAGATAGATAGATAGATAGATAGATAGATAGATAGATAGATAGATACCTTATTTATCCCCACAGGACAATTGTTGTATCCAGCAGCTTATATGAAACACATTAAAACACACTTAAAAAAAAAACTTCATCACTTGTAAGACCTAGAGCTAGGACTTTAATGCGTTCATTCAATAATTAGGGTGGAGGGGGGGGGGGTTAACGGCGTTTTAAAAAATGACACATTTTATCGTATTTTATTTTATAGTCTATATCACATGAGTCGCGGAGGGTCCGGGCTGTAAAACCCTCCACAAAGGAGTGTGCATGGATGCAGACACCCTGAACACGTGCAGTGCTAAATCGTGTCCGGTGACAGCCATGGAGGAAGCAACATACAAACGTAATCCAAACGTATGTTCCAAGCAAGTGCCTGCACAAACTCTGTTTAAATAAGACAACTATTTCATGATTGTCATCCAGATGTTTACAACTTTAGTTGTACATGTCACTGATTATGAAATCAAGACTTGCCCTGCATTAGTCAAAAAAATAGTTTATTTGATTAAATGTTTTGTATTTACAAGGAATTTAACGACAAGCAAATAATTCATAAAAGTGAAAGTGAAAAATGAAATCTCTCCAGTAAGAAAAAGAATAATAAAGGATAAGTGAAATAATTGGTATTGTCCTAGGATAAATAAGTTTTTTAATTACCTGAGACACATTCATTAGGCTAATTTCAGCACTGAGATACTTTTAGGCTGATCAAAATCCTGTTGCAGAAAGGTTCTCTGCTAATATTTAGGCCATTTCTTTTTTTTTTTTTAAGTTATTTTTTGGGCTTTTATGGCCTTTATTCTATAGGACAGCTGGAGAATGACAGGAAAGCGGGTGAAGAGAGGGGGGAAGACATGCAGCAAAGGGCTGTGGCCGGGATTCGAGCCTACTGCCGCTGCTGGGGGTTAGCAGTCCCCGTACATGGGGTGGACGCTCTACCAACTGAGCTAATGTCCACCCCCGGCCATGTCTTATTTTTATTATCTAGGCTACTTGTAATTTTTTTTTCATAAACTCAAATTACTGGAGAAAAATAGCCTAGCTGCTTTTTGCTTCTCTGACATTAAAACATATTAAAAAACACAACATACCATCAGGGTTCAAGTTCAGTCTCAAAATATTAAAAATAAATATTATTATGCAAGGGTTTAAAATATGATGGGAAACTTTTAATAAATTGACTTTACATTAAATTATGCAATAAAGGACGATTTTTTTTGTTCAATCTCATATAATTTAATAAAGATGAATAAAATCAATATCCAGGGAGATTTTTTACAGAATGCATTAGCAACAAAAGTACAGAGGCTCACATTTCACTGCTGCGTAATCAAACATTTAAGACAACTTTAACCTCTGTACCTTCTGGAGGATCTCATCTGCTCATGTTTCAGTCACTGGTGGATCAATGCAAAAACTGCCGCTCGTGCAAGATGCCGCTGCTTCGAAACCATGGCAACATACACTTCCTGTTTCCGCCTGAGGGAGGGAAGTTTACCCCAAAGTTTACTGCTGTAGTCCTGCCCTTCACCTTGGTGAAGTGGACTACATTCAGCTGCGAGTGTGACTCCGTGACGGAGTGCACTTCATTACGGAGGGGGAGTGTGTAGGGGCCGGTTTGAAAAAGACCCGACATCTCATTTCTCCTAAAATGAATCTCCTCGTTTCCTCTTTCCTCTCTTCCTTTCCTCGCGTCTTTCCAAGGCGGGACACCCGAAGAAGACATCTGATTGGTTGATGCCTTAAGGGCAGAACTCTCAGACTGTGATGAAAGTTTCTGCTTCTATTTTGGTTCTGTCGCAGATTCACACTCGACCGTCTTTTCTCTACACTGCTTTCTTTGAGGTGAGTGCTAGATCTGTTCAAGAGTTTTGATATTTTCAAATCACTGCTGAAAACGTCTCTCTTTTTAATTTCATTTCGTTGAATAAGCATTACTGTGTTACTTTCAGTGTTTGTCGTCTTTATGGGTGATATCAGCTAAATTGGGCCACTTTTTGGTAAATAGCTTCAGGCACTTACAAAATACAACGTATTCTACTAAAATGTGGTTTTATGGCTAATAATGGTTGTTTTCTTTACATATTGTGTTGGAATTGTGCAGTAAATATATTTTTATAGGCCCTACAGGTCTTGATAGGTCAGCGGTGCCAACTTTTTTACACAAGCAGAGTTCAGGTAAAATGGGCCAGCCGATCAGGTAAAATGGGACGCTTATCAGGTAAGTTGGGCCAGTCCAGCTGCAAAGGGATAGTCATTAATTTTTATTGTAAAACAACTGTCAATATGGCAACATACTTTGTTAGAACAATTTCATATTATCAGGACAATTAATTACATAGTAAATGATGAATGAATAAATGAACACCAACTGATTTGCTCATCAGGCCACATACAGGCCCCATTCCCTCCAAACATGTGCATGTGTGCGTTTGTTACTGATAAAAAGGGTGGCCCATTTTAGCTGAAACTGGGGGCCCAACTTACCTGAATAGGTCAAGCTAAAATGGGCCGCTAACAAAAGCATCAATATTCCAAAAATTATGTCCAAATACCACACTTTAAGCATTATTTCTAATAGGTGTCATCAAGACAGATATTATGCATCAAAAACTTTATATATGCATGTTTTTTAAGGGTGCTATGAGGAGAATTTATCGCCGGCGTAATGCTGCGTTCCTGTAACCTCGGAAATGGGAGTGACATCATCTCCGACTTATCGGGTTCCAGTTGAAGTCAGAAAAAAAATATGCTGATCTACCAGGCTATTGTTAGCTGTTGTTAGCACGCCCTGCGTTGTTGTATGAAGAATGTGATTATCACTATGGCAGCATTTTTGTAAATATAAATCTAACAATACTATGTATACAGCTGATCTAGAGCGACACACCACAGTCAGAAGTGCAAATAAATGGATTATTACAGGAGCTAAATAACTGTTCACACTGGGGGCATCCATCTTAGATTGACACCTCGGGGTGGCGAGGTTTCACGGAGTTCCCAGTAGGAAATTCTGACTTCGGGAGACGTTCCAGTTTTAGTTTCACACTCGGAGCTCAAAATTCCTACTTCTGACTACAACTTGAACGCACCGGAGACGTGAAGCCAAATGTGTTTGTTTGTCATGGTAAATGCAGCATGGATCTTTGTCGGAACTCTGCATTGTTTTACAAGTTATTCTTCAACAACTTACAGGATGCAAAGCGACGAGGTAATGTATCTCTTTCTAGTTACGTAGCGGTAGATTTTGATGTGTGACGACAAGCAATGAGGGGGAAAGTTATTATCGTAGTTGTAGCCGGCTATATATCGCTACTTACAGCCCAGTGCTCTCAGACGTGTAATATAAATAATAAAATAATATAAATTTGCTCTTGTTTTAATTGTCTGGTTCCCCGAAGTTGAGTATCCAGGCCAGTCCAGCCCTGACCGACCCGACCAGGAGGCTAAAGAATAGCATTTATAGATAACCTATTTTGATGCTATAAAACTCATCGATACTCATCGATAAGTGCGTATTTCGATCAGGCATACGTGTAAAAGTGAGACTTTTTTGTAATTACTTAAAAACTCCTCCCAGTCTCTTTAAATTGAGTTATCATCCTTATCATTTTTATCAGAAATCCCTATGCAACTGATAAAAAGGGTGGCCCATTTTAGCTGAAACCGGGGGCCCAACTTACCTGAATAGGTTAAGCTAAAATGGGCCACTAACAAAAGCATCAATATTCCAAAAAATATGTCCAAATACCACACTTTAAAGCTATGGTCTACGATTTGGAAGCTTTGTACATATTAATAACACCGTTTATAAGGCTGTTATGGTCCTATGGTCCCATCTACACAGTATAAAGACCAAAAAGAATGAAAAAAATCCATTCAGTATATCCGCTGAAAAGCTGCATACTAGCTGACCAATCAAACCTAAGAACCTGCGACTATTAATTGGTCCGTGAGCTGGTCCGTGAGTCCATCCAATCCCCTGTCTCTCTCACTACGCAGCGTCATGCGTAGTGCGTCATGGTCCCGTCTCCTCCCCTCTACCTCCGGTGAGCAGCTAGCAGCGTTAGCTACTGGACTATCATGGAGCCTGAAAAGCCTAGCGCCGAGACCGAAGCCTCCTCCCTCTCCCGCGGGGCCCAACGGAGCTCTGCCCGCGGGTTGAGGCCTGTTAGCGGGCTAACGGCTAACGAATAGCCTCAGCCGGCCGTCAGACCTTCAGCATCGGCCGTTTCGCCCCTGGTTGATCAGGTAATGGCTTTGTTTACTACAGTGGGAGATGTCTGCTGAATAACTCTGGTTAGTTTGTGCCTGCACGGGCTAATAACTTGTAGGGGAGCGGGTTAGCCTGTTAGCCGCTAATCGTTTGCACTGTAAGCTGAGCTGGGGAGGACAGGCTGAGAAAGATAAATCCTCCCCCACACTCGGCTCCGCTCTGGCGGCGCCAGACCCGCATTGCCGCCGGTCCAGTTGAAATGGCTACTGCTGTGTGTTACAAGGGGGATGTCTGTCGTGTTTGATACTTTCAGTTGAGCTGAGCTGTTTTTGATTGAGTTTGCTGCTGATATATTGTGCTAGTCGCTCGTAGCTCTGTCCGAGGGGGCTATATGAGGCGACACGAGCTGGGGGCGGGATCTTGGAACACGGGGGGAGAGGTGAGGGAAGGAGGGGCAGGCTGCGGTTTCAAATCGTAGACCACAGCTTTAAGCATTATTTCTAATAGGTGTCATCAAGACAGATATTATGCATCAAACATTCTATATGTACACATTTTTTAAATTGAGTTATCATCCTTATCATTTTTATCAGAAATCCCTATGCCAGTCAACTCACCATGCAGTTTTCTGGTGCAGTGTGGATTTGAATCTTAGATCCTCCCACAATAACAACTACAGACCAATCAAATCTGTTGTTTCTTGTCAAGTACAGTTGTGTCAACCATTTTAAACCATTTGCTGTCATTGGCTCTTAAAATCAGAGGGGCTGGGACATCTAAAGCTTAAATGGCCCATTTTGCCTGATGGCCCAATTTACCTGATGTCACCCGAGGTGATTTTATTATCTGGCTTGTTTATGCAACACTTTAGTCATTGTGAGTGTTTTTAAAATGTGCCTCATGAATAAGTTTGATGGGTTTGAAGTTCTCAAAATGAAGCAGAAGTGGATTATTTTGTGTGCAGATCAGAGAGTGATGTGAGTTCAGACATGACATGAACCCCTGTCCTACTGTGCAGAGCAGAAACCCTGTTTGTGGTTTCACTTCTGTCTGAACTCTTGAATTTTCTCCCTTTTGTTTTTTTAAGAATTTGATGCAGGAAACTGACAATGTGTTTCTGTTTATACAATTTTGATTCTTCCAGACTTTCTTTGTGCATGATCCTTATAATTGTCACGTAACACAGTCTTATATTTTTTAGAAATGTCTTTATAGCTTTATTTTAATCAACAGATCTGAAACAGCACCATGGAAAAAGCAAAAATTAAGAAACACATTGATGAAGAAATTAAAGAAGCTCTACAAAACAATGACAAAGAGTTGGCTGCTGCAAATATCAAGGAGTACTTGGACAAATGGAAAAATGTTCCTCTAAATATTGCCATCACAGGACAGACTGGCTCTGGTAAATCCACCTTCATTAATGCCATCAGAGGAATTAAAAACAAAGAGGGGGGAGCTGCTCCAGTTGGTGTGAAGGAAACCACCATGGAGGTCACAGAGTACCTCCATCCAAACTTCCCAAATGTTAAGTTGTATGATCTCCCTGATGTTGGCACAACAAATTTTCCAGCTGCAAATTACCTCGAGAAAGTTAAATTTGAAAAGTATGACTTCTTCATCATCGCCTCACAAAGTCGCTTCAGTGAAAATGATGTGAATCTGGCAAAAGAGATTCAGAAGATGAAGAAGAAATTCTACTTTGTTCGATCAAAGGTTGACCAAGACTTGAGAAATGCAGAAAAAGATCAGATGGACTTCAATGAAGAGGAGACCCTCACAACAATCAGGGATGACTGCATCAGAGGTAAGCTCAATGTCACTTATAGATAAAAAATACCAACTGAAAAAGTTTGTTCATAATTTTTTACTTTTACTCCTTGTGAGATGAAATCATACATATGTATATAAAACCACGAGTCAAAGTGGCACAGGTGTCTTATCTCACTCAAGGTTGAGGTCATGGTGAAGAAACGTTACTCATTTTTGATAAAACCACAGCCACAGTGAGCAGATCCACTCTGATCTCTTCACCAGCAGCCATTGTTCCCAGTCTGGCTGTTTCTTCTCACTGACGTCACATTTGTAGCCCCTGCCTCTTTGTCCTCAGGCTGTGATTGGTCAGTGTCTCTGCAGACAGAGCTCATTCAGCTTGATGTTTTGAAAGTTGGATCTGTCTGATGACAGACCTGGAATCAGGTGGATAAATGTTTGCTGTTGGTTACAACATTGTTTATTTTAATCTTTTTGTTTTTCATTGTCACACAGGTCTTCAGAGAGCTGGTTTTGAGTCTCTTCAGGTCTTCTTGGTGTCCAACAAAAAGCTCCACATCTATGATTTCCATCAGCTACAGGAGACCCTGGAGAGAGAACTTCCTGATCACAAGAAGGATGCCTTTCTGCTCGCCATGCCCAACACCAGCCCGGAGATGATCAACAAGAAGAAAAAGGCTTTCCAGAGCAAAATCAAATACTATGCTTCTCTGTCTGCACTTGTAGCAGGTGTGCCAGTTCCTGGACTTTCTGTGACTGTTGATTTATCGTTGTTAGCTGATGTTATCAGAAGGTATGTTTTTGAGTTTTGTCTTGACATCAAGTCACTCAAAAAAATGGCTAAATACTCAGGTGTTCCTTACGAGGAACTAAAATCTGTGACTGTTTCACCACTGACAGCAGCTGAAGTAACTCCTGATCTAGTGCTGAATGTTGTGTCCCAGATCAACACAACAGCCACATTACTGGCAGTAGAGGAAGGCTCAAGATTTATACCAATACTTGGAATCCCAGTCTCAATGGGCCTCTCTTTTACTTTTACTCACAAATCCCTCAACATCATACTCAACACGCTTGCTGAAGATGCAGAGAAGGTTTTTCAAAAGATCATGGATTAAAAAAAAGAGCCACGTTGTAAAACAAAACATGTCAGCAGTGGAGTAAAAATGTCCTTTCTATGCATGTGTCTCTTACCGCTGACTTTTGAACACTAATGACAATTATATAAGACCTGTCAATGATTATTGAAATAATATATATATATATATATATAATATATATATATATATATATGTATATATATAATATCCATACAAAAACTTTTAATATCTAGTTTTCCATTCATAACATATTTAACTGTATCACAGCACTTTGACCAGAAGACGTCTCTTTCAGCTGAGGCTTCTTGTCAGGACGGCCCATGTAGTTCTGAGGTGTGGGTTGATCGGCCATGTGGTGCAGGGATGACATATTTTTGTAGTCCAACCAAAGAACAGCACCCCCCTGTACTTTGAGATATATAATGTGTTTGTAAATTATTGTTGATAATCAGCTCTGTGGAGAAAAAGTTGATGAAAATGTATTCTGTTATTCATCATGATAATGGTTACAAACAAAAACTTAATATTTTTAAATGTGAATGTAAACTGTGAGGGTAAAACACTACAGTCAGGCTGTTATGGACCAACAGCATGGTGGTTTGTCTTACAGCAGAAGTCCAATCAGGTCAGTGCTCATGGCTGTGCTGCATGTGTAAAATTGTTTATTAAACATGATGAGAAATAATGAATTTAAGATAATCATATTTTCAGTTCTGTTAGAAATCTGTTCTTTTTTTAACATACAACAACGCATCAAATCCACTAAAGGGGCAATGACGAATACATTTCATGTTGTAGATTTTTTTTTAATATCACATGCTTATGTTTACCTCCTTTCGCATATTAACGTCAATTAACACTGAATTACTTAAGAATTGACTATATTAAAGTTTATAAGGCAAATATGACCTGTTTGGTTTTTAAGTGCAACTTCAACTACAGAAGTTAATCGTTAATACAGTTTTTCTCAAAGTATAATATTATGTTACTGATCTTATTTAGGGAAAAAAAGTATAACCTTTTGCATTTTTACTTTATAGATGATTAAAAATAATATTTTATTATTAAATACATTTATAATCTTGATGAAAACAATCAGACTTAATGAAAGTATATGTGAGGATATCTTTACTATTCCTCAATCACAGTCACAGAGCAGACTTACTGTACTGAGTCAGTGCCCCCTTCATGAACTGTGTGTTCCTCCATCACATGCAGATGATTTCGTAAACCCTGAACTATTGAAGTCACACTTTCAAGCCCATGGACTACTTGAATGCAGTTGAATTTGACTGTTAAATACAAAGATTAAACTTAATAAAGTCTTACTTGCAAATAAATCTGTGGACATGTGATATTTTTTCAATTCTGTTATTTTGCATTGGTGTCTGCCTATGACAAAACACAGTGTTTATCTTTATGTTTGGACATGATACAGCTTGTTCAGTTCATCCATTTTCCAGTTAATTTCCATAGATTTTTGTACATTTCAGATTGGAATTTTTCCAAAATATTCTAGTTTATCTTCCCATGGGACGTTTCTGGAAGGTTTCAGCCCTCACTGTATCCTTAGCAGACAGGAAATGGTGTAGATTTCCTGTCTGTCTTTTGTTTGCATGGATGATCTTTCATGAATATTTGTCATGTTTTGGTAGCAGTGCATCATTTTTACGGTTTATTGAGTTTTGCTGGAGCTCCAAAAATGATCTCAAATCCCCGTAAGAGCCATGGACCAAACGAGGTTACTGCAACTTTATATTTCAGGTCATTCTCTTTATAGTTCTATTCTTAACAGCAACATTAAATTAAGTTGTGAACTCTTTGACATGTAAACCTCAGCACACCAGCTATGGACAGAATATTAGAGACACTCATGAGGTGTTACTGATGGTTTCATTTCTGTTTGACTCCCTGAAGCATCTGTGATGAGCCTACACTGAGCTCTAGTGGTCATATATATATATATATATAGATATACACATATATATATATATATATATATATATATATATATATATATATACATATATATATATATATATATATATATATATATATATATAGATATATAGATATATAGATATATAGATACCCTGGTAAATTTTCACTTAAAGTTACTTTAATTCAACCAGCAAGTTTTTTTTTGACAGGAAATGACACAGGTTTCTCCCAAAAGATAATAAGACAGTGAACAAGAGGCATCAGTGTGGAAAAAAATTACTTCTTAGCTTTTATTTACATTTGTACAAAAAGTGGAATGTCCAAAATTATTCATACGCTTTGCAAACTGTCGCAGTCTTTGGGAATTCATTGTAATATCCAAAGTTCTAAAACATTCCAAAAAGTCCAGGCTTTTCTAAACATCCTTATTACCCTGATTCATTTGGAACAGCTGTTTTAATCAACTCAGCAGGTGAAAAACAGCAGCTCTCTGCAGCTGGTTTGTGGACAGTCATGGCTAAGACAAAGGAGCTCAGTGAGGACCTGCGGCTGCACATTGTTGCTACTCACAAATCAGGAAAGGGCTACAAAACCATCTCAAAATGTTTTGAATTTCCAGTGGCAACAGTGCAAAGTATTATTAAAAAATACAAGACGTTCCACACTATGGAAAATCTCAAAGGACGCGGTCGGAAGCCAAAAGTGACACCTGTGCTGGCCAGGAGGATAGCTAGAGAGGTGAAGAAGAACCCTAGGATCACCACCAAGGCTATTCTGGTGAATCTGGGCCCTGCTGGTGGCAACATCTCAAGGCAGACAGTCCAACGGACACTGCACACTGCTGGGTTCCATGGACACAGACCAAGGAGGACACCACTTCTCCAGAAAAGGCACACAAAAGCCAGCTTGGCCTTTGCAAATGCTTATCTGGACAAAGAAGAAGACTTCTGGTCTTCTGTTTTATGGTCAGATGAAACTAAAATTGAACTGTTTGGCCACAATGATGTAGCCTTCATTTTGCGTAAGAAAGGAAGAAGCCTTCAACCCAAAGAACACCATCCCCACTGTCAAACATGGTGGTGGGAACCTCATGTTCTGGGGGTGTTTTTCAGCCAGTGGACCAGGGAAACTAATTGCAGTGAACGGCACCATGAACAAGGAGCAATACATAAGAATTCTGAACAACAACATCAGACAGTCTGCAGAGAAACTTGGCCTTGGTCACCAGTGGACATTTCAGCACGACAACAACCCAAAGCACATGGCAAAAGTGGTGCAGAAATGGATGGCGGACAAAAACATTAATGTTTTGCAGTGGCCTAGCCAGAGTCCAGATTTGAATCCAATTGAAAATTTGTGGAGGGAGCTAAAGATCAGGGTGATGGCAAGGAGACCCTCCAACCTGAAAGAGTTGGAGGTCATTGCTAAAGATGAATGGACAAAAATACCATTGGAGACATGCAAAAAGCTGGTCAGCAATTACAGTAAACGTTTGATTGCTGTAATAGCCAATAAAGGCTTTTCTATTGATTATTGAGAAGGGTATGAATAATTTTGGACATGTCACTTTTTGTTTAAATGGGAACTAAAGCTGAGATTTTTTTTTCCACACAATGACGCCTCTTGTACATCATCTTACTATCTTCTCGGAGAAGTCTGTGTCATTTCTAGTAGAAAAAAACCTTTTTAGCTGAATAAAAGTAACTTTAAGTGAAAATTTACCCAGGGTATGAATAATTTTGGGCCTAAGTGTATATATATATATATATATATATATATATATATATATATATATATATATATAGATATATAGATATATAGATATATAGATATATATATATATATGTAGGTGTTCACTTTCAGTTTCTGCCACTCCCATATCTGAGTCTAGGAACAGGTTTTAGGGTAAAGCTGGCCTGTGATCTGTTGAATCCTGGCTGCATGTTGACCTCTGACCTATTTACTCTCTGTCCCAGTCACTGTTGGCAGCAAAATTGTTTCTATTATTATCTAATCATAAAGATGTACTTTTATGACTTTTTTTTTTCATTTTTTCATTACAATGATTACACATTTAAAATAATTTCCTCCCCATCACTATATACATCCTGTAAAGTGAATACCCTCTTTTTGTGCCACGAGTTCCAGAGATTTGGTCAAAATTGTGTCATCAGTGAGGCTGTGAGTGAGAGTGAAATTTAATAAAAACTTGACTCTAACTCAGGAGCTGTTACAATGATGTCACTCACTGAAATAACAGTCAAGTGCAGCTGGTCATGTGACTAAAGGAGGAACAATAGAATGTCTCAAACACAGCCATTATAAAAACTGAGGCTCTAGAGAGAGCTGCAGAAACACATACCAGCCAAACTTAGAGCAATTTAAAGGGATAAAAAAGGATAAAACCCTCAAAATGGAGGTCAACGGGCATGAGGGACCTGCGAGACAGTGAGGACCCGTCCAATGCTGCTTGCAGCTTTAATTTGTATTTAATTTATTTGTGTTTTGTTTCTTTTTTTATGTTTTGCTTTTGATGCATTTTGTTTTTTTCATTTAATGAAGTGTAATGCTGTTACCCAAATACTAATTATGCACAGATACATAATTATACTTTATACAATTTTACTGTGCAAAGGTGTTAAGAAAAATAAAAAAGTTGAGCTTTTCAATTTTGCGTGTTGGTTTTACAGTTAATTTTAAAAACAAAAAATCTTTGAATAACATTTTCAATTTGTTCTCATATTTCTCAAATATGTCTCATATATCATTCTCATATATTGCTTCAATAAGACATTTAAGAGAAATAATTAAGAAATGAAAGAGACATTGGACACACAATAACAAGATCTCTTTTAATGCTCATACTTCTCAGGTTTGTCTCATAGAATTCTTAGATTCATCTCATGTTATTCTCTTTAATTTCTCTTTAAGTTACCAAGACATAATTGAGATCAGGGGCATACAAATATGAGTTCTCATTTGTTTATCCCACTTCTCAAGTATTGCTCAAATGGTTTTCTCAACTCAGCCTCTTCAGTCTCGTGATGTCTTTTCTCTTTTTAGCTTATCTCTTGCTCCTAAGGGACCCTTAGGAGAAGTATTTCAGAAACAGATGATCACAGATTGATACAAATATGAGAAGCTCAAATTGATCTCAAGAGATGAGACTGAACAACAGTTCAGTCAGTCAACTCACGTTCAATTGTTTTATTGTTGCTGCAAATACATGTTATAGGTTTGGCATCCAGGCTCTTTGGCATCCAGCATGAAGGCATGGAGGAGTGATGAGCAAAACATATGAGAACACCCCTGGAGCCTGCAGGTGGATGCTAGATATATATAATATATATACACACACACATACACACATATATACACATATACACATACACACATACACATACAACTGCTATGTGTGGCTATTCCCCCCAGCGCCTGCTGTTAGAGGAATATACAACCTAGTGAACTACTATGTGCGGGCCCTGGCTTCATTGGCCGTGTCGCCATTCCCCCCAGCGCCCGCTGAGAGGAATATACTACCTAGTGTCTACTATGTGTGGGCCCTGGCTTCATTGGCCGTGTCGCCATTCCCCCCAGCGCCCGCTGAGAGGAATATACTACCTAGTGACTACTATGTGTGGGCCCTGGCTTCATTGGCCGTGTCGCCATTCCCCCCAGCGCCCGCTGAGAGGAATATACTACCTAGTGTCTACTATGTGTGGGCCCTGGCTTCATTGGCCGTGTCGCCATTCCCCCCAGCGCCCGCTGAGAGGAATATACTACCTAGTGACTACTAGTGGGCCCTGGCTTCATTGGCCGTGTCGCCATTCCCCCCAGCGCCCGCTGAGAGGAATATACTACCTAGTGAATGCAGATGTTGATGCATGATGAATTGGTACATACTTAACCCCAGCACACCACCTGATATGCAGTACAGAGTTATGCAGGAACTCATGAGCTTTGAGCAGACTGGATGACTTTCTTGTGAAGTCTCCTTAGCGTTGATGTGCAGAAAAGGACCAGCGCGCCGGGGATTCCAGTGTTGAGGTAGGCAGATGAAGCAATGCGGTCATGGTTACACCAATCTTCAGGGAGTGAGGGGAATAGAGTGCGGGAGGCAGGCCATGGCTCAACAGAAACAATGCAGATTTGAAGAGAACCAGGATCTCGTCATAGATTTGTGACCATTGATGAACCAGGGGATGATTGTTGATAAGGGGGGGCGATGATGCAGATTTTCACCATAAAGAAAGGACAAAAGAAAAACAGTTTTAGTTTTTGCAATTTGATATAAGTGCCTTGTTGAGATCTTACAGATTTGAGTGCTTCAAGGATAAGGCATACATGTGCTTTCTGTTTTCAAATCAGAAGCTGAGACCATGCTGTGGAATAAAATAGAGACCTGGTTGAGAGCAAGCAACATTACTGGGTAAAGCTCATAGAGGGCAGTAGATTGAGGATCCTTGAGGGTCTGTATTTCGGTTGGCCAGACATCTACAAACAATTGTTATAGGAACCCCCAAAGACCAGCATATGGAGCAGCTTCAGTATATAACTGGAGAGAATCTGAAGATTCAACATAGTAAAGTAAAGAAAAAAATGCTATTTCATTCAGTGCAGAGCAAAGACCAACTGCAGATCTGAACAACAGCCTTCATCAAAACTGCTCTGTCTTTAAGATTATTTAATTATAATTATTATTATTATTATCATTATTATTATTATTATTATTATTATTATTATTATTATTATTATTATATATTTTTTTAAATTTGTTTTATTTATTTATGAATTTATTTATTTTTCCACTGTGGCTGATGGAACAGAGCAAAGGGAGTTTTCACATGTTGTCCAGCATCAAGCCTCTGAAAGTTATTAGTATTAATATATCATCATTATCATTATCATCATTATTTTTATTATTTATTCATTTATTTATTCATATACATATATATATATATATAGATATATAGATATATATAGATATATAGATATATATAAATATATACACACACACACATATATACACATATATACACATACATACATACACACATACACACACACATACACACATACATACATATACATACACATGTATATACACATACATATACATATATACATACACATACACACACACACATGTACACACATACTTATACATATATTTATTTATTTATTTTTTCTGACATTGGTTATTTATTATCATCATCATCTATTTATGTATTTATTTAACCTTTATTTAACCAGATTGGTCCCATTGAGATTAAACCTCTTTTCCAAGGGAGACCTGGTCAAGACAGGCAGCAGCAAAAACACAATTTGCTTACAGATACAAAAAAGAAAACAATTTACAAGCACATCATTATGGATTAAAAACAGACATCTATGAGCCATATCACAGCTTAGCTAAAAACATCAGCATTTGATAGAATCTGCCTCCATGTCTCTCATTTTGGATTTAAAAACATTTAAGGACATCAGCTCCTTGAGCTTAAGTCATTCTGCAAAACACTCCAGTCTGATGGTACAGAGTACCCAAAGCCCTTTCCCAATTTCAGTTCATGCGTTTGGGGCATAGACCATGACAAGGTTCTGTGAACGAATTAAATATGCATTAATGTGTTTTATTTATTATCATCTTAATTGAGATATATATATATACATATATATGTATATATATATATATATATATATATATATATATATATATATATATATATATATATATATATATATATATATATATATAGATATATAGATATATAGATATATATATATATATACATATTTGTAATAATAATAATAATTATTATTATTATTATTTTAAATGATAAATTTATTTATTTATTTATTCATTATTCATTTATTTATTCATTATTTATTTATTCATTTATTCATTTATTCATTTATTCATTTATTTATTTATTTGAGCCAGCCAGGCCTGTTAGGAACCTTGGACTGGACCAGTGGTGAGAGAACTCAAAGCATCTACTGAGGTGATTAGAAAGAGCTTTGAAAGTGCTTGCACATTCACTAGAGTTGAATTATGCTTAATGTTTATTCCCGAATTTTGTAGGATTGAGCTTCCTTATACTTATTACTTTTAGAGCTGGGCAATGGATTTGTTTGAGGTTTAGGAGCTGACAGTTTTTGCAGCGCAGTTCTTGGACAGAGGGAGGTCATTTGGGTGAAGTAACTGCAGATTGAGCAGGATATGGTTTAATGCCTGGTAGAATGTAAGCTAATAAGGATTAGATCAACTTAAGACTAATTTAGCCTATGATTGATTTGATATACATGGCAGCTTTGGCAGAAAAGCTGTGGTATCCTTAAAGAGAACCACTGTAGGAAAGATCTGAATTGTGGCTAAGCAGGTAACAAATTCCTCTCTGCGTTGCGCATATACTTCACAAATAGTGTCTCTAACACATCGAAAGCCACATAAATTCTGCCAAGTAAGGAACTTGAACAGTCTTCGATACCTATCCTTAGCTTTAACTGTACATCTGTGGTATAAATATTATGAATTGTTAATACTGTTTATATCTTTATCTCATTCGCAGTCTCATTTTAACTTAATTATTTTCCTTCACAAGGAAGTTGATGTTTCATGTTACGATCCTTTTATTTCCATTTGGTTGAATTTATTCTATGTTATTTTAATTCTGTCTCTTAATTAATTAATTTATTTATTTAATTAAGTTAAATTAATGCTCCTCTATTCTAATGTCTTCATCTTATATTTCCAACTGGTATACTGTGTTCAAGAGCAACTAAAACAACCGAATTTCCCCTGGGGATCAAAAAAGTATTCCTGATTCTGATTTCTGATTCTGATTTAGAACTACTGAAACGTCTCCACACCCTCATTCTGAATCTTTGTATGCAAATTCAAACTACACAACAGAATCTTCACCAGATTAATATTATGGCCTATTGAGATAAGAGCAAAGTTTGATGATAATAATAAAATTACTTTAAATAACTATGTAATCCAGTCGATGATTCTTCATACCTCTCAGATGAATGAAAAGAGAGAAGTAAAATATGATTAATGACACGAGCTGATGATATAACAACCCTGAAGAAGACTTCTAATTCAGTCATTGTGTCAGATGTTAAAGATTACGGGAATGAGATTACCTGAAAATATTTGATTCCTTAGAGAATCAGGAATAGCAGCAGCAGGAGGCAGAAACCAAGAACCCTTGGCAGGAACGAGACTGCAGATCCCAGGATTCTTGCGGCATACGGCACCCGGGAAGGCCTGCATCCAGCGAAGCGAAGGACGCGGAAGTGGACCCGGGATGTTCATATGGCGCGGCGTTGTTTTCCATGGTGTTCAGCACTGTTTTAACTTCGAGGAGTGCAGACAGGGAGGACGCGTCTGTGGAGAAGCTGAAATCTGGCTGCTCTGCTTTGGGGGGCCGGGGCAGCGCCAGACTCCAGTTCAGGAGGATGGACATTGGCAGTGTGCTTTACCTGGCGCTTTACCTTCCCCTCGGGGGGAATCTGGAGTACTGCTGGATCATCGAATCATCGAAAATCTCGTCATGGCTGAGGCCGGCCGGCGTGGTGATTTTACGGGCATAGAATTCTTCCAGGATGCGGTGCACTGGCCAGACGCGGGTTGTTTGCGGATGTGTGGGAGATCCGGCGAGAACGAAGCGGGATTCATTCACAAAGCTGACTTCAGGGACTGAATCTGGGTTTCGGGGTTAAGCTCAGCGTCCTCCCATGACAGCCGAGACTCACTCACTGAATCGGAGACGACGAGACATCAGGATCACTGGAGCAAAAGGTATGATGACGATCGCATGAGAGAGCAGCTGAAAGAACACGCAGCAATCAGTGTCTGGCAGCATAGACGTTTTCCGAGCGGAGGGAGAGATGGGTGAACTCCCAGTTTAAATACACTGCCAAATTGAGAGGTGGAGAGTGTGATTGGAGGATTGATGTAAGGAGTGTAACGTTTGATATGTGAATGTGACATGTGAATAGCAGCGCCGCTCGAGTTGTCTGCCTGAACTAGCTCGCAGGGTGGTTTGGAGTTGACGTGAGCGGAAGAGCGAAATTTGAATCTCGGTATCGGCACAACAGGTTTGACAAAGTTACGGATTATTTGGCTCTGATTTTGGATTGCGGACTTTGGCTTTGGTAAATTGTGGGAGGACGAGGAGTAGTTTTACATTGGTTTCGGCCGACGGCCTGTATAGGCCCGGTACAACGGGATCAGTGTGCTGCTTCTCTTATGTTAGAGGGTGGCTGGATGGCGGCAGCGTCAGCTGGAGGGTCCAGTCGGCGTCTGTCTGAAAGGTTCTCACGAACTGAGAACTATGAGGACTAGGATGATTGTGACGAGTGTGTGAGTGGATCACAGGAGTATTGTGACCATGAAATGGATGTCAGTGAGAAAAGAGGAGGCAGGGAAGAGGGGAGAGGTGCCGATTACCGGATTAAAGGGAAAAAGAGAATCAGACATCTCGTCAGTGACAGGTCATCTGGAAGTGAATCAGAAAGGGTTGAGCAGCCAAGGAGGGAAAGGACAGAGAAGTGTGTCATCATACGGCTGAGTGAGAAGGGACAAGGGCTCATGAAGAAAATCAATCCTTTAGCATTAACGACGACTCTGGCAGACAAGATTGGGCAGATAATGTATGCGAAAGTGCTCAGTGATGGTAACCTGTTCGTGAGATGTATGGATGAAGAACAACTCGAGAAAACGCTCAAGCTCAGAGAGATTGGAAGAATAAAAGTGGAAAGCACTAAAAGGGTTGGAGCACAAAATGGAGCTGGGAGCAAGGGGGTCATAACAGGGGTGCCACTGACTGTAGGGGTGGAGGAATTAAAAAAGAACATTAAAGGAGGAAAAGTGAAAAATGTTCAAAGAATGAAAAGGACCAGAGATGGGGAAAAAAGAGACAGTGAGACTGTACTGATCGAGTTTGAAGGGAACATTGTACCAAATAAAGTGTTTCTGGGCGTCATGAGTTACCCTGTGAGACAGTACGTACCCAAGCCACTAAGATGTTATAACTGTCAAAGATTTGGACACATAGCCAAAGTCTGCAAAGAACAGAGGAGGTGTGCAAGATGTGGGGGGGATCATGAGCATGGTAAATGTGGAGATGGGGTGCAACCTAAGTGCTGTAACTGCGGAGGGGCTCATAGTGTCGCATATGGCGGATGTGAGTTTATGAAAAGAGAAAATGAAATCCAAAAAATAAGAACTGAAAGGAAGGTCTCTTACGCAGAGGCAGTAAGGATGACAAGAACACAAAACGTACAAAGAGCAGGGGGGGAGGCAGAGATTCATGTAAAAACTAATGATGGGCTGTATGTGGACAAAAAGGCCCTAGTGACATTTATTGCAGGAGTCATAAACAGCACAGCAGAGGTAAAATCAAAAAGTGCAAAAATCCAGCTAGTAGTTAAAGCAGCAGTGAACCACTTGGGACTTGAAGGACTGACATGGGAAGAAGTGAGAGATAATCTCACTAATCAGTCAAGTCAGGAAGCACCATGTATTGGTTAACTTTGATAATGGTTTTCATCCACAATGGAATGCAAGGAGCTTACTGGCAAATGGGTTGGAGCTCAAGCATTTTATTAAAGAGATGAAACAAAAAACAGACATTGTATGTATTCAGGAAACATGGTTAAAGTCAAACTTGGATTTCGTGGTAAATGGGTACAGCGTACACAGAAAAGACAGGAGTTATGGGGGAGGAGGGGGCTGTATGACGCTTGTAAGACAAGGAATTCCATATCGAGTAATGGAGAATGGAGATGAGCAGGAGTATGTAGCTGTTGAAGTGTGGGGCAAAACAGAAGCATGGATGATAATAAACTACTATAATCCATGTAAGAAATTAAATTTGGACAAGTTGCAGCAGATCCAGGGGCAAAACAAGCTGAAAGTAGTCTGGTGTGCAGATTTTAATGCCCACAGTGAAGTCTGGGGGGGATCACAAACTGATTCAAATGGGAGAGTGGTAGAAGAACTCATGGAGAATAATGATCTCATCTGTATGAATGATGGAAGTGGGACAAGGATTAATGTGAGAACAGGAACAGAGTCGATCTTGGACATAACACTGATGTCCAGTCAGTTAGCAGGCATCAGCAGCTGGAGAGTCTGGACAGAAACAACGCTAGGCAGCGATCACTATCCAGTGATGTGTTGGATAGGAGAGAAAGTGGAAGGGAGAAAAGGTGAAAGGGCTAAAAAATGGCTGTTTGAAAAGGCAAACTGGGAAGAATTTCAAAAGTTGAATGAGGAATCGATAGAGAATGAGGACTTGGCAGATGACGTAGATATGGTAAACAGAGAAATAACTGCAACATTCATAAGGGCAGCAGAGAGATCAATACCCAGGAGCAAAGGAACAGGGAAAAAGAAGTTGGTGCCATTGTGGACAAAAGAGTGTCATCAGACTGTCAGGGAAAGGAATAGGGCGTTCAGAGTTTTGAAAAGAACCCACACAATGGAAAATTTAATTAAATATAAAAGAGCACAGGCAGAAGTGAGGAGAACAGTGAGGTGGGCAAAGAGAGAAAGCTGGAGAAACTACTGTAACACAGTAGGGAGAACAACACCGGTTGGGCAGATCTGGGGAATGGTAAAGAGGATGAGAGGGGATAGAAGAGATTGGGAGTATCCAGTGATGGTGGATGAAGACAAAACAGCTGTAACAGATAAAGAAAAGGCAGAAATAATGGCTCAAGTTTTTGTAAAGGTGCACAGCTCCGATAATTTAACTGAGGAAGGAAGGAGAAGACGAGGAGAAACGATGAGAAAGTACACAAAAGAGATAAACAGAGGAAAGAACAACAACGAGGAATTAGAAGAACCTTTTACACTTGAGGAAATGGTGAAGGCAATTAGAAAATCAAGGCCAGCTTCTCCAGGGAAAGATCAAGTATGCTATATAATGCTGAAGCATTTAGGAGAAAAAGCACTGAATAAACTATTAGGTTTGTACAACAAAGTGTGGGAGGAAGGCAAGCTACCAGGGGCATGGAAAGAAGCAGTGGTGATACCAATAAGAAAATCGGGAAAGGATCCTGCTAAATCAACAAGCTATAGACCTATAGCATTGACATCAAACCTTTGTAAGGTAATGGAGAGAATGGTTACTGATAGGCTGTCTTTTCAGCTTGAGAAATCAGGAAAAATAGCAAGTTGCCAGAGTGGTTTTAGAAAGGGAAGAAACACAATGGATGCAGTAATACAGCTTGAAACTGAAATAAGAAAAGCCCAAACAAATAAGGAGTCAGTGATGGCAGTATTCTTTGACATAGAAAAGGCCTATGACATGATGTGGAAAGAGGGGTTAATGATCAAATTGTCAAGAATGGGTATATCTGGAAAAATGATTAACTGGATTAAAGACTTTCTTTTTGGCAGGAAAATTGAAGTAAGAGTAGGGAATGAGGTCTCAAAGCAATATGAGGTTGGGAATGATACGCCACAGGGGAGTGTTATAAGTCCGTTACTGTTCACAATAAGCATTAATGATGTATTCTCAGATATCCCACCGGATATAGGTCGAGCACTGTTTGCAGATGATGGGGCTGTGTGGAAGAGAGGAAGGAATATGGATCATATAGTGAGTAAAATGCAAAAGGTGATTGATGCGGTGACAGAGTGGGGATATGAATGGGGTTATAAGTTTTCAACAGAAAAAACAAAAACAGTGTGTTTCACCAGGAGAAGAGTCAGCCAGGAACCCAAATTAAGTATGTAGGCTATGGAGAGGAATTAGAGAGAGTCCGAAATTTCAAATACTTAGGGGTAGTATTTGACTCGAAGCTAACCTGGGTGGATCATATTAACAGAGTGGAAGAAAAAAGCAAAAAAGTGATAAATGTAATGCAATGTCTAGCAGGTCAAACATGGGGAGCAAGCTGTTTTTCATTAAAAAAGTTATATGTTGCATTAGTGAGATCAGTGTTGGACTATGGAAGTGTAGCGTATGGATCAGGAGCAAAAAGCCATCTGAAAAGGCTCGACATAATACAGGCGCAAGCAATGAGAGTTTGTTAAGGAGCATTTAGGTCAACACCAGTAGAAGCATTGCAGGTGCAAGCAGGAGAACTGCCATTGGAGCTGAGAAGGAAGCAGCTAATGGGTAATTACTGGGTAAGTTTGCAGGGTCAGCAGAGTAGTCATCCAACAAAACAGATGCTGCAGGAGGTATGGGAAAATAAGAAGAGCACTGTGGAACATTTTGCAAAAATAGGGAACAAAATAGCAAAAGAGTTACAAGTCGAAAGGATTCAAATAAGTCAAACAGTGTCATATCCGACGACAGTACCGTGGAAACTAAAAAGCCCTGAGGTAGAATGGACCCTTCTTGAGCTAAGGGGGGGAAGACAGAAAACATTGAATTTATTGGAAGCAGTCAGCGCACAAATAAATGAAAAGTATACAGGGTATGTGCAGGTATATACAGATGCAGCCAAAAAGCCAGAGACAGGGGTAACAGGAATTGGAGTTTCAATTCCAGAAAGAGGAGTCGGGATAAGCAGGAGAACAACAGATGGGTTAGGGGTGTATACAGTGGAAATGGTGGCAGTATTGGTAGCACTAAAATGGGTGGAAGTAACATCTCAACATAAGACAGTGATATGTTCAGATTCAGCATCAGTACTAGCAAGCATTAGATCATCTATCTCTGATAGTCGACGGGAAATATTGTATGAAATTCTTAAGTCAGTAACAAAAATACATCACAAGGGGGGGCAGGTAGCATTTCTTTGGGTTCCAGCACATGTGGGAGTGAGAGGGAATGAAAGAGCAGACAAGTTGGCAAAAGAAGCGTTGAAAAAAAGACAGGTGGAGATGAATATATGTTTGTCTAAAACAGAGGTAAAGAACATAATCAAAGGAAATATCTATCAAAAAAGATGGGATTCAGAGAGAACAGGAAGGCATTTTTATCAACTGCAAAAGAGTGTAAAAGGATCAAGTGAAGGAAGAAGAAAGAGAAGAGATGAAGTGGTAATTGTCAGGCTGAGATTGGGGCATTGTACACTGAATAGTACGTTGAAGTTAGTTGGAAAACATGATACTGGACTATGTGACGGATGTCAAGAAGAGGAAACAATAGAACATGTAATAATGTGGTGCCAGAGGTATGAGGAGCAAACAGGGGTGATGAGGGACAGGCTGAGGAAACGTGGGGTGAAGGAGGTTACCCTGAAAGGATTATTAAGCAAGGGAGAAAGGGGGCAGGGGAAAATACTGCTGAGGTATCTAAGGGAAACGGGCATCTATAACAGGATTTAAGGAATAGAAGAGGTAGAGATGTGGGTCAAGGTACAGGTTTTGTTTCTTTCGTTCTTTCTTTCTTTTTTGTTCATGAGACGCAGCTGAAGTAAACAGAACCAAGAACTCTGTAAACAGAAGGTGGCGGTAATGCACCGAAGAAACGGATGCCAATCGCCTTTAAACAAGAAGAAGAAGAAGAAGAAGGCAGCTAAACGCTCACGACGCGAGGAGGCTCGTAACCGGGCAACCGCGGGGTCCTCAGTAGTTAAGGACCAGCTCAGGTAGCGTCGTGGAGTGATCGTAAGCCATGTGTAATAAATTGGCCGTGTTTCTGTATTTGCAGGTGAGTAGAAGCAGACAATAAGCATGAAAAGTATGGAATGAGGTGCGAGGTGAAATGTAGAGATTTACCGGAGAATGCATCTGTGGAGTGAATGTGTGTGTGGAATGCAAGTTTACCGCGAGATGTATGCACGGTAAGAAATGCGCGCCAAGATGTCCGCGATGTAAAGAAGAATGTCTGTAGCTGAGAGAAAGAGAGGAGTGTGAATGTAGGGATGTGTGTTGTGATTAATTTTAGTTATTGACCAGGTTATGGGGTTATAGTTATTAATGTAATCGTATTTTGTTAGAAAATGAGAATGTGGACTGTTTAAGCATCTTCTCCTAAGACAGTTGAGGAAATATCAGGGATCAGATATTTTGTGATTACTATTAATTGTGTTTGTTTATTTTTCTATTTACAATTGTTTGTGCATTGAAGAGAGGAATGTCAGCTATTCAGAGGATTTGTGTTACTAAACATTGTTCAGATGAGAATGTAAATTATTCGGGGTCCTCAGTAGTTAAGGACCAGCTCACACACTGGAGACTTCTCTTTCCATTTTCATGTGTGTAACATACATTTTGTAGGCATTTCTAAAACATTTTAAAATTACTGTAGGTAATGAAACTTTCAGAGTTAAGCATACTGTGTTTCTCTAATACAAGACAGTGATGCCATCTGACAGGTGTTTTTCCATGATTTTTATTGTCTGGTTGTATATGGATATGATTGGTTTTAAAGTTGTTTGTGAGGTTTGGGACCAGGAAGTGAGGCAATACGACAGATGTGAAAATATCGTAGCGTGCATGTAGAGTTTGGCTGTGTTTAAATAAAGATACATTCTGATGATCCTGAAACAGTTTACATTAGATTTAACTTTTTTGCAAACATTATTCGCTTGTTTGTAAAACCATAGATGAGAGTCTAGGATGATTCCTAAGTACTTTACACCATTAACCACATTGATGTGCTTATTATTGATCTGAATCAGGAATGATTCTCCACTGTGTTGTTTACGCATAGAGAAACATATTGAGACCGTTTTTTTAATGTTCAATGTTAAGTGAGAAGACTCAAGCCAATGTGCTACAGACTGTAATGACTCATTTAATTGCTCTGCAGCTTTCTTTGCTGATTTAGCTGCTGTGTATAGGACTGTATCATCAGCACACATTTGGCAATTGACAGCAGGACAAATCTCAGGTAGGTCATTGATATATATGCTAAAGAGCAGTGGACCAAGAACTAACCCCTGGGGTATCCCGATGCTATTAAAACAGAATGTGGACTTCTGTCCATTGACTCTGACACAATGCTCCCTCCCTCTGAGGTATGAGTCAAACCACTGTGAAGCCTGATTTGAGAATTTAAATGAAGAGAGTTTGGACAGTAGTATATCATGGTTAACATTGTCGAAGGCTTTTTTTAAGTCCAGGAAAACTGCTCCCACAATGTAACCATTTTTGAGTATTTTGGTCTGAAACCAAATTGTTGTCGATAAAGTAAATCATTAGTTTCAAAATGTGACACAAGTTGCTCTGCAAAAACTTTTTCTAATATTTTATACACAACTGGGAGAATGGAAATGGGTATTTAACCATCCTGGTCTGAATGATATTTTTATCTGATTCTTTTAAAGGATGTATATGCCCATACTGGGGCATAATAGAGAATTGAGGTGCAGTGAAATGAAGAAGAAGCTTCAAGGGGCCTCTTGCTCATCAGGAGCTGTGACATCTTGCTCTAAACATGTTCTAGAGTAGCTGAAGATCAAACCAAGAAACTGGCTGCATTTTAACAGATTAAAAGAGAACCATTTTTTTTGTGGAAAGGATTTATGGAAATATTTCACAGAGCACTTGGGGGTCACATACATCTATATGATCCAACAAATCTGATCTTATTGAATTGTGTAAAGAAACAAATGACAACTAAGAAAAAGAGCCAGAACTTTTTTTTCAGTTTAACACATTGACTTTGACTTCAAGCTGCTTGGAGATGGTCTTATAGCCTTTATCTTTAACATGCTTGTCTATAATTTTATTTCTAATCTCCTGAGACAGCTCTCTCCTTAGCTTTATGTGCTCCATGTTCGGTGTGGTACACACCATGATACCAAACAGCACAGTGACTACTTTTCAGCCTTAAAATAGGCAGACTGGCTGATTAAAAGCATGAAGACATTAGTTAGAGATACTAGCTACAGGACACATCTTAGTTTAGCATGTCCCTATGGTAAAAACATTTTCAATCTTTTTTAGAGTTACCATCATTTTTGTCCAGGCCAGTTCAGTATTTTGTTGTCTTAAAATTATTCTTTTGAACCACAATTCAAAAGCTATGTCTGATTTTCCTCTTTAATTATTACTTTTGCCAGTTTCAAGATATTTCTGTGAACATATAGGTCTTTTTTTTCTTAAATGGACAGAAAACAACATTTCTGTTCACATCTGTTTTTCAGTCAAAAAATAACAGCCCAGATATGTTTAACAAAGGTGGACCACATGTGCTGCCTTATACGTGGGCCACATTAGGGTAAACATCCAGATGACTCGGTAAAGTCTGCCATATTCCAGCCACATGTGGCCCAGATATGTTTAACAGTGTTGGGCAGTGGCGGCTGGCCAATAGAGGGCGCTAGGGCACCGCCCCCCCAGTGGAGAGTGTGATATTAAATGTATTTACTTTATTTTGAAAAAATGAATATTACCAAAAATTACTTATCTAAATATGTAATATAACATAAATATAACATAAATATATATCCATTAAGATATAAAGTGATTAATTTTCATTAATGTAGAACAAAAGTAAGCCTTCTCATCTCTGTCTCGGTGTCTCAGGGGCGCTGAAAATATCGCCCCTGAGACAGTGACGACTAGCCAATAAGGGACTGTTACTAGGGCAAGATAAGCGCCTATCAACGTGAATTTGGCCAATCAGCGTGGTTGAAAATAATCTCCGAAGGGCGATTCTTATTCCGCCCCTCGGGTTTATTCGGCTTGTGTCGGCCATGCCCGGAGTGACTAATCGGGAGGACCGGGACAATTTCCGGTGGGCCGGCCTGACGTTTGGGCCGTGAGGGCCGGTGTTAATATACATTTTTTAATATTATTATAATTTTTTGGTTTTGTGTTCATTCATGGCACTGAGTGAGTATTACCTCCATGCTGTTACCGCTGTCCCTGTGGGCCGTCTCCCTCGGCAACCTTTTTTTTTTCAGAGGCATCCTGACGTAACAACACGTCCGCGTAGGCTAAAAACAATTAGCTCCGCCAGTCGGAGTCTGTGAGATGAGCCAGATAGTAGCCGCGGTGCTGGGCTGCCGACAAGATGGACAAAAAGCGCAAGGGTGGCGCGGAAAAGAGAAGAATTAAAAAGAGGAAAGCGCTTGAAAATGATGCAGCAAAATGTGCAAAATAGCGACTTTTTTAACAAAACGGGCTCGTGGTCTGAAACGAAAGAGGATGAAGATGAAACTGGTAAGGGAAGGTGTTGAATAAAATGACACTTGCACCGTGTGATGATGACGCCACATAACCGGGGAAACTTTGTCTTGTAGCCCCTCAGAAGAGATGCAGCAGCACCAAGCAGCAGCCATGAGCCCATCACAGGTGCAGAGTGGGCAGGTAGGATTGTTCACTGAGTGAATGTCAGAATTAATGTCAGAGTAGGAGAGAGTGGGGTAAACTGAGCCAGTAGGTAAATTGACCCAGCCCCTGTTTCTGGGAAACAGTAAATAATTCTTGTCATGAGGCCCTGTATTCAGAAAGCCCTGATCATTTCACCCTGCCTCTGTTGAAGAGAAGCACCTGGTACAAACATGTCTTTGACCTTTTTTTATCAGTTCCAATTTATCCAGGTCTAAAATGGTGTAATATACATATTTGTTACTTACCAATGTATAAAACTATATTAACTCATTTGGCTACGGATGAGCCTGTAGTTTGCGTCGAATCGTAGTGGGATGGTTGTTAAAAACTGAGTGTTGCACAGTACTGCCCCACCAAGAATATTTTTCACCAGCCGCCACTGGTGTTGGGTCAAATGTGCTGCCTTATATGTGGGCCACTTTAGGCTCACATCCACGTGACCCGGTGTGAAGTTTGGCATATTCCAGCCAATACTGGCCCAGATATGTTTAATGAAGGTGGGCCACATGTGCTGCCTTATACTTGTGCTGGCTTATATGTGGGCCACTTAAGGCTCAGATCCAGTTGACTCGGTGTAGAGTTTGCCATATTCCAGCCAAAGGTGGGCCAGATATGTTTAACGAAGGTGGGCCAAATGTGCTGGCTTATATGTGGGCCACTTAAGGCTCACGTCCAGATGACTCGGTGTAGATTTTGCCATATTCCAGCCAATACTGGCCCAGATATGTTTAACGAAGGTGGGCCACATGTGCTGCCTTATACGTGGGCCACTTAAGGCTCACATCCAGATGACTCGGTGTAAAGTTTGCCATATTTCAGCCAAAGGTGGGCCAGATATGTTTTGTGATATTAGGGCCAAATGTTGTATTTAGCACATGGGCCGGCTTAGGTTCACATCTGTTTCATGGACAGAAGAACGCCTACAGTGCCAAACTGTTGCCGGAAGTGGCCCACATCCGTCTGCTATCTGGGATGCAACGAACAGCGATCACGCTTGAGAAGACGGGTAAGAGTGCTTCCACGTTTTTACTCTGCTTTGGTTGGTCAATAATCCCACCCCCACCCCCTGACGTAAGCCTGTAGCCACCGACGTAACATGGTTCTTTCTGCCGGCCCAGCGACGAGTTGGTGCTTGCCAAGCACTGGTGCTTAGTCTGTGGAAAACCAAAGAACTGGTGCTAAGTCTGGCTCTAGCTCCAAACCAGCCCTGGAACCAGCTTGGTGGAAAAGGGGTAACAGATACCTTGGGTGGAAAATGAAGGAAGACACTGTGGTCTGCTCCTTAGATTTCCGCTTCTGTGACACTTGATCCTGAGCACTAAAATACTTTGGTGATGCCTTGCATGTGTCAGATGTTTAATGGTGTCATCAAGATTCAAACAGAGGTTAGATAAAATGGATTTAGATTACACTGCTGCACATCTATCGTCCTTAGCCTCTGTACAATATACCTTTGTCATGCATGCAATCTTGTTCTTTCTTTCTGTATTAGAAGCAGCTCATGAAAACTTCATCATAGTGTACATTTTAATTCAGACTACACTATGCATTACTGCAGAACATGCAGGATAAAATAATTACCAATTGTGCCCCCAAAATGCCCCACCCTTAACATTATGTAAGCCTATAAACATTATGGAAAAAAATGCGGCAGCTCTGCTCATTCACAGTCCCTCCAAACTTGTCATTTAATCACTTAAAACAAGGCTGCTGATAATGTCAATACAGACATACTCAATCATAACAGAAGTCTGTGTGTGTAAAATAAAAACTTAACCTCCAAAGAACAAACGAGGTGCAAACCAAAGTTCTGTGGTTTTGTTTCGACTGACAAGCTGAAGATATCTCTCACTGGAAACACGGTGGCGTGCACAACACTAATATACAGTCCTGCTCATCATCATTGGCACCCATGAAGTTTAAGTACACAATGTGAAAGTACAAACAGCTTCTTTGCAAACCTCTCTAACTTTGCTCTGCATCACTTTATCAGACTCAAACTTGGCAGAAGTAATGTTCACATATTAAGGTTTGTAAATTATACTTCATTAGCTACAATGATCATGCAGTCATATATAGAATAGGCAGTCTTAACTGCCGCCCTTTGAAAGCCTACAAGGAAAAGAACACCCTACAAACAATTAAGTATGGTGGAGGTTCCATAATGGTTTGGGGCTGCTTTGCTGCATCAGATACTGGAGGCCTTGACCGTATCACAGGAATCATGAAATCAGAGAATTATCAAGAAATTTTAGAGCCAAATATCCTACCTAGTGTAAGAACACTTGGTTTTAGTTGAAGATCGTGGGCCTTCCAAGAAGACAAACACCCAAAGCACACATCCAAAAGCACGCAGGAATATTTGAAAAGGAAAAAAATGGCCTATTTTAAAATGGCCAGCAATGAGTCCTGATCTCAGTTTGACTGAAAATCTTTGGTATGGCTGAAATCTGCCATTGGGGAAAAGAAACCTGCAAATGTTCAAGAGCTTGAACAATTTGCAAAGGAAGAGTGGGAGAAAATACCAGCTGAGAAGTGCAAGAAGCTTATAGATGGCTACAAGAAACATTTGGAGGCTGTCATCAGTGCCAAAGGGTGTGCAACAAAATACTAAAGAGGGGTGCCATTAGTGCTGCACATGCTTTTTTTCAGTTCCTTCTTTGAAATTACAATATGAAACCTGTAAAAATATTTTTTTTTTTGTGAAAGTGTTTTGGACCTTCAATTAAAATAGCTTGATGAAATTTCAATTTATTTCTAAAGATACAGTTAAAGTAATGAAAATAATGAAGGGGTGCCAATAATACTGAGCAGGACTGTATTTGGTTTAGTCATCAAGTTACAAGACCCTCTACTAACAAGGTCACTCTATTGGATGATATTCATATCAACAATGAACACACTTCTTGCAGAAAAAAAACAAACAAACAAATATAAACTTGAAAACAAAGAGAAAATACAAAACAGGATGACGACTTCAAGGGTTATTTTACAGATAAAAAGTACAAACTAACTGTACAGCTATCATCTGTAGATGAAGAATCAACAGGTCTGAAAGAAAAATGGAGTAAACTGCTACAGGAACTGGAAGACTGGAGAAACTCATGCAACCTGTTGATACGGATAACATCTCTCACCATGCAGAGCAACAAAGTAAAACTTGTGAGGATTGTGCATTCATGGAATTTGCAAAACAAACTAAACTTGTTGTGAGCATTAAAAGGCATGTGCTAAAATCCCCTGTTCCCCTGGATGAGAGCCTGTGGTTCCTCAGTGAATAAAGGGTGAAGAACTGGTCTTCTTTGGGTGCAAAAACAAAATCTACTTGGAGGAGGTTTGGGGTTTTTTAGTGTCCAATATGTGAACAAGGGGCATTGAAGGGATAAGTAAGTTTTTTCTGAATTTTCTTAATTTAATAATTTTATATGAACTCTTGATTTTGTAAACTAAGAGCTTGTTGGTGGCTCAGTGAAGCTGTTAGTTTGTTGTATCATGAAACAGCAGATAGAAATACATTTGTAAACATCTAAACTGACACAGTACTGTTATATGTGTCAGAGAGGATATTTTGCACGGATTAAATTGTGTTGCTTCTTGAGATTTTGGTTTGACATTAGGTGAAGTTTGAGTAAAAATAGTTTGAAAACTCTGCTCTTAGTAACCTTCAGGTGAGAGAGAGTTCATCTCTCAGTGTTTTCTCTAAATATGCAGGTTTACAGGAAGTCAGATGCTCCTAAAATCAAGTCAGAGGTGAAGGAGATAAACAGAAGACTTTTGATTGGCTGGAGCCTAAAGGGCAGAGCTCTCAGACTCTGATAAACATTTCTGTTTCTGTTGTGTGTCTGCCATAGATCCACACTGATCGCTTTCTCTAAACGGATTTCTTTGAGGTGAGATCTGTTCAGTTCTGTCATTTTCAAGTCACTGCTGAAAACTTTTTAAATTTTAGCTGACCTCAGGAATTTTACATTTCCCTTTTATGATGTCTTAAATTATTTCCATATTATAACTGAATGATACTTATTATTGTCATGTAACTCTGTCTTGTATTTTCAAGAGAAAAAAGTTTTCATAGCTTCTTTTTTATCCACAGATCTGAAGCAGAACCATGGGGAATGCAAACAGAAACAAACATACTGATTCAGAAGTTAACGAAACTCTACAAAACAATGACAAAGAGTTGGCTGCTGCAAAGATCCAGGAATATTTGGACGAGGGGAAAAATGTTCCTCTAAATATTGCCATCACAGGGGAGAGTGGCTCTGGTAAATCCTCCTTCATTAATGCCATCAGAGGCATTGGAAACAATGAGGAGGTTGCTGCCCCTGCTGGTGTGAAAGAAACCACCATGAAGGTCACATCATACCTCCATCCAGCCTTGCCCAACGTGAAGTTGTGGGATCTTCCTGATGCTGGCACAACAAATTATTCAGCTGCCAACTACCTGAAGATGGTTAAACTTGAAAATTATGACTTTTTCATCATCATCTCAGCTGGTCGCCTTACTGAAAATGATGTAAACCTGGCCAAAGAGATTCAGAAGATGAAGAAGAAATTCTACTTTGTTCGCTCAAAGATTGACCAAGACATGAGAAATGCTGAAGAAGATCAGATGGACTTCAATGAAGAGGAGACCCTCACAACAATCCGGAATGACTGCATCAGAGGTAGGCCCCATGTCTGTAGAAGTACTGAGGGAGCACAAACATTTATCAATGCGTTATTGACAGCGTCAGCTGCCAAATCTGGAAAAATGTCCAATCAGGCAATGTTAAGAAATCCTTTTGAAAGATCTGAAAAAAATCTTTCACTCATTTTCTGTTTTTTTTTTGTGCCCTGAAATTAGTGATTGACTTATATAGGTTACTTTGGGTTCATTGTAACATTGGTGATGGAGTATATAGGTTTTTAGAATCTGTGCTTGGTGTTAATAATCTGTACCTTGTTTTTCACTTGATTTAAATAATTCTCCAGGTACAAGTTCCTTGAAAAAGCCCATTCTCTGCTTTTATGAGATTTAAATACCTGTCAGTGTGTAATAAGTCCCCCCCCCCCAAGTTGCGAGGCTGAAGTTGAACGCAAAGGAGATGAAGCGCATGCCTGGCCTTACTTGAGTGAGTAACTCGGCATCTGACTATTTATGCTGATCACTCAAGCCATTCACTCCCACCCACACAAAGTCTGATCATGCACGTAAAACATTTAAAAAACAAACTCTGCCTTAAGTTAAATAGCACATCACATTAAAGAAACATACAGTGATTGAAGTAACACTTCCACATAGAGCAGAAAAAGGAAGTAAAGGCTGAAGAGGAGGAGATTTTCATTCCTGTCGTGTCTGAGGGTGTATTCATACCTGTGGCTCGTTTGTTTTGTTCCGATTCAGGGGCAAAATCGATACAATTGTAGTGGTTGTCACTTGGTTCGTTTGTGTTCACAAGGCAAAAGTTGTAAACAAATGTCACGTGGGATTGATTTTTTCTCTCATTGGCCAGAAATCATACCCGGAAGGCAGTGAGTTTCGACCTCAGTATTTTATGAGTAGAGTCCAGCATTTGGCAGATGTGCTCTTCTGCCCAGATTTCAATGAGGCATTTTACTTCATCATTCCAGGTGAGCCCACGACTCATTTTCTCTGTTCTTCAGGCTTCACTTCTTCTTCGACCGTTGTTGATTCTTACTCCTTCTTCTTCTACTGTTTTGACTGTGCAGTTGTCAACCGGGCTCACTACTGCCCCGATCACTACAGTGTGAGCCACAGTTATGAGTCAGTTGTGCCGGTTGCTGGGGCGTTTGTGTTCTCACTGCACAGGAACCGCTACAGGGTGCTTACGGATGCGAGCCGAGACCACCTATTTTTGGCGATCTCGACCCGCTTGTTTTGTCCCGCATCCGAGCGTGATTGCTGTGTTCACACATGCCCAAACGAACCGGACTTTCGAGGGGGCTGCCCACTGTTTCGGAACAACTGTCCCAAACGATCCAGGTGTGAATACACCCTAAAGTAATGCAGACACAACCTGCTCTGTGGACTGCAGGCCTGATATTTTTTATATTAAGTATGACGTAACCGTTGTCTTTCGGTAATGTCCTTTTGCAGTGCAGTTGATGTACATTTGAACATTTGATGTAATGATCTAAGCCTCCTAAATCACTCAGCATCTTTTTGTGTGCTGGGTCCTCTGTGTGCATGTAAGTTTAAAGACACACAGTGCAGTGTCTCTGCAGACAGAGCTCATTCCAGCTTGATGCTTTGAAAGGTGGATCAGTCTGATAACAGACCTGGAATCGGGTGGATAAATGTGTGCATCATTGTTTATCTTCATCCCTTCTGTTTTTCATTGTCACACAGGTCTTCAGGAAGCTGGTTTTGAGTCTCCTCAGGTCTTCTTAGTGTCCAGCAAAAAGCTCCACCTCTATGATTTCCATCAGCTACAGGAAACCCTGGAGAAAGAACTTCCTGATCACAAGAAAGAGGCCTTCCTGCTCGCCATGCCCAACATCAGCCTGGAGATGATCAACAGCAAGAAAAAGGCTTTTCAGAGCAAAATCAAATACATTTCTGCTCTGCCTGCAGCCGTAGCAGCAATACCAGTTCATGGACTTTCTGTGGCTGTTGATTTAGCAGTGTTGGTGTTTGTTATCACATGGTATGTTTTTGGGTTTGGTCTTGACATCAAATCACTCAAAAGAATGGCTAACTACTCTGGTGTTCCTTATGAAGAACTGAGAGCTGTTATCACTTCACCGCCAGCAGCAGTTATAATAACTACTGAAGTCATACTTGTTTTTTCTACTCAGATTTGCAAAACAGTTGTATTACTGTTAGCACAGCATGGTATAAGATTTATTCTAATACTTAGAATCCCTATAGCAATGGGCCTTTCATTAGTTTTTTCTTACAAATCCCTCAACATGTTACTTGACATGCTTGCTTTAGGTGCAGAGAAGGTTTTTCAACGGATTGTGGATCAGAGACCACAGAGTCATAATGAATAGAGGTAAATCGCCCGCCTCCTTACAAAGTCCGACCAGAGGAAAACTGAAATTCATTAAACTTTAAGTTTACTATTGAAAACCACAGAAAAACACAAGAACATGACAAATATTCGTAAAATAATCTTTGATCACTGGCATTTCATTTTGGAAGTATTTGCCTGTTATTTGCTGTAAATCCTTATTCACTTCCTGCTGTCGTCTTTCTCTTAGCTACCAACTTGTTCTGCTAGTTCTTCAATTGAATACACAGCAAAGACAAGATACTTAACGTTCAAACTGGTAAACTTTGTTATTTTTTGCACATATTAGCTCATTTGGAATTTGATGTCTGCAACATGTTTCAGAAAAGCTGGCAAGAGTGGCAAAAAAGACTGAGAAAGTTGAGGAATGCTCATCAAACACTTATTTGGAACATCCCAAAGGTGAACAGGCTAATTGGGAACAGGTGGGTGCCATGATTGGGTATAAAAGCAGCTTCACTGAAATGCTCAGTCATCCACAAACAAGGATGGGGCGAGGGTCACCACTTTGTGAACAAATGTGTGAGCAAATTGTCGAACAGTTTAAGAACAACATTTACTCAATGAGCTATAGCATGGAATTTAGGGATTTCATCATCTATGGTCCGTAATATCATCAAAAGGTTCAGAGAATCTGGAGAAATTACTGCACGTAAGCAGCAAGGCCCAAAACCAACATTGACTGCCCGCGACCTTCGATACCCCAGGCGGTACTGCACCAAAAACCAGCATCACTGTGTAAAGGATATCACCACATGGGCTCAGGAACACTTCAGAAAACCACTGTCAGTAACTACAGTTCATCTACATCTGTAAGTACAAGTTAAAACTCTACTATGCAAAGCTAAAGCCATTTATCAACAACAGCCAGAAACACCGCCGGCTTCGCTGGGCCCGAGCTCATCTAAGATGGACTGATGCAAAGTGGAAAAGTGTTCTGTGGTCTGACGAGTCCACATTTCAAATTGTTTTTGGAAACTGTGGTCGTCGTGTCCTCCGGACCAAAGAGGAAAAGAACCATCCGGACTGTTATAGGTACAAAGTTCAAAAGCCAGCATCTGTGATGGTATGGGGGTGTGTTAGTGCCCAAGGCATGGGTAACTTACACATCTGTGAAGGCAACATAAATGCTGAAAGGTACATACAGGTTTTGGAGCAACATATGTTTCCATCCAAGCAACGTCTTTTTCATGGATGTCCTGCTTATTTCAGCAAGACAATGCCAAGCCACATTCTGCACGTGCTACAACAGCGTGGCTTCGTAGTAAAAGAGTGCGGGTACTAGACTGGCCTGCCTGTAGTCCGGACTTGTCCCCCATTGAAAATGTGTGGTGCATTATGAAGCGTAAAATACAACAATGGAACAACTGTTGAACAACTTAAGCTGTACATCAAGCAAGAATGGGAAAGAATTCCACCCGAAAAGCTTCAAAAACTGGTCTCCTCAGTTCCCAAACGTTTACTGAGTGTTGTTAAAAGGAAAGGCGATGTAACACAGTGGTAAAAATGACCCTGTGCCAACTTTTTTGCAACGTGTTGCTGCCATTGAATTCTAAGTTGATGATTATTTGCAAAAGAAAATAGTTTCTCAGTTCGAACATTAAATATCTTGTCTTTGCTGTGTATTCAACTGAATATAAGTTGAAAAGGATCTGCAAATCATTGTATTCTGTTTTTATTTACGATTTACACAATGTGCCAACTTCACTGGTTTTGGGTTTTGTATATATATATGAACTTCACCTTCACAAATTCAACTTTAACATAATGCTTCTCATTAATTAGTTGATTTTTTTGAATGTTTACTTGTTTCGGGACAGTATAAAGCAAGATAATTTTTTCCCCACACTACAGCATTTATAGCCTGCGCTACTTTGCAATGCGTATCCTTAGTTGGGTCTACACAGATAATACAACAATGAATACTGTTAAAAGGAAAACAAACTAACAAGAAGTTTAACATGTTCAATTTTTTTTCAGTACATGTACACAAAAGTGTAACCTGATTGGCTTTAATTGCTCAGTTGTAGATCATCATCAGAGGTCTCAGTGTGGTAGATGCTACTTCTACCAGGAAGTCACACTGTAACCTAAATGGGAGAAAACTGTGGAGTGGATTAAGGCATTTGCAGCCTGGGAAGGTAAACAGTGTCCATTAAGCCTCTATGTGTGCAGATTGGCCATTGCAGCTCTGCTCACCATTTTTACATTTCTCAAATTTAAGGCTTGAATCCAGAATAATGCTGAGATACTTTACTTCCTGAACCTGTTGAATTAGTTGCCCGTTGATGTTAACATTTAACCTATTAACTGTCAGTGAGGTTTGGGCTCTAGATGAAAAGCAAACTATGTTTTTTTTTGTGTGTGTGTTGGGTGGGACGTGAGTTCTTAAATCAGACTGGCATTGACTTTAAATGATGAGACAGCTGTTCAGAATAGATGAGGCTGTCTTTCCAGGTACATTACAGGGCTGTATCATCTGCATATATCTGAACACCTGTTCCTGCACAGGACTGTGGCAAATTATTTATGTACAAGCAATGTTATTGATCTCATAAAAAAACATGTATCAACTTTTGCATTTCAGCACGGCATTTTATAAATAACTATATTTTCATATACTTATTCAGTCTGATTAAGATGCTGGCACTTTTTTAACTGGAGATGTCACAGCACTGCTCTTACAGCACTTACTGTTTCAGAAATAAAGCATTTTGGCAGAGCACTGCAGTTTTCAGAGCTGTATATAAAACATCATCAAGCTTGTCAGATTATTTGTGAAAATCAAGCTGTATGATTATGACATAGTAAACAAATACATGGTGTTCATCTTGATTTTAGGATGAGTAACAGTATCATTGATGCAGCTGAATCTGTTTCCCTTTTCCTGAAATAAACTGTTTTGCTGTGAAGATTACTCCAGTGGTTCTTGGTGGATCCTTGTCAACATTGGGGGTCATGCATTCAGCCGCTTGGCCCCCCAGTTATGAAACTCACTTCCCCCTGACCTCCACAACACAGTTCTTACCCCTCTTTAAAACCAAACAGAAAACTCAAGCTGTCCTACTCCCTCTGATCTCTTGCACTGTCTGTTGTATTGTATTGCTTATTTTTATATTTGTATATTAATGCACTTTTGTATTTGTACTTTTGACGGTGACTTTGAGTGTCATGAAAGCCGCCCTAAAATAAAATGTATTATTATCATAATTATTATAATAATAATTTGTATTATTATTATTTTTTTTCTTTTTTTATACACACTTTTATCAGTTAGTAAAAATTACAAAACTATTCATACCCCTTGCCTTGTATGTGAGTAGAGTTGTCTCTGGCCATTTTGGTACCCAAATAATGTAATCATAGAGGGCATATCTGTGTGGTCAGCAGACTAATTACTATTTGACCTCAAGATTATGAGATTCTTCATCATTTGTAAACCTACTGTCAACATTCTAAAAGATTTCTGGGTTTAAATTCTCCCAAACACTGCTGTTAAGGGACAAACTGAGCCTCAGCGCTGCCTTTTCTCTTTCAAAAAACAAGTCCATAACTGGCGTCGCTCACCTGTCATAGCCATATGTGCCAGAAACAGCAGCCCATTGACTACATAAAGTAAAGTTGAAATTGATTGTTAAATACAAATGTAAAACTTCATACAGTTCTGCTTATAATTCAATCTGTTGACATGTAATCAATTTTAATGGTGTAGATTTTCTGTCTGTCCTATGTTTGCATGGATGATCTTTCATAAATATTTGTCATGCATGCTTTGCTAGCAGTGCATCATGTGTGAGCTTAGCTGGAGCCCCCCAAAAATGATCTCAGATCCCCCATTAGGGCCATGAACCCCACTGGTGTACTGCATCTTTATATTTCAGGTCATTATCAGTATACGGAATATTAGAGACACTCATGTGCTGTTGTTGATGGTGTCATTTTTCATTTGTTTGTCTCTCTGAAGCATCTGTGATGAGCCTACACTGAGCTCTAGTGGTCAAAATGCAGAATCACATGACTACATGATTTAAGTGAATTTATATTAGAGATTTTATTTTGTATGATAAATATCTTCTCATGAGTTTATTTACATCGAAAAATCCATTATGACCAATTTGATTTTAAATGTTAAATGTAACTGTAAGACTCATTTTACCACCAATGTTCCCATAGTGGGAGATGATCAGAGTTTAAAGGTTTTTTTAAACAGTACATAGAAATAGAAAGCAAAAAGAGCCTGTTTATTAAACTTCTTTTGTTTGATTCATTATAAGAATTGAGAAAAACTGTTTTACTGCATTTTTGTCACTAAAGATTAAGAAACATCCTTAAAAGATTGTGACTAATATGTTTCTGCTGGTAATATCATGGAATAAAGTAACAAGTGCCCAAAATCTATCACTCAAGTCCAATTCACTGTGCTAGAATTATAAATACTATGTATAGTCAAAGTGACACATGACAAATGAAGAAGAAAAAAAAGTTTAAATCTTTGTTTCTTGGCCCCTCTCTCCTCTTCTCACTGAATGGAGAAAGAGAGGCCAAGAAACAAAACACTGTCATCTTCTTCATACTCAAAGGTCCCTTAAATGCCCCTTTAAATGCTTTGTTTTTACTTCCTGGGGTTTATGATGTAGCAGCTACACAGCCTCCACCTACATTATTGTTTCTACTCATTACAGGCAGACACCATGACTATGGAATAAAAATCCTATCTTATCGAGAGCATGCTTTAATGTTTTGGAGCAAAGTTTCAAGTTTTTAAGAGTGAAGCATTTTTATTTTGAGATCATTTTTCATCTTTGAGATCAGATCTGCATGTTTTGAGAGCAAAATTTCTTCATGTTGTGCTTAGCTTTTTCATTTAACCCTTGTATTATGTTCGTCCCCCCCCCCCCCCCCCTTACTTCGGTGGTCCTGGTCAAATTTGACCGGTCTGGTTCAAATTCTCTTATATAAAAAACATTCAAGTATTATCATCACCAGATTTTATTTAACACCCCTTCTAATGCTGTAAACAATGTAGTGAACTAGAAGTAGTACAACTAGTAGTGAACATTTATGACAGCAGTGAATATAAAAATAATTGACACTGAAAATTATAACAGTTATCAAAACTGACCAAATATACAGAAAACCAGAAAATCTACATGAGTAGTCATCTCTCTCTCTCTCTCTCTCTCTCTCTCTCTGGGAGTGTGTGTGTGTGTGAGTAGGTGTGTGTGTGTGTGTGTGTGTGTCTGTGAGAGAGAGTAAGTGAGGGAATGAAAGACTAGGTTTTCTACTTTATATTTTTTTAGACAAGTGACACTGATGTAAGAACTAGGGCCGGTGCTCCAACACCAGGTCCAAGGCCAGAGCAATGATTTAAGAGAGGCTGAGAGTGTTACTGTTTGTGTTTGGCATGTTAGGTCTTGTGTTTCCCTGTGTGCAACTCAAACAAAAATAAATAAGTTGTAATTACACAGTAATATTTTTTCTTTTTTTACTTTTTTGATATTGTATTGTGATGTATTGTATCAGGACCCGGGCATATCTAGGTGCAGCGTATCGTTAGATTAAGTGTATTGTCCGATCCTTAGTCAGCACAAATGAACCACCATTTGAACTCTGACAGGCAGATTTGCTCTAAATTATTATCATCAGTATTAGCATGGCATTTGGATGCATTTACCTGTGCTTGTAATGAATATATGTTCATGATATTCTGTTGAGTTCTCAGGTGGATCCAGCTGCTGTGCAAGAATAGGCTTCAGATGGATGGATAGAAAATGCTTGGATAATATGTTATCTGGCCTTACAGGAGGTTTTCCTTTCACTGAAACTGAAGTGGAGGCCAAAAAAAACTTTTATCTTCCTTGTTTTATTGCCCAGAAAACAAATCTGCTAGTAAAACATACCCACCCAGAACAAGAATGAAAACCTACAGGGTCGATCACCGATGGCGTCTCTTTCACTCTGGTGCTGCAGCTCTAAATTACCCTGTTTGTTTGTTTTGTCTTGACAGGATTATAACTGTCATGACAATCACCATGCATAATAAACTGGTCTGCACACTAACTAATATGTTAATGTCAATCACTGTGGTACTTCAGGGAAATGCCATGAGCTGGCTGGCAGCAGTATGATGTTCAGATATGATGAAGAGTCAGAGCCTTTGTGGCTTTTACAGATAAGTGGAAAATAAAGGAGGACATGGTGGTCTGCACCTTAGATTTCAGCTTCTGTGACACCTGATCCTGAGCACTAAAGTACTTCTGTGGACCACAGTGATGTCCTGCATGTGTCAGATGTTTAATGGTGTCATCAAGGTTCAGACACAGACTGAATATGATGGATTTAGATTACACTGCTGCACATGTACGTCCCTCAGCTTCTGTATGATAAACCTTTGTCATACATGCACCCTTGATCTTCCCTTCTGACATGCCTTTTCACTTTAATTCTGGATTTGTATTAGCAGAAGCTCATGATTTTCATGTCAGTGTACATTTGAATTCAGACTGCACTTTGGTTTAAGCTCAGAACATGGATGATAAAAGTACTGACCTATCACTAAAGCTGCCCCCAAAACACACTGGGACAACCAACAGCAGACTGCACTTACAATAAATGGCTGGTGTCAAAATTGAAGACATATCAAAGGATTCTAATACAGAATTTTTGGGGACAGAGAGACCTTGTTTAACACAGAAGCCATCAAAATGGTCTTTACTATGTTGTGGAGGCAAGAGTTTAAAGATTCCAGTGTGAGAGGTAGAAAACTTCTCTTGTTGTCATCGCCTTTTCAGACAACATCAAGATCAGCCTTGTTCATGCACAGCAGGATGACACACATATGTATATTTTAACATGAATTAAACTTTTTTTTGTTGTTACGTTCCTTGTACTTACATCACAGGACTTTTTAAATCTCTAGTTTAACAACTGCACCTCTGTATACAGTTTGATATTGAAAAGAAAATGTCCTGTAAACAAGACAGGAATAAGTTGCTATAAAAATATCCGGTTGTTGTAAATCATCACTAAAACAACAAAAAGCATATATATATATATATATATATATATATATATATATATAGATATATATATATATATATATATATATATTTATATATATATATACACAAATATATATATATATATATGTATATATATATATGCAATAAGATCTATTATAGTCTTTAGTTGTTGTTTTAAGTGCTACAAATGGTATTGATAATAAATCATATGAAAGTGAACCAGAATACACACTTTGAAATGACATATTGTTAAATGGACGATATTTTTAATAACAGAATAGTTTATTCACATACTGTAACAAGAAAAGTATTTGATTTTGTTAACTAATCACATACAGAAGAGTAAACAAAAATTTGTGAACATTTCTAGAAACAGAACTTATTCTTATCAGGACTTTGCTTACTGCAATACAACTTATAATCTGTTTTTATTTTTGTGCAGCCAGGCCTCCAGTGTATTTTTAATGTCTGGTGTCATGTAACAGTTTCACAATCACATGACACCCCCTATGTATTTTAAACACCTATCACGTCTTGTTTTAACCTTGCATAGCAGATGGGGATCTGCCTGATTCAGTTCCTGAAGTCCTTCAGATCCCCATCTTGTAGCGCACCGTAGTCCAGTGGATTCACGCGGCTAAAATTTCAATGGCCCAATCAGGGAACAGAGGCGGGAGCTGCGGGAAGAGCGGGAGTGACGAGAAGGCGTGACGTCAGCAGACGGCTACCCGATGCGCATGCGTGCAGTACATGCGCGCATTGCGCATGCGCGAAAACTGCGTCACCTCCTATCGAACCGTGATGTGTATAAAAAAAAAGATATTGATATGTACGCGATGGATTCAGTCATAGAAATACGTACGGATCGGGTAGTGACTCCTGTCATAGATACTTAGTAAAACTTGGCGAAATCTGCCCTCCTCAGAAGTTTATTTTTAGTGTAAGAGGATAGTATTAGGCCGTTAGCTGTTAGCAGCTAAGTTAGCGGCTAACGGCTAACTTTAGCCGCTACACACATAAGCTCCGTCATATCGGGGCTTGATGTTGATTGGCCTGTGGTGAGTGTGTCAATCAGAACGGTCGTCCAATCTTCTTCTTCTTTGGTTCAAACGGTCGTCCAATCGCCAGCGACTTATTGTTTTGGAGGTCCCGCCTCTGAAAGCTAATCAGAAGAGCGGCTACCCAGATGGACTTGTGAAATATTTCCGTGGCGGACATATGAAACTGTCCATCTGGCATGTCAGGTTAGTCTTGTTTATCATGTCCTGATGAAGACTGATAAATCAAAACGTGTTGACACGTCCCTGACAAAGTAAAGGATTTTGAACTTTACTGGGGTGCCACAGATTTGTAATCTGTTTTTAAAATAACTATATACAGAATTGAGCCCATTGTGCATCCTTTTTATAAAAAAAACACACACACACACACAAATTCAGGTGGACAGCCAGGGAACCTCTCCTGCCACAGAGCTGAAATAGTCAGTCAAGGTCTCTCTGACTTGCATGGCTGCCCTGGTTGAGTTGTTTTTTCCTTCACTGTGCAGACACCTGAAAGCCCCTCCTGGACTGGACTGGTCTGTTGGCATGCTGCATGATGTGGCATCCCTCATGATAGTCTCACGGCGGAGCAGATTGTGAAGGACCAGTGTAGCCTTCACAACTGTCTCTGCGTTTTCGGGCTTCACTCCAAGTACTCGTCTGTAGAATCGCCACTGGGAGGCCATGATTCCAAAAGCGTTCTCCACTGTGCGTCTCGCTCTTGACAGGCGGTAATTGAAGACATGCTGTCTCTTGGTCTGTTTACGTCCAGGGTGGGGTCTCATCAGGTCAGTGCGAAGGGGAAATGCAGCATCTCCAACAAACAAATGAGGGACAGGCCCTAGGTGGTCTGCTTGAGGGAGAAGGGAGTCAGCTGGCAGGTCCAGTTTCCTCTCTCTGAGAGCCTTCCCAAATATGCTATTGTTCAGTGTTCCTCCATCACTGTTTCTCCCATAGCCCCCAACATCCACTACTCTGAAAAGGTAGTCTGCATCAACCACCGCTAACAGCACGATGGAGAAACTGTGTTTGCAGTTGTAATACAAGGATCCAGATGATGCTGGAGCTTGTATCACAACATGCTTCCCATCAATGGCACCAACGCAATTTGGGAAGTTCCATTTCTTCTTGAAACCATCTGCTATCTCCCTCCAGTCTGCACTGGTGGGAGGTTTCATTTGCTCATCCACAAGCAACTCCCAGATTGCTTGAGCAACATCTGCCACAATTTTGCTTACAGTTGATACCCCCACTCTGTAGTTGAATGCAATAGTGGTATAGGCATCTCCTGTTGCCAGAAACCTGGAAGCAGAATAAGTATTGTCAGGGTGTATGACATTTAAAATTTGACACAGTGCCTTAAAATATTGAAATGGAATACCATAATTGATAACTAGGGAGAAATACTGACAGCTATAGGGGCATAAAATTTTAGGGTTTTAATAAGAGACAAACAAGCTTTATGCACTGTGTTGTACACAAAACAGCATTTCAGTTAATTTACTGTACTTTTTAAGCAGTACAGTGGTGCTTGTGTGAACTTGCTGTTGTATAGGAGAATGAAAAACACAAATTTTATTGGAGTATTGACACCTCCAAAACTGAGTATTGAAACCATTTCAGTTAGTTAGCAATGCTGTGTTGATATGTTTGATTTTGACACTAGTATTAAGACAAACTTATATTATTGTAACATGATTTCTTTCTGTTAATAAGTGTTATCTCCTTACAGAGACAGAGGTGAAAAAGAAGTGGAAAAATCTCAGGGACAGATTCCGAAAGGAGATGAGACAACAGAAGGGCACAAAGAGTGGAGCTGCAGCAGGTGACAACAGCAGGTGGAAGTATTTCCAAATCATGTCCTTCCTGGTGCCGTACCTTCAAGACAGGGCTACATCATCCAATATGGAGGAGACAGATGAGGAGGAGACAGATGATACACAGATTGAGGACACACAGACAGAGGAAACACAACTAGAGGAAAGGCATGAGACAGAAAATTCCCATACCCATAGACCTGCCTCCAGAAGCCCCACAGAAAAGTCAAGAAAGAGGAAGAATGCTGCCACTGACCTAGACTCTCTTGAAAAACAGGTTTTGAGTGCAATTCAGGCCAAGCCTGTGCCCAAGGATGAGCATGAACATTTTGTGCTGTGCATCCTCCCAATTCTGAGACGGCTTGATGCTCAGAAGTCAGCACAAGCCAAAATGAAAATACTTCAGGTTCTGTACGAATTTGAATATGGTGTCTAGGGCAGATCGGTCAGTGTTATTTGCCTGTTTTTGCCCAATTTTAAGAAATGTTTTCTGTTAAAAAGAATTATATGTTGGGCGGTGTTTGAAAGCCCTGTCTTTCCACAGAAAAAGAGAGAGAGAGAGTGTGGTAGGTAGGGGAAGAGAGAGGGAGAGGTACTGTAGGTTAGGAGAGGTGGGTAGAGAGGGTAAGATAGTTAACCCTTTTTAGGACTGTTGGGGTTGAAAACAGCCACTTTGAGTAAAATTTTCTCAGCACTGAATGACACTGAAAGGAAATTAGTGTATATTAGGCAGTTTGCTTTACCCTGTTCTATGTACATATTTTACACTACCTGCCTTTTTTAAAGGATGTTCTATTTACAATTGATGTTGATTAAAATGATTATACTGTTTCCTTCAGTTTTTTGTCTCCAGTATTATTTTTTTAGTCAATTCTTTGTGCATGATTAATCAAACAATTCTTACCTCAAGCAAATGGCAAGGCATTCCTCGGGTGAAATGGCCTTGCGGTAGTTGGTGTCCATCCTCATAATTAAAGGGGTAAGCCTTTGCAGGAGGCTGTCAAACTGTGATGGAGATAACCTGAAGTACATCTTGAACCTGTCCTCGTGACCCTTTAACTGCTGTATTAACAAGCTGAACTCACCACGCTCATCTTTATTTTGAAGAAGTTTATGTACCCATAACCTTTTTTTTTCTTTCCCCCTCTTTTTTTTGAGGTTGTATATCAGAGCAAGACACAACAAGTGTTTCTTGTCCTCTTCCATGGCTGAAAAGAAACTATTTCCCCCCAAAATGTTACTTTATTTTTTCCCTCCAAAAAGCAGTACTGTAACAAACCCAGTGACATTGTGAACAGTGTAAACAAGTACTCTTGGAAAACAGAAGCAATGATATAGAAAAATCTAATAACTTCTAGACTATTTTAAATAAATTTACACATTCAAAAACATTAATTTTGATTTGATTTATTCACAGTAAAGGGGTTCGAACCGTATTTTCCCCTCCGTTTTATAGTCAGAAGTGATGTAATATTGTGGAACCAACCATTGAAACGTATTTCTCGAGGGAATTCTTTTGATGACGAAGCCTTATTTTCCCCTCCGTTTTTTAGTCTGTAGTAATGTTAAATTCTAGAATCAGCCATTAAAATGTATTCCTAGGGGGATTCTCTTGATGACATAATCGTGTCTTTCATGCACATTATACAGTAACCAGAAACTATAAGGTATTACTTGAGGGTACGTGTTTTTGAGGAGGAGTGTTGTGAAGGACTTTTGGGCGGGCTCTGCTGTGACGTTCGCCGAATCACCTCTACGTCACTGCCGTCTGTTTCCCCATGCTCATGCCGCGGCGGCAGGAGCCGCTTTGAAAAACGCTCTACATTTCAGGGGCCTCCGCCGGCAGAGAAGCGGTTTTCGGGGCGGTGTGAAGGCTCCTTAAGGGTCTTGCCCAGGGACCCTCTGGTAGATGTCATTCACTCCATCCATATGTAATTGCCCATATGATTTTAAATATGTCATATATATATATATATATATATATATATATATATATATATATGTATATATATATATATATATATATATATATATATATATATATATATATATATATATATATATATATATATATATATATGTATATATGTATATATTTATGTATATATATATATATGTATGTATATATATATATATATATATATATATATATATATATATATATATATATATATATATATATATATATATATATATATATATATATTTATATAAATATATATATATATATACATATATATATATATATATATACATATATATTCATATATATATATATATATATATATACATATATATATACACACACATATATATACATATATATATATATATATATATATATATATATATAGTTAAATAATTACATATTTTTATATATATATAAAAATATATATATAAATATATATATATACACACATATATATATATATTTCTTTAATAAAATAAATAAAAATAAAATAAAATTAATTAATTAATTAATTAATTTAAAATAAATTAATACATAAAATATATATTTAAAAAAACATATCACTTAATAATATTCAAGAATAATAATAATAATAATAATAACAATAATAATAATGATAAAAATATAAATAAAATAAATAATAACCCCTGTCTGAAAATCTTCAGTCAGCCCTGCTAGATCCAGAAATAGAGGACAGGCTCCATCAAAAGAAGTTTCAACGGCTGCATGGTTGGTCCTTTCTCAAAATCCCCCTTCTCTATTTCAGGGTGAGCCCTATGGGGGTCTTGACAAGGAATATTCACCCTAAAATATCTCACATCTCTCAGCTCCTCAGGATACCTCAGTCCAAAGCAAACAGCCTAATTCCACCTGAATCATTGTCTTTATACTGAGCTTCCGTAGATAACGCTGTGCAATCATTATTCAGCTGGGGCTGGTGCATGGCTGGGGGAAGCAGACAATACAGATGCCTTCAAGTCATTCCACTCCACTCATCTCAGTAGCATCTTTTGGCATAAGTGGCATTCAGAGTTATTTCTGGCGACACGGCGGCTGGTGCCTGGGCCCACACATAGTAGTTCACTAGGTAGTATATTCCTCCCAGCGGGCGCTGGGGGGAATGGCGACACGGCGGCTGGTGCCTGGGCCTACACATAGTAGTCACTAGGTAGTATAGTCCTCTCAGCGGGCGCTGGGGGGAATTGCGACACGGCGGCTGGTGCCTGGGCCCACACATAGTAGTTCACTAGGTAGTTTATTCCTCCCAGCGGGCGCTGGGGGGAATGGCGACACGGCGGCTGGTGCCTTGGCCCACACATAGCAGTTCACTAGGTAGCATATTCCTCTCACAGCAGGCGCTGGGGGGAATAGCCACACATAGATCTCATCAGCAGCGCCAGGCTCATATGTTTTGCTCATCACTCCTCCATGCCTTCATGTAAACCTTTCTGCAAGGAGTGATGAAACTGGAGCCTGGACGCCAAACATGTAACATGTATATGCAGCTACAATAAAACAATTGAACGTGAGTTGACTGACTGAAATGAAGCGAAGCCTGCGAGCTAGTTCAGGCAGACAACTCGAGCAGCGCTGCTATTCACATGCCACATGTCACATTTACATATCATACGTCACACTCCCTACATCAATCCTCCAATCACACTCTCCACCTCTCAATTTGGTGGTGTATTTAAACTGGGAGTTTTCCCATCTCTCCCTCTGCTCGGCAAACGTCTATGCTGCCAGACGCTGATTTGCTGCGTGTTCTTTCACCCCCACCTCCACCCCAGCATCCACCTGCAGGCTCCAGGGGTGTTCTCATATGTTTTGCTCATCACTCCTCCATGCCTTCATGTAAACCTTTCTGCAAGGAGTGATGAAACTGGAGCCTGGACGCCAAACCTGTAACATGTATATGCAGCTACAATAAAGCAATTGAACGTGAGTTGACTGACTGAACTTACATCAATCCTCCAATCACACTCTCCACCTCTCAATTTGGCGGTGTACTTAAACTGGGAGTTTACCCATCTCTCCCTCTGCTCAGCAAACGTCTGTGCTGCCAGACACTGATTTGCTGCGTGTTCTTTCAGCTGCTCTCTCATGCGATCGTCATCATACCTTTTGCTCCGGTGATCCTGATGTCTCTCGTCGTCTCCGATTCAGTGAGTGAGTCTCAGCAGTCATGGGAGGGCGCTGGGCTTAATCCTGAAACCCCAGATTCAGTCCCTGAAGTTCGCTTTGCGAATGAATCGGACCCGTTCGTCCTCGCCGGATCTCTCGCACATCCGCAAACAACCCTCCGGATTATCCGTGCGCCGCACGGAAGAGCTCTACGCCCGTAACATCACCGAGCAGCTGGCTTTAGCCACGAAGACATTTTCGATTGTTTGATGATCCAGCAGAACTCCAGATTCCTTCCGGGGGGAAGGTAAACGCCAGGTAAAGTGCACTGCCATTGTCCCTCCTGAGCTGGAGCCCGGTGCTGCCTCCCAAGCGAAGCAGCCAGATTCCAGCTTCTCCACAGACGCGTCCGCCCGGTCTGCACCAAGTTAAATCAGCGCTGAACACCATGGAAAACAACGCCGCGCCATGTGAGCCGCCTGGGTCCCTCTCCCGTCTCCATAGCTACGCCCGACACCTGTGCATCCCGGTTGATGGCATACCGCAAAGGACCCTGGGATTTGCAGTTCCATTCCTGCCACGGGTTCTCGGTTCCAGCCTACTGCTGCTGCCATTCCTGGTTCTTTAAGGAATCAAGTCTGCTCGGGTAATCTCATTCCGTAATCTTTAACATTTGACACAATGATTGAATTATGTCTTCTTCAGGGTATGTTAAGATCATCTGCTCGTATCATTATTTTAATCATATTTTATCTATGTTATTCATTCATCTGAGATGTTATGGTTAATCATAGACCTTAGTACATAATTATTGAAAGTAATTTTATGAAACTTTGCTCTTATCTCAACAGGTCATAATATTATTTTAGTGAAGAATCTGTTGTGTGGTTCTAAATTTGCATACAAAGATACAGTACGAGGTGTGAAGACTTTTCAGTAGTTCTAAGTCAGACTCAGTAATATTTATTAATCCCCAAGGGGAATTTGGTCGTTTTAGTTGCTCTCATACACACTATAGCAGTGGAAATATCTGATTAAGACATTAGAATAAAGGAGCATTAATTTAACAAAACTAAAACAAAGCAGAATTAAAGTAAAGTACAACAGAATAAATACAACCAAAATGAAAAGAAAGGGGTTGTAACATGCAGTTCCTTTAAGCAATATCAACTTCCTTATGAAAGAAATAAGTAAGAATTAAGTAAAGTGAGACTCTGAATGAGATGGAGGTATAATCAGTATTAACAATTAATAATTTTACAGCACAAAGGTAAAGGTAAAGCTAAGGATAGTGATCCAAGAATGTTCAAGTTCCTTACTCTGGCAGAATTTAAAGAGGCCTGTGGTGTTTCGAGACACCATCGTTAAGTAAATCTGCAATGCAGAGAGGAATTTGTCACCTACTTAGCTTAAGTCAGGTCTTTCCTACAGTGGTTCTCTTTTAAGGGAATATGGCTTTTAAAGAGCACAATCAGCATGCTGCTAGAAAGCTGAAGGTTTTACTTGGTTATTATTACAGAAACAAGTCCTGTTTCTCTTTTGTTAAAAAGAGAAGTATTGAGTCTAAATTTACCTCTCTTGATATGCTGATGTTTTATACATGAGTGCCTCTGCTCAGTCTTTAAATGTTGGACAGTGTTTATCATGGAGCTCTGAGAATTATCACAAAATGAAGCGAAGCCTGCGAGCTAGTTCAGGCAGACAACTCGAGCAGCGCTGCTATTCACATGTCACATTCACATATCATACGTCACACTCCTTACATCAATCCTCCAATCACACTCTCCACCTCTCAATATGGCGGTGTATTTAAACTGGGAGTTTACCCATCTCTCCCTCTGCTCGGCAAACGTCTATGCTGCCAGACACTGATTTGCTGCGTGTTCTTTCAGCTGCTCTCTCATGCGATCGTCATCATACCTTTTGCTCCGGTGATCCTGATGTCTCTCGTCGTCTCCGATTCAGTGAGTGAGTCTCAGCGGTCATGGGAGGGCGCTGGGCTTAATCCTGAAACCCCAGATTCAGTCCCTGAAGTTCGCTTTGCGAGTGAATCGGACCCGTTCGTCCTCGCCGGATCTCCCGCACATCCGCAAACAACCCGCCTCTTGGAAGAGCTCCACGCCCGTAACATCACTGCGCCAGCCGGCTTCAGCCACGAAGACGTTTCCGATTGTTTGATGATCCAGCAGAACTCCAGATTCCTTCGGGGGGGAAGGTATGCGCCAGGTAAAGCGCACTGCCATCGTCCCTCCTGAGCTGGAGCCCGGCGCTGCCTCCCAAGCAAAGCAGCCAGATTCCAGCTTCTCCACAGAAGCGTCCGCCCGGTCTGCACGAAGTTAAATCAGCGCTGAACACCGTGGAAACAACGCCATGCCATGTGAGCCGCCTGGGTCCTCTCCCATCTCCATAGCTACGCCCGACACCTGTTGCATCCCGGTTGACGGCATACCGCAAAGGACCCTGGGATTTGCAGTTCCATTCCTGCCACGGGTTCTCGGCTCCAGCCTGTTGCTGCTGCCATTCCTGGTTCTCTAAGGAATCAAATCTGCTCGGGTAATCTCATTCCGTAATCTTTAACATTTGACACAATGATTGAATTATGTCTTCTTCAGGGTATGTTAGATCATCTGCTCGTATCATTATTTTAATCATATTTTATCTATTTTATTCATTCATCTGAGATGTTATGGTTAATCATATATCCTAGTACATAATTATTTAGAGTAATTTATGAAACTTTGCTCTTATCTCAACAGGTCATAATATTATTTTGGTGAAGAATCTGTTGTATGGTTCTGAATTTGCATACAAAGATACAGTACGAGGTGTGAAGACTTTTCAGTAGTTCTAAGTCAGACTCAGTAATATTTATTAATCCCCAAGGGGAATTCGGTCGTTTTAGTTGCTCTCATACACACTATAGCAGTGGAAATATCTGATTAAGACATTAGAATAAAGGAGCATTAATTTAACTAAACTAAAACAAAGCAGAGTTAAAATAAAGTACAATAGAATAAATACAACCAATGAAAAGAGAGGGGTTGTAACATGCAGTTCCTTTTAAGCAATATCAACTTCCTTACAAAAGAAATAAGTAACAATTAAGTAAAGTGAGACTCTGAATGAGATGGAGGTATAATCAGCATTAACAATTAATAATTTTACAGCACAAAGGTAAAGCTAAGGATAGTGATCCAAGAATGTTCAAGTTCCTTACTCTGGCAGAATTTAAAGAGGCCTGTGGTGTTTCGAGACACCATTGTTAAGTAAATCCACAATGCAGAGAGGAATTTGTCACCTACTTAGCTATAAGTCAGGTCTTTCCTACAGTGGTTCTCTTTTAAGGGAATATGGCTTTTAAAGAGCATAATCAGCATGCTGCTAAAAAGCTGAAGGTTTTACTTGGTTATTATTACAGAAACAAGTCCTGTTTCTCTTTTGTTAAAAAGAGAATTATTGAGTCTAAATTTACCTCTTCTTGATATGCTGATGTTTTATACATGAGTGCCTCTGCTCAGTCTTTAAATGTTGGACAGTGTTTATCATGGAGCTCTGAGAATTATCACAAACTGTGGATTTCTGAGTCATCACTGAACTTATAATCTAAAGTCAGTTGGACTTCCTTAATTGCACGTGGACGTGGGCACTGGTATGTGTTCATTTACAAAGCCATTGTTGATAAAATTGCTGACTATCTGTCCTCCTTATTAATCTTGATGGATGGATTACATAACCTGAGATCATTGAGCTTTATGCAGTTTGTTGTTACCAAAGTCCGAACTGATCTGGGAAAGGGGCTTTTAGCTTCTCTGCACCTTCTGCATGGAATAATCTGCAGACTGAATTTAAGCTGCAGAGCTCGGCATCTCTGAATGTTTTAAATCTGCAATGAAAGCTCTGGAATACAGAGTTCTGAATGTCACAGCTTTAACTGATGGCTTTTATTGTTTTTCTCTCTTATTTGTACTGTTGAGTCTGTGTTTGCTGCAGATTTGCTGATCTCAATGGGACCAACCTGGTTAAATAAAGTTTAAAATTAATTAATTAATTAATTAATTTAAAATAAATTAATACATAAAATGTATATTAAAAATAAAATAAAATAAAATAAACATATCACATAATAATAATAATAATAATAATAATAATAATAATAAGAAGAAGAAGAAGAAGAAGAAGAAGAAGAAGAAGAAGAAATAAATAAATAATAACCCCTGTCTGAAAATCTTCAGTCAGCCCTGCTAAATCCAGAAATAGAGGACAGGCTCCATCAAAAGAAGTTTCAAAGGCTGCATGGTTGGTCCTTTCTCAAAATCCCCCTTCTCTATTTCAGGGTGAGCCCTATGGGGGTCTTGACAAGGAATATTCACTCTAAAATATCTCACATCTCTCAGCTCCTCAGGACACCTCAGTCCAAAGCAAACAGCCTAATTCCACTTGAATCATTCTCTTTATACTACGCTTCTGTAGATAACGCTGTGCAATCATTAATCAGATGGGGCTGGTGCATGGCTGGGGGAAGCAGACAATACAGATGCCTTCAAGTCATTCCACTCCACTCATCTTGGTACCATCTTTTGGCATTAAGTGGCATTCAGAGTTATTTCTCTGTTAAGTAACCTTTTGCTGTCTTAGTAGCCTTAGCACTTTACATCCTTATGAGGCTCAATGCTGAATTCTGTACATGTGAAAACTGCCTTTGCTTTGCTCCGCCAGCCACAGTCCAAAAGACAGAGCAGTTTTAATGAAGGCTGTTGTTCAGATCTGCAGTTTGGTCTTTGCTCTGCAATGAATGGAATAGCATTTCTTTCTTTGACTATGTTGAGTCTTTAGATTCTCTCCAGCTTTATACTGACGCTGCTCCATCTGTTGATTTTGGGGGTTTCTATAATGAGTGGTTTGTAGATGTCTGGCGAACAAAATACTGACCCTCAAGGATCCTAAATCCACTGCCCTCTATGAGCTTTACCCAGTAGTGATGCTTGCTCTGAACCAGGTCTCTTTTAATCCTCAGTATGATCTCACCTTTTCTGATTTGAAAATAGAAAGGACATGTATGCCTTATCCTTGAAGCACTCAAATCTGACAGATCTCACCAATGCACTCATATCAAATTGCAAAACTAAAAATTTTTGTCCTTTCTCTTCTATGACGAATTATCTGCATCATCGTTCCCCTTCTCAACCATCATCCCCTGGTTCATCAACGGTCACAAACCTATGACGAGATCCTGGTTCTCTTCAATCTGCAAGTTTTCTGTTGAGCTGTGGCCTGCCTCCTGGACACTATTCCCCTCACTTCCTGAGGACTGGTGTAACCATGACAGCATCGCTTCATCTGCCTACCTCCACACTGCAATCCCTGGCGCGCTGGTCCTTTTCTACACATCAACGCTAAGGAGACTTCACGAGAAAGTCATCCTGGCTGCTCAAAGCTCATGAGTTCCTGCATTTGACATTAAAGATTGCATCCAATTGCTGCATAACTCTGTACTGCATATCAGGTGGTGTGCTTTTCTGCTCATCAACGCTAAGGAGACTTCATGAGAAAGTCATCCAGTCTGCTCAAAGCTCATGAGTTCCTGCATTTAGTATTTAAAAAATCGTATCCACTTGCTACATAACTCTGTACTGCATATCAGGTGGTGTGCTTTTCTGCAACGCTAATGAGACTTCACGAGAAAGTCATCCTGGCTGCTCAAAGCTCATGAGTTCCTGCATTTCATATTGAAAGATTGCATCCAATTGCTGCATAACTCTGTACTGCATATCAGGTGGTGTGCTTTTCTGCTCATCAACGCTAAGGAGACTTCATGAGAAAGTCATCCTGTCTGCTCAAAGCTCATAAGTTCCTGCATTTAGTATTTAAAATCGTATCCACTTGCTACATAACTCTGAATTGCATATCAGGTGGTGTGCTGGGGTTAAGTATGTACCAATTCATTATGCTTGCATCTGCATTCTCTAGGTAGTATGTTCCCCTCAGCGGGCGCTGGGGGGAATGGCGACACAGCGGCTGGTGCTTGGGCCCGCACATAGTAGTTCACTAGGTAGTATGTTCCCCTCAGCGGGCGCTGGGGGGAATGGCGACACAGCGGCTGATGCTTGGGCCCACACATAGTAGTTCACTAGGTAGTATATTCCTCTCAGCGGGCGCTGGGGGGAATGGCGACACAGCGGCTGATGCTTGGGCCCACACATAGTAGTCACTAGGTAGTATATTCCTCTCAGCGGGCGCTGGGGGGGAATGGCGACACAGCAGCTGATGCTTGGGCCCACACATAGTAGTCACTAGGTAGTATATTCCTCCCAGCGGGCGCTGGGGGGAATGGCGACACAGCGGCTGATGCTTGGGCCCACACATAGTAGTCACTAGGTAGTATATTCCTCTCAGCAGGCGCTGGGGGGAATAGCCACACATAGATCTCATCAGCAGCGCCAGGCTCCTATCAGTTATGTTTTGGGGGTGTTCTCATATGTTTTGCTCATCACTCCTCCATGCCTTCATGTAAACATTTCTGCAAAGGAGTGATGAGACTGGAGCCTGGACGCCAAACCTGTAACATGTATATGCAGCTACAATAAAACAATTGAACGTGAGTTGACTGACTGAAATGAAGCGAAGCCTGCGAGCTAGTTCAGGCAGACAACTCGAGCAGCGCTGCTATTCACATGTCACATTCACATATCATACGTCACACTCCTTACATCAATCCTCCAATCACACTCTCCACCTCTCAATATGGCGGTGTATTTAAACTGGGAGTTTACCCATCTCTCCCTCTGCTCGGCAAACGTCTATGCTGCCAGACACTGATTTGCTGCGTGTTCTTTCACCCCCACCTCCACCCCAGCATCCACCTGCAGGCTCCAGGGGTGTTCTCATATGTTTTGCTCATCACTCCTCCATGCCTTCATGTAAACATTTCTGCAAAGGAGTGATGAGACTGGAGCCTGGACGCCAAACCTGTAACATGTATATGCAGCTACAATAAAACAATTGAACGTGAGTTGACTGACTGAACTGTGGATTTCTGACTCATCACTGAACTTATACTCTAAAGTCAGTTGGACTTCCTTAATTGCACGTAGACGTGGGCACTGGTATGTGTTCATTTACAAAGCATTGTTGATAAAATTGCTGACTATCTGTCCTCCTTATTAATCTTGATGGATGGATTACATAACCTGAGACCATTGAGCTTTATGCAGTTTGTTGTTACCAAAGTCCGAACTGATCTGGGAAAGGGGCTTTTAGCTTCTCTGCACCTTCTGCATGGAATAATCTGCAGACTGAATTTAAGCTGCAGAGCTCGGCATCTCTGAATGTTTTTAAATCTGCAATGAAAGCTCTGGAATACAGAGTTCTGAATGTCACAGCTTTAACTGATGGCTTTTATTGTTTTTCTCTCTTCCTTGTACTGTTGAGTCTGTGTTTTGCTGCCATTCTTGGTCAGGTCTCCCTTGGAAAAGAGATTTGCTGATCTCAATGGGACCAACCTGGTTAAATAAAGTTAAAGAAAGAATAAAAAAATCTTTTATAAAATAAATAAAAATAAAATGAAATTAATTAATTAATTAATTTAAAATAAATTAAAACATTATATATATATATATATATATATATATATAGAGATATATATATATATATATATATATATATATATATATATATATATATATATATATATATAATAATAATAATTATAATAATGGTAAAATAATAATAATAATAATCATAATAATAATTAAATAAATAATAACCCCTGTCTGAAAATCTTCAGTCAGCCCTGCTAGATCCAGAAATAGAGGACAGGCTCCATCAAAAGAAGTTTCAAAGGCTGCATGTTTGGTCCTTTCTCAAAATCCCCCTTCTCTATTTCAGGGTGAGCCCTATGGGGGTCTTGACAAGGAATATTCACTCTAAAATATCTCACATCTCTCAGCTCCTCAGGATACCTCAGTCCAAAGCAAACAGCCTAATTCCACTTGAATCATTCTCTTTACACTACGCTTCTGTAGATAACGCTGTGCAATCATTAATCAGATGGGGCTGGTGCATGGCTGGGGAAAGCAGACAATACAGATGCCTTCAAGTCATTCCACTCCACTCATCTCTGTAGCATCTTTTGGCATTAAGTGGCATTCAGAGTTATTTCTCTGTTAAGTAACCTTTTGCTGTCTTAGTAGCCTTAGCACTTTACATCCTTATGAGGCTCAATGCTGAATTCTGTACATGTGAAAACTGCCTTTGCTTTGCTATGCCAGCCACAGTCCAAAAGACAGAGCAGTTTTAATGAAGGCTGTTGTTCAGATCTGCAGTTTGGTCTTTGCTCTGCAATGAATGGAATAGCATTTCTTTCTTTGACTATGTCAAGTCTTTAGATTCTCTCCAGCTTTATACTGACGCTGCTCCATCTGTGGGTTTTGGGGGTTTCTATAATGAGTGGTTTGTAGATGTCTGGCGAACAAAATACTGACCCTCAAGGATCCTAAATCCACTGCCCTCTATGAGCTTTACCCAGTAGTGATGCTTGCTCTGAACCAGGTCTCTTTTAATCCTCAGTATGATCTCACCTTTTCTGATTTGAAAATAGAAAGAACATGTATGCCTTATCCTTGAAGCACTCAAATCTGACAGATCTCACCAATGCACTCATATCAAATTGCAAAACTAAAAATTTTTTGTCCTTTCTCTTCTATGACGAATTATCTGCATCATCGTTCCCCTTCTCAACCATCATCCCCTGGTTCATCAATGGTCACAAACCTATGACGAGATCCTGGTTCTCTTCAATCTGCAAGTTTTCTGAGCTGTGGCCTGCCTCCTGAACACTATTCCTCTCACTTCCTGAGGACTGGTGTAACCATGACAGCATTGCTTCATCTGCCTACCTCCACACTGGAATCCCTGGCGCTGGTCCTTTTCTGCTCATCAACGCTAAGGAGACTTCACGAGAAAGTCATCCTGTCTGCTCAAAGCTCATGAGTTCCTGCATTTAGTATTTAAAAATCGTATCCACTTGCTACATAACTCTGTATTACATATCAGGTGGTGTGCTTTTCTGCTCATCAACGCTAAGGAGACTTCACGAGAAAGTCATCCTGTCTGCTCAAAGCTCACGAGTTCCTGCATTTAATATTGAAAGATTGCATCCAATTGCTGCATAACTCTGTACTGCAGATCAGGTGGTGTGCTGGGGTTAAGTATGTACCAATTCATCATGCTTGCATCTGCAGCTGATGCTTGGGCCCACACATAGTAGTTCACTAGGTAGTATATTCCTCTCAGCGGGCGCTGGGGGGAATGGCGACACAGCGGCTGGTGCCTGGGCCCATACATAGTAGTTCACTAGGTAGTATATTCCTCCCAGCGGGCGCTGGGGGGAATGGCGACACGGCGGCTGGTGCCTGGGCCCACACATAGTAGTCACTAGGTAGTATATTCCTCCCAGCGGGCGCTGGGGGGAATGGCGACACAGCAGCTGATGCTTGGGCCCACACATAGTAGTCACTAGATAGTATATTCCTCCCAGCGGGCGCTGGGGGGAATGGCGACACAGCGGCTGATGCTTGGGCCCACACATAGTAGTCACTAGGTAGTATATTCCTCTCAGCGGGCGCTGGGGGGAATGGCGACACATAGATCTCATCAGCAGCGCCAGGCTCCTATCAGTTATGTTTTGGGGGTGTTCTCATATGTTTTGCTCATCACTCCTCCATGCCTTCATGTAAACATTTCTGCAAAGGAGTGATGAGACTGGAGCCTGGACGCCAAACCTGTAACATGTATATGCAGCTACAATAAAACAATTGAACGTGAGTTGACTGACTGAAATGAAGCGAAGCCTGCGAGCTAGTTCAGGCAGACAACTCGAGCACCGCTGCTATTCACATGTCACATTCACATATCATACGTCACACTCCCTACATCAATCCTCCAATCACACTCTCCACCTCTCAATTTGGCGGTGTATTTAAACTGGGAGTTTACCCATCTCTCCCTCTGCCTGGCAAACGTCTATGCTGCCAGACGCTGATTTGCTGCGTGTTCTTTCACCCCCACCTCCACCCCAGCATCCACCTGCAGGCTCCAGGGGTGTTCTCATATGTTTTGCTCATCACTCCTCCATGCCTTCATGTAAACATTTCTGCAAAGGAGTGATGAAACTGGAGCCTGGACGCCAAACCTGTAACATGTATATGCAGCTACAATAAAACAATTGAACGTGAGTTGACTGACTGAACTGATAAAATTATATGCCTTACAACTCAGAAAAAAATTTGGGCATAAATGGGTTAATACTTGGTCAGGACACAGACCATAACACTCTGGATTTTTATAGAGGCCGTCAAATTTATCTTTCCAGACATTTCCAAGGGGTTTTTATTTATAGCTTTTTTAATTTTGTTGAGTTTTTCTTCCATATAATGCAAGTTTTTTCATATAAAGGAGTTTTATGGATTCTTTCAGAGCCTGCAGGTGTTCCAGCCGTCCCAATCAGTCATTTGGATTCATGTTATTTTTTTTGGTGGACCGTTTTCTCAGGTTTTGTCTGGATATAACACATTCTTTTTAAAAAAAAACATTGCTCTGTTTGATTCATCTTGGACTTCTTTTTAATTTAACTGATTTATAGTTTAGATTCTTAAGCTAATTGAATAAATATTTGGTTTAAGTTGTGTGTGGCCACATTCATGTTTTCCTTGTCAGGCTGTTACTGGGTGTTGAAGAAAGTATCTAGCATGTTGTAAATTTGAGCAGAGCCTAGTGCAGCGTTATAGGCAGCATTGCTCTCTCACCCCTTCCCCTTGCTCTCCCTCTCTCTCTTACCCCTTCCTTTGTTCTCTCTCCCCCTCTACCCTCTGCATCCCCTGGTTCTCTCTCAAAAATGCACACCATACTCCTTGGATGATTAAGCTAGGATTTTTTTTAAACAGCAACAGTTGTTATTAAGGTGTCTGATGAAGGTTTCAGTGGATTTGACTTTTTATTTTCATTATCTATATTTTTGTGGGGTTCAAATTGTCTCTTGAGGTATATCATTTTTCTGTGTGTATCGTTTTTGCTTTTCTTATAGGGAATTCTTTGGCTTAATGCATTAAACCTATCTGTCATCTCAGGGTGATGGGCTACAGGTTGGTTTTATCATAAGATTTCGTACACTGTTTGCATGGCACTGACACTCAGCACCTCCAGTTTAAATGTTCTTCCAGCACCTCTGCCTACAGGCGACAAAGAGTTCAGCTATCAGTGCTTCCTCTACAATATGTAGGTTTACTGGAAGTCAGGTGCTCTTATAATAAAGTTGAAGAAGATAAACAGAAGATTTTTGATTGGTTGATACCTACAGGGCAGAGCTATCAGACTTTAATAAAAGTTTATGTCTGTATTGTGTGCCATAGATTCACATGTGATTGTCTTTCCTCTACACTGATTTCTTTCAGGTGAGTGCAGATCTGTTTTGTAGCTTTGACATTTTAAAATCTCTATTTATATTCCACATTTTGTAATAACTTATCATTTTTGTATCATGTTTTCCATGGATTCTCACTGATTCTTCCATTTTGTTGTACTAGTGTGTTATTGTCAGTGATTTTCTTTTTACTTTTATTGTCTCATTTTTTATGAAACACCTCAGTAGCAATAGCTTTTAAAATGTGCTTTATGAATAAGTTTGATCTGTTTGAAGATTAAAAAATAAAGCAGAAATGGTTTATTTTGTTGGCAGATCCAAGAATGCTGCGAGTTTTGACCAAAAATGAACACCAACCCTGTTTGTAGTTTCCTTTGTTCTCTGATTTTCTCTCTTTAATCTTTTTTTTACTAATTTGATGCAGGAATCTGACAATGTGTTTCTGTTTATATGATTTCAATATTTTTTTTTATTGTACATCATACCTATTATTCTCATGTAGCACGGTCTTATATTTTCGTAAAGAAAAAATGTCCTCTAACTTTTTTTTAATCCACAGATTCACCATGGGAAATAGACCCAGCTACAAACACTTTGATGATGAAATTAAAGAAGATTTTAAAAACAATGACAAAGAGTCGGTTGTCACAAAGATCAATCAGTATTTGGATGAGAGGGCAAATGTTCCTCTAAATATTGCCATCACAGGGGAGACTGGCTCTGGTAAATCCACCTTCATTAATGCCATCAGAGGCATCAAAAACAATGAAGAGGAAGCTGCTCCAGTTGGTGTGAAGGAAACCACCATGGAGGTCAAAGGGTACCTTCATCCAAGCTTCTCCAATGTGAAGTTGTGGGATCTCCCTGGTGTTGGCACAATAAAACATTCCGCTGACAAATACCTGAAGATAGTGAAATTTCAAAAGTATGACTTTTTCATCATCATCTCAGCTGATCGCTTCACGGAAAATGATGTGATGCTGGCCAAAGAGATTCAGAAGATTAAGAAGAAATTCTACTTTGTTCGATCAAAGATTGACCAAGACTTGGAAAATGCAAGATCAGATCAAGGTCAGACAAATTTTAAGGCAGAGGAGACCCTCACAACAATCAAGGATGACTGCATCAAAGGTAGGCTCAATTCTCTTAAATATACAAAATACCAACTGAAAATAGTTTGTTTTTAACTTTTTTCTTTTAATCCAAAACATTTTAAGCCTTCAGTGGGTGGGGAACCCTATTCACACAAATATATGCTCATATAACACTTGTGTGTAGAGGTTTTCTTATCTCTAAGAACTTACAAAGCCAAGTTGTCAGGTCAAAGTACATCCTATTTGTAAGAACAGAATGATAAGCTGAAGTACAAAACACACATAAGAACATCAGGTGAAAAGTGAATAACAAGACATAAAGTACGGTGTCCCAATGATTTTTTTTGTGTCATTCTTAATGAGAATCCCCACTGAACTTACTACATTTATTAGACCGCCACCCAGGGGTCTGTCTGTCTGTCTGTCTTTGAATCTGTTTGGCTGTTATCAAGATTACACAACAACTACAGATGCATTTACATTTAAAGAAGCCATTACATTTTGGCGCTGATCTGATCCAGACTGACATCAAAGAAAAACATTGAATTTTATAACAGCAAATTCCATTTATGTCTGGAAATGCTAGTTTCTTTGCAAACTGCCGTCTGGTATTTCAAGTCTTTGTCAATACATTTCCCGGCTTCCCTTGCAATGCCAGGGGAAGTATTCTCCACGCTTATACATCTGCTGTCTCATGGAGCGTTGGGGCAATCAGCACTGAAAGCTGTGTTTGCACAGTTCTGCTCACAGACACGTCAAAGAGAGGGGGGTATTCTTGACGAAGCCTCTTAATCACTCGAAACAAGGCTGCTGATAATGTCAAGGCGGACAAAGCCCATCATAGCCGAAATCTTTGTGTGTGAGTGCAAAACCTCGCGTCTAAATTCCACATAGGGCAAACAAACGTCAGATTAAAGCACCGTGAATTTGCTTTGATGGATAGGCTGGTGACATCACCCACTGGAAGCGCTGCAGCATGCACAACACGAACATCTGTACAAGCAGCAGTAAATTAGTTCAACAGGTTACAATACAAACAACTAACTAGGTCACTCTATTGGACAATATTTATATAAAAAATAATCATGATTTTTGCAGACTGATATTTTTCATTCCACAATGTGTGTATAAATTCCATATAGAACTATAATGCTGGGCAGAGATCACAATTTGTGGTTGGAACTGAGCTGTTTGGATGTCTGCATCCTTGGATTGCTTTTTCTAGTTAAGAATACATACCCGGCAACCAAATGTCTCAAGACATCTTAAGATGTCTTAATAATGGTCAGACACTGATTTCTGTGTGTATGGACTGCACTGCTTTTAAAAGTAATTTAGCACTGTTTTTAAGCGCAACCTTGTTTTGAAATTTACTTGTCAGAGACACTGAAAGTCTACACTGGTAACTTGCTTTTCAGTTTCGATTGCAAGCTTTTTACGCTACTAATCACTGACTGGGTTCACCACCCGCAGCCCTCGCACTGTTGTTAACCTTAGCAACGGCTTCACTTCACTGAAAACTGTAAATTTTTTACTCGTGGACTGCTAAGGATTTAAAACTTTTGAACTGACTCCTTTAATCCTTTGACTTTCTATTGGAGTGACCATGGCCAATAGCAAGTCTGGGTGTGTGTCCTGCTCATGTTCACTTACCAGATAGCAAACAGACTCTGCACCGGATCTGTTACAAAGGCGTCATAAGGTCTGGAACGGAACCGCGAAACACATTCAGACTGGAGTCCACTTGCATGGCTGGACGGATCCGGATAGGATGAAGATCACGGATCCTGTCCAGCTCTGGCCCAGAGCCTATCCGTATTCACTCATGAAGCATCTCATCTGGTCCAGGTCCGTTTTGGATCCACTGATGATCCAACATGGATCTGATGTGGATGTAGCTTATCGGATTCAGATCTGATTTTAATCCATTCATTCAGTTGTTATTTTGCTGTAGACCCATTACAAAGCCCTTGTTTAAAATGAATCATCTGTCAAACAACTACTTACATAAATTTAATTCAACGTCACACTGACCAAAATTTGCATCTTTTTTTACGAATAATTTTTGTGTGTACAATGACAATAAGCTTTCTGATTCTATAGAAAAAAATTGAGTATTTTTTACAACCAATGTGTCTTTAGCAAAAATCTGATTTGATAAATACTTGGAAAGAAATAGAAAAACTAGCAAGAGAGGTCCTTCCCTTTGGGCGAGGACCCTAAATATTTAAAGCCACTGTATGTCTTGTAAGTTCAATGTATTTACAGTAAACATTAGAACATTGTTTTTTTTTTATTTGCAGTTCAATAGTAACTTACATATAAAGGAACCATTACTTACCAGTGTAATGTCTACTACACGAGTTGGAGAACAAATTGTAAAGAAATCTCATTCAAGAGATGTACAGAAAACTTAATGTACAGAATATTAATACATTTAAATACACAAGACTCTGAATACATGAAAAAATTTCAAAAGCTGATTCCACAGCTCCACTCAGCTCCATTAAATGTGGCCTATATGACACTTCAGAGTTAAACTGTTTACAGCCCTGACTGATCAAATTACACTCTTACCAATCACACCTCTGATAACAGGGCTCTGTGAGTCGATTGTTAAAGTGCTGGAGAGAGAGAGAGGAAAGTGCGAGTTTCAAAAAGGTATTTTTTTTTAAATAAACTGTCTATGTTTTTAAATATAAAATAAAAGAGTTACAGTAATATTTTCTGAACAAAAACTAATCAAAGCACAATATAAAAGTGTACTTAAGTACACTGAAATATCATGATATATTATAAATTATTATTGTTATTACATTGTTTCCATATGCAAATTAATTTCTGTGCATTAAATGGTATCAAAATCTGCATAATCACAGTGTGAATTAATTTTCATGGCTGTCCAGAAAATGTACCTGATTTATCCTACGTAAAAGTGACCTGACTTGAATTTGAAAAATAAGACCCCTGGCCTGTATTTCACACTATCATGAAATAAATTGACTGAATCAAAAATAAGCAAACAAACAAAAATAAAACAGAAACATCTCAATTTGGTCTGTAATGTGATTTCAGTCTTAGTGAGCAGTGGTGGTCACTGCTTTTTGCCCTTCGTCCTTGTTGGCTGCTATTGAACAAAAAGTAAATTTCATGTCATCAAAGCTTTAACGGCAAACACTTCACTGAGCATTTGATACAAGGTTGACTTTACAAACTGATTATCAAGGGGCTGTTTCAGTAACACCTTGTAGACACTTACAGGATGTTTCAGTTTGTCATGTTTTGTCTTTACTTACCTTGAGTTAAACATTAACACAAAACAGGAAAGATCAAATTCAAAAAATCAGTGTTTCAATCATGCATTTTAAGATGTGAGTGTAAAATTATAGTTGTTATTTCAAATCAGTTTTTCAGTTCACAGATTAAGGAAGAAGAGCGACTCTAAGTTGTGACATGAAGAACACTATGGCACCTGCTCTGTGGCTTGCATCTGAATGTCTCCAATCTGAAAGGAAATAACATGCATAAGTCAGTGAAAACATGGCAGGATTAAACTGTTATTGATGCAGCAAAGCAACAAGGGTTAAAATAAGACTAATCACTTTAGAAACAGAGGTGGATCTAAGTTGCCATTAGGCAAAGGCAGGTGATTTCCTTGAACTGCCAGGGGTCCCTTAGCATTTCAGTTTTCCCCTTACCATTCTGTTGGACTTAATCCACCAACTTTTATTACAAATATTTACTGGCATTTGACATTGGCTCTTTTTAATATTTATGTTCATTGAACCTTAGCTATTAAGACTGAAGTCCCTTACACTAAAAGACCATGAGAGAGGAAAATCACAAACCTGCACATGTGAATGAGCACTTAGGACATATGTGATGGCATCTGCAATATCTTTGGCTTCCAAAGGCTGTTTGAAGTGGACAACGAAATAAATGGTGACAAAGTCTTCAACGACACTGTTTAAGAATATAAGTAGAATACATTTACGTTTTAATGTGAGAAACAAGCAGCAGCTTTTTCGGGATTGTCACTGTAGAGTCGCTGGAAAAATTCTGTCTCCACTGAACCTGGAGAGATGCGGTCTAGAAAAGTTGGGATTGTTGTGTGCCTTTAGTGATAAAATGTTTTGATTTAGCTTTGGGAGATCAAAGTCATTTAACCAGGATCTCCTCCTCAATTTGAATGCCCAGCTTACCAGAGATGCCCACGAGTCTCTGATTTAGAGTCCGAGTCAAGTCACGTGTCTTCGACCTCGAGTCAAGTCAATTCTCGAGTCTTTGAGGGGCAAGACTTGTCGCGTCACAAGTCTTTGATCTAGAGTCTGAGTCGAGTTACAAGGCTTCACACACACACAAACACACACCCACACATGCACACACACTCACACACACACTCACACACACATAAATATGATGTTGCCTCTGGCAAAAATACAGTATATCCAAATATTTATTCAGATTTTTTTTTCCTTTCTGAAAAAATTTCTGCAGTGCACATGCATGCCAAGGTGAGGTGCAACACAAACTTGCCGTAAACAGCCAAAAAGAAACTATATGGCATTTAACAATACAATAAAATAAATAAAATAAAGTACTAAGTAGTAGTAGTAGTCGTGCTCCTGAAAATATGTGTAACAGTAGGTCAATATACTGTAAAGGGTAATGAAGCTTACGGTGGAGTTTCTCCAGCAGCTGCTCCATTTGTGCTTGCCATGATGACTGATGATGACTGACTGATGACTGATGACTGGTATGTGGGTGGGATGGAACCCCAAATTCCACTAAAGCGCGGCAGAGCGCCACGGTTTTGCTCTGACAGACAAACCTCACTGAAAGTAGCGCAACGAGCAGTGTTACGGCATGCAGCCACGTAGGGGGGAGGGCTGGTTCCCAGAGAGCCACAGGCTCGCATGAGAATAGCAACATCACACGCTCATAAAACGTTTTAGACTGAGAAAAGAAAAAAAACAACGCCTTACTTTGCTTATCTAAGGTCCCTTTGCTGGTCCCAACCACACAGCCTGTCATGAACAATGGCTAACTCTCAAAAAGGAGACGATGACACAGAGGCAGAGTTCAGGGTTTTTAATGTGTTCCAAGGTTCATTACACAAAAACAGGTTCTCAGACATTCCAAAGTCAGCACACAGAAAATCAGGCAGAAGATCACGGCAGAGGTACCAAAAATGGGATAAGGCAAAAGACGTAATCCAAAAGACAAAGGGGTTTCAAAAAGACAAGACTATGACTTGGAAATAGAACGCCTAGAAAGATACTGCAAAGCTAACAATCCGGCACAAGACAACGGGAGACAGGAGGTTAAATACAAGAGGTAATGAGGGGTAATTGGACACAGCTGGGAAGGGACAATCAGGGAACAGGAGTGACAAGCCGGAACAGGAAGTGAACCTACGGAGACAGGAAAGAGGTGTGAGTAACAAAATAAAACAGGAACACATGAATCAACATAAAACAGGATGACAAAACGGGTAACTTGACAACAAAAAACAGTGATCATGACAGTACCCCCCCTCAAGGGCCAACTCCGGACGGCCCAGGAATGTCAGGATGTGAGGCGTGAAAGTCCCTAATGAGACCGGGGTCCATGATGAATCAGGAGGGAATCCACGACCTCTCTTCTGGACCATACCCCTCCCAATCCACTAGATACTGTAGTCCACGACCCCGACGACGAACAGCCAGCAGCTTCTTCACAGATTACACAGGGCCCCCTTCAACAATCCGGGCGGGTGGAGGGGGTTTGGTCGGAGGGACCAAACAGCTTTCCTTGACAGGCTTAAGTTGACTGACGTGAAACGACGGGTGGACCCTCATGTTCCTGGGAAGCTTAAGCCTGACGGTGACAGGATTGATTATTTTAGAGATAGGAAAGGGACCCACGAACCTGGGAGCGAGCTTGTGAGACTCCAGGCGAAGAGGCAGGTGACGTGTAGACAGCCAGACCTTCTGGCCATCCTTGTACTTGGGGGCAGGAGACCGCTTCTGGTCTGCCATCCTCTTGTAGTTGGCAGATTGTCAAAGTAGCTGAGTTCTCGCTCGCTCCCAGGCCCGTTTACACCGCCTCACTGTGGCTAACGCGGATGGCACAGTCACTTCTTGATCTGTGGTGGGAAACAGAGTGGGTTGGTAACCATGAACAACGTGAAAAGGAGAAAAACCAGCAGCAGACGTGGTTAAGGAGTTGTGAGCCATTTCAACCCAGATCAATTTTGAGGCCCACGTCTCAGGATCTTTAGAAGCCAGACAACGAAGTCCCGTCTCCAGCTCCCCCAACAGACCACAAAACTCCCTCCAGAATTGGGAGATAAATTGGGGGCCTCGATCAGAAACTATGTCCTCAGGAAAACCATGGAGTCTAAAAATGTCTCTCAGCATAATTTCAGCAGTTTCCTTAGCTGAAGGAAGCTTGGGAAGGGCTATAAAATGGACCATTTTAGAGAATCTATCCACAACAGTAAGGACAGTGGTTTTACCTGCTGAGGAAGGGAGTCCTGTGACAAAGTCCACACTAATGTGAGTCCAGGGCCATTTGGGCACAGGCAGAGGATCGAGAAGTCCAGCCGGCTTCTGGTGAGAGATCTTGTTAGTGGCACAAGTGTGACAGGCAGCAACGTATTCCAGCTCTCATATTTTGCCACCAGAAACGTTGTTCAATGAGGAAGAGTGTTTTAGCTATTCCCGGGTGACATGACAATTTAAGGGTGTGAGCCCAATGTATTACTTGTCCCCTAAGATCCGGAACCACAAACAGTTTATCATGGGGACAGTTAGCCGGAACCTGAACCCCCCTTAGACCTTGCATGACTTTGGTTTCAATGTCCCATTTAAGGGCAGCCACAAAACAGGTGGGTGACAAGATGGCTTTGGGTTGGGGGTTTTTAACCTCATGGTCAAAATTGCGAGAAAGACTATCTGGTTTAGTGTTCTTGGCTCCCGGACGAAAAGTCATTACAAAATTAAAACGGTTAAAGAAAAGGGACCACCTGGCCTGACGTGAGTTTAGTATCTTGGCTCCTCTTAGATATTCTAAATTCTTGTGATCGGTCCAGACCTGGAAAGGCTAGGAAGTTCCCTCAAGCCAATGTCTCCACTCTTCTAAAGCTAATTTAACAGCTAACAACTCTCTGTCTCCGATGTCATAATTACGTTCTGCCTGAGAAAGTTTTTTAGAGAAGTCGGCACAGGGGTGAAGTTTGCCATCCTGAGGGCTAACTTGGGAAAGGATAGCCCCTACTCCCATATCAGAAGCATCTACCTCTACAATAAACTGACGGTCAGAATCAGGTAGACAGAGGATGGGAGAAGAGGTGAAATGGTCCTTAAGGTTTTGAAATGCTTCTTGACAAAGAGGAGACCAAATGAACTTTTCCTGGGGAGATGTTAATTTATGCAATGGAAATGCTAGTGAACTGAAGTTTTTAATACATTTTCGGTAGAAATTGGCAAACCCTAAAAGTCTCTGAACTTCTTTTCTAGATCCAGGGGTGGGCCAATTTGTTACAGCCTGAATCTTCTCGGGGTCCATCCTGATCTCACCCTCAGAAATAACAAAGCCCAGGAAGGAAACTGTGGCTTTGTGGAACTCACATTTCTCAGCCTTGACGTACAGCTGGTTGTCCAGTAACCTCTGTAACACGCGTCTGACATGTTCCTGGTGAGTTTCCTCATCGGGTGAAAAGATCAGGATATCATCTAGGTACACAAAGACAAAAACCTTGAGCATGTCCCGGAGCACATCATTGACAAGGTTTTGGAAAACCGCAGGAGCATTTGTGAGACCAAAGGGCATGACAAGATATTCATAATGGTCACTAGGGGTGTTGAAGGCAGTTTTCCATTCATCCCCTTCTCTGATACGTACTAAATGGTAAGCATTCCTTAGATCTAATTTGGTGAATAGCTTAGAACCTTCTAACAACTCGAAAGCAGAGGAAATTAATGGAAGTGGGTATCTGTTCTTTACTGTAATGTCATTAACCCCCCTGTAGTCGATGCAAGGTCTAAGGGACTTATCTTTCTTTTCAACAAAGAAGAATCCAGCCCAAGCAGGTGATGAGGAGGGTCTGATGATCCCAGCTTCCAATGATTATTGGATGTACGAGTCCATGGCTTTCCGTTCAGGGGCTGAAAGAGAGAAAAGTCTTCCCCAAGGGGGCATGGTGCCTGGTAAAAGGTCGATAGCACAGTCATAAGGTCTATGGGGAGGCAAACTTGAAGCTTTAGCCTTATTAAAAACCTCAGCCAGATCGTGGTAACATTTGGGAACATTAGTCAGGTCAGCGGAGTTCTTAAGAGGTTCTTTGAATTTACGGTGAGGCTTAAAGCAGTCTCCAGGCATTTGGGGCCCCAGGCGAGAACCTGCCCTGTAGACCAGTCCAGTCTAGGGTTGTGTTTAGTCAGCCAAGGGTGCCCAAAAATTAAATTATGAGTCATGGAGTTTAGTACATGAAAACTTAATTGCTCCGTGTGTGAGTCTGGGAAAATTATCTCAACTGCCTGGGTCCTGTGGGTAATGCTGCCCAGGGGAGAGCCATCAACTGCTTTAACTTCCAGAGTCTGGGGGAGTCGAAACATTCAATCTTTATTTATTTGTATAGCGCCAATTCATAACAAGTGTTATCTCAAGACACTTTACAATAGAGCATAAAGCTCTTCATTTTATGGATACACATATATGCATAGATACATATATACATATAAAATACACATATACATATATATACAAATATATACATCCAACACCCAACATGAATCCATATAGCCAATCATGAATCCCTCCATCATGGCGGCAAGAAAAAACCTTCTGTTAAGCAGCAGGAAATCTTGAATGTGGATCCCAGTCTCATGATGAACAGCAAATCCACACGATGCTGTGATGGGTGTGAGGGCAAAGGAAGGGAAGTAAGAGGAGACAAGTGGACGAAGTAAGAACTAAAGTTAGGGACAGGTCCATGTATCATTGGCCTGTCGCCTGATTCCTTAGAGGTTAGCCTCTTGAGATGCTACATCTCATTTCTGGAGGGTCCTCATGTCTGAATGGTTGTGGTGATCATTTTCTAGAAGTATAATCTTAGATATTCAAACTGAAAATAAGAACTTATGGTAGTGACGAACTCATGGGTGCCCAGACCACAAGTGCATCCCAACCATATTTGTCTCCTATATAAATGTGTTAAAGGCCTCTTGAGATGTGACATCCCATTTTCAAGAGGGACTTCATGACTATGTGGTAATAAGAAATAGATACTGTAGGTGTAACGATCATGGATATGGAGATCATGCTAATAACTACATGAACAGCTATAATGATAATGAGAATGGAGTGTTCCTAATAGAATGGCCAACTATGTGTGTCATGTTTATAGCTGTAGTTTTGAGGTTTCATGACTCCACAGCAGCAGGCAGTCTCCACCAAGGATCCCAGGCCACCTACAAGACAAGAGCCAGAGACGAGTACAGGAGCAAACAAAAGGGCAAAAGCAGATGTGGAGAGAGAGAGAGAGTGATAGAGCCCATTGTGCCAGACCCCTCCCCCCCGGCAGTCTAGGCCTATTACATCTAAACTATGAGTCTAGTTTATGAACTAATTTATTTATTTATTTATTTATAACCTATAAGCTGGTCCCTAACTGAAAGCTTTATCAAAGAGGAATGTTTTAAGTCTAACCTTAAAGGTAGAGAGAGTGTCAGACTCCCGAACTGTGGTTGGTAAATTGTTCCAGAGAAGAGGAGCCTGATAACTGAAGGCTCTACCTCCCATACTACTTTTGAGATTGATGGCACCACAAGTAGGCCAGCATCTTGGGAGCGTAGACTTCTAGAAGGGCTATTACACGCACTACAAGCTCTTCAAGATAGACTGGTGCCTGTCCACTGAGAGCTTTATAGGTGAGGAGAAGAATCTTGAATTCTATTCTATATTTAATGGGGAGCCAATGCAGAGAAGCTAATACAGGAGTAATGTGGTCTCTTCTCCTAGTTCTAGTCAGTACACGTGCTGCAGCATTTTGGACCAGCTGAAGCGCTCTTAAGCGACTTGCTGGGACAGCCTGAAAGCAGAGAATTACAATAGTCCAATCTGGAGGTAACAAAAGCATGGACTAGCTTTTCAGCATCGCTTCTGGGACAGGATAGGCCTGATTTTAGCGATGTTGAGATGAAAAAAGGCTGTTTTTGAAATTTGCTTTATGTGAGAGTTAAAGGATAAATCCTGATCAAATAGCACTCCTAGATTTCTAACAGTTGTGCTTGGTGCCAGGGTAATGCCATCTATGGCAGTTAAATCACTAGAAAAGGATTCTCTAAGGTGTCGAGGGCCCAGCACAATAATCTCTGTCTTGTCTGAGTTAAGAAGAAGAAAATTTCTGGCCATCCAGGTTCTGATGTCCTTTAAACAGGCATCTAGTTTATCTAAGTGGTTTGTCTCACCTGGCTTTAAAGATACATAGAGCTGTGTGTCATCAGCGTAACAGTGAAAATTAACAGAGTATTTCCTCATGATATTACCAAGGGAAGCATATATATAGAGAAGAGAATTGGACCTAGCACTGAACCTTGAGGAACCCTCAGAACTTACTTTATTGTACACAGAAGATTTGTTGTTCACGTACAAACTGATATCTATTAGATAAGTAGGACTTAAACCAGTTTAAGGCAGTCCCTGTAATCCCAAGTAACATCTCCAATCTCTGTATAAGAGCATGATGATCAATGTTGTACAAAGCTGCACTAAGATCTAACAAAACAAGAACAGAGAGCAGTCCTTCATCTGAAGCTGAAAGTAGATCATTGGTTACTTTAACTAGAGCAGTCTCTGTGCTGTGATGAGCTCTAAATCCTGACTGAAAGTCCTCAAGCAGGCTATTGTCTTGAAGGAAGTCACCTAGCTGATCAGCTACCACTTTCTCCAGGATCTTTGAGGCAAATGGAAGGTTAGAAATAGGCCTATAGTTAGCTAATGTTCCTGAATCAAGGTTAGGTTTTTTAAGGATGGGTTTGATTACTGCTGTTTTAAAAGACTGTGGTACGTAGCCTGTTGATAGAGATATATTTACTGTCTCCAGCAACAATGGACAAACTAGAGGAAAGACCTCCTTAAACAACTTAGTTGGGATTGGGTCTAAAAGGCAGGTTGATGATTTAGAGGAAGAGACGAGAGAATTTAGCTCCTGAAGGCTGATCGTAGAGAGACTGTCTAACTCAGGTCTGACTTCTACTACATTTAAAGGTAGGGCAGGTTCGGCTGGAGATAAAGAGTTGCTAATTTTATCTCTAATTTTCAGAATTTTATCATTGAAAAAGTTCATAAAGTCCTCACAGCCCAGGGCTAGAGGAATCACAGGCTCAATAGAGCTCTGACTCTGTGTCAGCCTGGCTACAGTGCTGAAGAGATATCTAGGGTTGTTTCTATTTTCTTCAATTAGTGAAGAGTAGTAGGCAGCTCGAGCATGTTTTAAGGCTCTCATGTAGTTAATATGACTCTCTCGCCAAAGTATACGTGACTCTTCCCTTTTATCAGAGCGCCACATTCTCTAATTTACGGGTTGTTTGTTTAAGTGTACGAAGTTTCTGAGTTAAACCAAGGAGCTGTCCTCTGACGCTTAATACGCTTTTTGTCTCAGTGGGGCAATTGAGTCCAAAGTGGATCTTAGTAGACTGGCTGAGTCATCAACAAGCTGATCCAGCTGAGTTGAGCTAAAGCTAATATCACAGTTATCAGTTGGCCAATTTATTGAGCTTAGGGCAGTAGGAATGGCCTCTGTGAATTTAGCCACTGCACCACTGGACAGATTTCTACTGCTCACAGTTTTGCTGCAAAACACAGAATCTTCCAGGAGGATGCTAAAAGTCACTAAGAAGTGGTCGGATAAAAATGGATTCTCTGGAAAAACTTTCACTTCATTGATATTGAGGCCATATGCTAAAACCAAATCAAGAGTGTGATTAAAATGATGGGTAGCTTCATTAACAGACTGAATAAAGCCAACTGAGTCTATTAATGACATAAAAGCTGAGCTAAGACTATCACTCTCTTTGTCCACATGGATATTAAAATCACCTACAATGACTATTTTATCAGAGCTTAGGACCAAGTTTGATATGTACTCAGAGAATTCTGATAAGAATTCAGAGTATGGGCCTGGAGGACGGTAAATTATCACAAATAGGACTGTCTGGCCAGTTTTTGAATCAGTATGAGATAAATTTAGAGTAAGGCTTTCAAAAGAAGTATATTTAGCCTTTGGTCTGTGATTGATTTGGAGACAGGAATGATAAATAGCTGTTACACCACCACCACGGCCTGTGTCACGTGGTATATGAATATTTGAATGACTGGGGGAGTGGACTCATTTAAACTGACATATTCTCTTCTCGGCTATGTCTCAGTTAGACAGAATAAATCAATCTGATTTTCTGTTATAAGGTCGTTCACCAGTAAAGATTTGGACCTGAGAGATCTAATATTTAAGAGACCACATCTAATTCTCTGATGTTTTAAAGCCACTACATTTGAAGGTTTTATTTTTATCAGATTTCTGTGGTTGACACCTTTTTATTTGTTTTTGTGTTAATATCTAGGTGAGCTTTGGGTCGGGTACTGACACAGTCTCTATGGAATAATGTTTATCACTATTACAAAAGCCATAGCAGCTATCTAAGGGATGAACACAACTGTCATAACAGTAATGGCAGGGAAACTGTCTTAGAGCAAGCGCAGAGGAGCGTGGAGGACTGCAGCTCTGCAACATGGTCTCATCTCTGAGAGGTCATAAGTGTGACTCTGCCATGTTTTTTGATAGGAGAGATGCACCAGCCAGAGTAGGATGGATGCCATCTCTGCCTATCAGGCCAGGTTTTCTCCAGAAGGTTGACCAATTGTCAATGAAGCCCACATCATTTGCTGGACACCACCTCGATAGCCAGCGGTTGAATGATGACATGCGGCTATACATATCATCACTGGTCAGATTGGGCAAGGGGCCAGAGAAAATTACGGAGTCCGACATTTCCTTTGCAAAAGAGCACACTGATTCAATGTTTAATTTAGTTACTTCCGACTGGCGACTTCGGGAGTCATTCGTGCCGACATGGAGGACTGTTCTATCAAACTTACGCTTTTTGCCAGCAACTTCAAATTTGCCTCAATGTCGCCCGCTCTGGCCCCTGGGATACACCTCACTATGCCCGCTGACTTCGCTATCTTCACGCTTTCTGACTATGGAGTCGCCAATTATCAGTGTTTGTTCCCTGTGGGCGGGTTACCACCATCACTGAGGGGAGAAAACCTGTTGGAAACGTGAACCGGATGGTGGGTACCGAGTGGGTCTTCGACTTACGGCTATGCTTGCCACGGACAGTGACCCAGCCATTACTAGCCGGGGAGGCTAAGCTAACGCTTAGCGCTGCCTGCACCGCTAGCTACGCCCTGCCTGCTCGCTATGGCTACGTAAGTGGATTTTGGTTCGGCGCAGAACCGCTTCTCCAGATCAGACACCCTCGCCTCCAAATCTAAGAATAAACTACACTTCTGACAAATACCGCTATCAGTAAAGGAGGACGAGGAGTAGCTAAACATCTGGCACATAGGACAGGAGAGAGCAGGAGCGGAGGGAGAAGCCATGCTAAGAAGGTAAGCTAAGCTATGCTAAGCAGAAGAAAGTAGAACTAAATGACCGCTTGAGAGAAGCTAGAGTGGTTGCGGTAGACCTTAGTACGCTTCGACGAACGTAGACCGTAATCAGTAAAAAGAATTATGAGCTCAAATGACAGATATTAGTCAGTTAAGATTAGCGTTAGCTGAACAGAGACAACACACTACAAACAACGCTGCACTGCGAAAACAGGAAGTGACGAATACGCTCACCAGGAAGTGACGATCAGCCGAAATGGGTCCCAGAGCCCGAAACATTCTCAGATCTAACATTCTAGCAAGAGATGGATGAATCAGGTTAGCATCTGAGCCACAGTCAATAAATACAGGGCAGTTTGTAGCGTGATTGTCAGATTTTAACAGTACTTGAGGTTCAATATGGGCAGGTTTATTAATGGTCACACTTACTCACCCTTAATGATGGTTGAACCAGTCTGCGGGCACCCTTGACATGGCAGTCATCAACCGTATGTCCTAAAAGTCCACAGTAAAAGCACCTCCCATCACGAAGCCTCCTCTGTCTCTCTTCGGGGGTTAGACGTGTGCGGCCCAGCTGCATAGGTTCCTCCGTAGGAGGTTCAGGTGGAGCAGAGGCAGCGGAGGGGAATCTTCTATGGTGAGGCTGTGACACGGAAGGATTCCCCCAGTGACGCAGTGGTGAAGCGCGGAGACGAGGGCGTCCTCTCTCCTTTTCTCTGTCGGCGAGACAACCATCAATCTTCACCGCGAGGGCGATGAGGGGATCTAACTCTGCAGGTAAGTCGAGTGGGATGAGAGAGTCTTTTATCTGAGGCGCTAAGCCTCTGAAAAAGGCATCGGTGAGCGCCGCTGTGTTCCATCCACAATCTGTGGCCAGCGTGCGGAACTCTATGGCGTAATCTGTGACTCGGCGTGTACCTTGTCTTAAAGCGAGGAGTGAGCTGGCTGCTTCTCTGCCCGGAGCTGTGCGCTGGAAAACTTGAGTAATAGCTTTGGAAAACGAAACGAGTGAAGTACACACACTGGAACGCCGGCTCCATTCAGCTGTGGCCCATACCTCCGCTCCTCCGGTGAGGTGGGAAATGACGTAGGCTATCTTCAACCTCTCAGTGGGGAAGGCTGGAGCCTGCAGGTCAAAGTGCAATTCACACTGGGTCAAAAAAGGCCTCACATCACCGGAATCCCCTGAAAACTTTTCGGGTCTGGAAAGTTGTAGACATGACGAAGTCGAGACAGTTGGTGTTAGCTCTGGAGACGGACCCGGATGTACCTCTGGAGCAGGAACGGAGTCAGGGAGTGGATGGGTCTGAGCAACCTGTGGCTCCCTCTGTAGGGCGGCGGTGAGAGTACTGAGCTGGGTGTGAAGGTTGACCAGCATGGCTTCCTGGCACTCATTCAGCTCCTTAGTGTGAGAACAAAGAGCAGTCATTTGTTCCTCCTGATGAGCTACTCTTTGCCCTAAAGCACGTAGCACCTGGCGAACCGGATCATCGTCATTTGAGAGCATGTTATGGCCGGATTGTTCTGTCATGAACAATGGCTAACTCTCAAAAAGGAGACTATGACACAGAGGCAGAGTTCAGGGTTTTTAATGCGGTCCAAGGTTCGTTACACAAAAACAGGTTCTCAGACATTCCAAAGTCAGCACACAGAAAATCAGGCAGAAGATCAAGGCAGAGGTACCAAAAATGGGATAAGGCAAAAGACGTAATCCAAAAGACAAAAGGATTTCAAAAAGACAAGACTATGACTTGGAAATAGAACGCCTAGAAAGATACTGCAAAGCTAACAATCCGGCACAAGACAACGGGAGACAGGAGGTTAAATACAAGAGGTAATGAGGGGTAATTGGACACAGCTGGGAAGGGACAATCAGGGAACAGGAGTGACAAGCCGGAACAGGAAGTGAACCTACGGAGACAGGAAAGAGGTGTGAGTAACAAAATAAAACAGGAACACATGAATCAACATAAAACAGGATGACAAAACGGATAACTTGACAACAAAAAACAGTGATCATGACACAGCCTCGCGATTTATTTATCTTCTATCCGTCTATATCCTTGTAGAAAAGATGTATGGTGTCATGTACACGGTGTTACGTATTGCTGTACCTATACGATTCACTTTTCTTCGTCTATGGTGTCGTGTTGCCTCTGGGACCCTTTGACCGACTGCTGACCTGCCTCCAGTTTTGATGTAATGATAAACAATTGAGGAAATTTATGTGAAAGAGTCTGCGCATTGTGTTTTATTTTGAAACTTCCGGATACTTCACACAGTGACTTCCTGTCTGGTGCTTTCTTAAGGAGAGTGAATTTACGAGGTCTGGAAGCTGCCACGAAGAGGGAGTGATGCGAGGCGAGGCAAGGAAGGGGAGTGGAACAAACGTTCCTGGCCCACTCAAAAAACCCACCATAAAATAAGGATTTCCCATGAGCCTTTGATCTTGAGTCAAGTCAATTCTTGAGTCTTTCAGTGTCGAGTGCGAGTCACGTCTGGAGTCTCCAAAAATGCAACTCGAGTACGAGTCTCTAACTTGAGTCTCCATCTCTGCAGCTTACTCCCCCACCCACTCCATGACAGACAAAGACCTGAAGAGTTCATATTTTGCCGTTCCTTGTTTCTTATACAGATGTGTGCAAAATTGTTGGTCCCCTTCTGTTAAAGATTGAAAAAGCCACAGGGGCTCTGAAATTACTTGAAACGGGCAAAATTAATAATAAACAAATATTTACTGAAAATTCAGCAATAAAAAAAAATCAGACATTGATTTTTAATTATGGGTCAATAGAATTAATTTAAAAAACTAAATGACAAAACTGGCCAGGTACCAACACTTGACATAATTCAAAATGAAAGATGACGAAGAGGCAGCTGGGCGCAATCAGATGGAATTTACTCGCCAGTGAGGAGGACAACAATTCAGGCAAAGGCTGGATGTTGAACTGAAGAAATACAATGTTTTCTTTCTTTTATAAGCGTGAGAAGAAGGTGTGTGTATGGCGTGACCGCACAGGCTCCTCATCGTCTCAGAATGAGCTGGATAAGAAAGAGCCTCCACACAAGGTCACATAATGTAGTATGTAATGTGTGGATGTGTGTTTGTGTGTGTGTGTGTCAGAAGAATGCAAAAGCTAAACAATGATTCAAGTACAAGGACAATTAAACAAGATTAGGACAGGGTTATAAAGAGACAAATACATGAAAAAATGATATACAATATGTACAAAGGTTGAATACATAAAATGTGTACAAAGGTCAAATTATTCTTCACATTCCCCGCTGTTTTTCATTTATTTGAACAGATAAAAATGCACTACTCACATCAAACTTGTACAACTTCTGTTAGATTTTCTATACAGGCATCATAAAGGCAAAATATCTGTGAAGAAACTAAATTTGTGTTTCCCCCTCTCCAATTGGTGGGGCTGTTGGTAAGGTGAAATAAATATGGTTAATTATTAATATAATAAATTGTAGGCAAAGACAAATAGCAATACAAAGTCAGTTTGTGGATGTGTACCCATAACATCTAGAACAGTCAAGAAATCTGTACACATAACAGTTGGTATATTAGTCTTATTGTAGTTCTTGGAACCATTCCTCAAGGAGGGCATACGAACACCAGAGCAGTACCTTGGATCAACAGTACCCATAGGGATAGATGCAAAATTAAAAAGGATTATTTTATCGTAAAAATAGTCAAATTGAATGTCACTGGGTAGATGCACTGGACTACAAATTGGAGTGTTTTTGATGTCATTAATACTGAGGAAGTGTGTAAAAACCAACTTACTCATGTTCGGTCCAGGCCCTGAAATCATAAACCAGTATGTTTGATTCAGGAACTTAGCTGCAAGAGAAGAGCTGAGAACATGTGGAAACAAAGAGCTGACATTTGTGACAGGTTTAGGTATGATATGTGGATCTCTAGAGGCAATTGGCATTCTACTACACACATAGCAGTTCGTTTAATTCTGGGATTTCGCCAAGAATTGTGCATATCAGTACCAAATGTTCAGTTCAAAGGATGATAAGTTAAAATGCCTTCGTGTACCAGTCCAAGGGGCTGTGATCTCGCTTGTCCAAAACATGTCAACCAGAGGGAGCCAGAACCCAATCAGTCCAAGTCCAAAAGATGATTCCCCAGCATGCAACAAGGACTCCACTACCACTGCCATGAGGATAACGGATGATTTGGAGGCATTACCCCATAGTGACACCGGGGACCTTTCCGTTTTGTTTACTGGTGGGCCTTGATGAGTCCAGATGTAGCCTCCCCTCCTCACTCCTCAAAAGTTTGTGGTGGCTTAGATGGGTCCAAGACAGCCTTTCGTCAACTTTCAGTGCTGTGGGTGTTGCCAGGAGAACTCAATACGGCCCAGTTCATCGTGGAGACGACCATTTCTGTCTCTGGAGGGCCTTAACGAACATGAGATCTCCCAGTTTGACGGGTGTAGGTGTAGGGTTCTCTGGCTTCCCCCCTGGGACACAGAAGCAGACTAAAACAGCATCAATTTGCACTTTGTCACGAAGTCAGTGTATTTTAAAGGTTTCTTAGCTTAGGTTGAGTTATTGTCAGCTCAGCTCAGGCAACATATAAGGTCTATGAAATATACATTCAAATGGTGTTAGCTTATGTTTGCCACAAGGTTTTGTGTTAATAGAAGTTTTAAACAGGTGTAAACAAGCAGGTCATGATTTTCCTGTTGTTCCCATTGCTTTGATTAGTTGTTGTTTAACAGTACCATTATCTGAATAAATAATTTCCAAATCTGCAGAAAATACTCTCTTTCAGCACTTTAACTGTAAAATCTGCATCAGCATGTGCAGTTGGGTGTATTTCGGTCCAATTAATGTAATGTCATACAACAACTGAACAAATTTTTTTCTTTTTGACATTATGTAATTTAATGTAATCCATACTCAAAAATTGAAAAGGTGCTGTTGGTTCAGGAAATGAACCTTGTATTGTTGGTATGCCCCCTTGAGCATTATTCTTTAGTCATATTAAACATTTTTTAACACGATAATGTGCTGCTTTTTGGAAATTTGGAGCATAAAAACATGTTTGTACTCCCACTAACATCCCCGCTGTTGTCACATGACAAGGTCCATGGAACACCTGACACGCCCAGGGATATAAGGAAGGAGTCAATCAAAGTAAACTAGTATCTGGGTAATAATAAAAATCATCCTCATCATGGAAACCAAAGAGCCCAGAACAACTTCTAAAGAGAATAGAGGTGAACTCCAAGGTCAAGGTACATCAGTGTCAGATCACACCATCCATCACTGTTTGAGCCAAAGTGGACTTAATGAAGGACATCACTGTTGAAACAAAATCATAACAAAGTTAGACTGGAATTTTCCAAAATGTACATTGACAAGCCACAAAGCTTCTGGGAGAATGTCCTTTGGACAGATGAGACAAAACTGGAGCTTTTTGGTAAGTCACATCAGCTCTTTGTTCACAGACACAAAAATGAAGCCTACAAAGAAAAGATCACTGTACCTACTGTGAAACATGGAGGAGGCTCAGTTATGTTCTGGGGCTGCTTTGCTGCATCTGACACAGGGTGTTGTTGTGCTTTATGATCAGTGGACAACTATTCACTGTTTAACTTAATAATATTGGCTATCAGAAATAATTACTTAAATTAAGTAATGGGATTTAATTTACATTAAACCTTGAGAAACCACCTATAAAAGGGGAAATGATAGTCAATTTATTAAGTTTGTCTCATTAAGGTTACTGACTATTAATTTGGAACCATGATTTATAATTAACTTAATAAAAATAACCAAAGTTACCTAATGAATTGTCAGTTAAAGTTAAAGGATTGGTAGTTCTGCAGAGAAGAGGTTGGCAAGATTCATTCTTATACAACATTAACAGACCAGCAACTGACTTTGTGTTTAAAATCATTTATTGACAAACAAACATGAAAACATTAAAACCTAAGCTAACAAAATCCTATGTCTAAGTGTGTGTGAGTGTGTGTTTGTGTGTGTGTGTGTAACAAAGGCAAGATGGCTGCCTCATAAGGGTGTCTTAACACCGCATGGCTCAAGGGTATTTACGACCAGGACCACATGGGGAGTGGTGGAGGTCAGGAATGGTCTCTTTGTGTTAGCTTGATGTCTCTACCTGGAATAGTAATATTAAACTATGCAGAAGTTAGCTATAGCTTAAAGCTCTAAGGAACATATTCAATAAAGCAATGCCGTGATTGTACAACTGAATAGTCCTGTGCTTAGCCGTGCTATGCTAAAGTCTGTAAGGCCCAGTTGCATTACCAAATCCACGGGAGGAAAAGTGTCCGTTTGGGTTCTGCTCTGCAAAGTCCAGTGCTGCAAGTTTGATGGTTTCTCAGTGGATCCCAGGCCGGTCTGTCCCTCCAGCTCCTGGCTCTGAAGTCCACTGGTTGCTCCTTTGTCCTTTGAGTTAGCAGCTTGATGCTTACTCTGTGGTGTTGTTTCTTGTTTGGATCAGGAACTCCTGTTTCTTAAGCTGGCTCTTGCATTGCTTAAGTGGTGCTACAGTCTGCGTTGAGCAGGACTGTGGGAAAAGTCTTGAGTTGTTTTTCTGAGAAAGAGCTGTGAGAGGTTCTGTGTCCACCTCACTCCATGATTGAGGAAGGGACTGAAAACTGAGCTGGAATGCAGAGCAGGGCAGGGTCTTTTATTCTTATCAGAGGGTTCTCACCTACGTGTGAAACCTCGGGGGTGAGATGATCAACCTTTCTTTGGTTCAGGCTTCTACAGGGACATATGGATCCCAACAGTGTCTTGAATCTGTGCAGGTACAATGAAATCTCAAGACTATCAAGACATTCTGGAATGAAATGTGCTGCCCAGTGTCAGAAAGCTTGGTCACAGTCACGTCATGGGTCCTCCAACAGGATAATGAGCCAAAACACACAGCTCAAAACACCCAAGAATGGTGCAGAACAAAACATTGGACTATTCTGAAGTGGCCTTCTATGATCCCTGATCTAAATCCTGTTGAACATCTGTGGAAGGAGCTAAAACATGCAGTCTGGAGAAGACAGCCTTCATACCTGAGACAGCTGGAGCAGTTTGCTCATGAGGAGTGGGCCAAAATACCTGTGGACAGGTGCAAAAGTCTCACGGAGAGATACAGAAATCACCTGATTACAGTGATTGACTGAAAAGGCTATACAACAGAATATTAAGAGTACAATCATTTTTGTCCAGGCCAGTTTCATTAGTTTGTTTTTTAAAACAATTCTGTTGAACCACAATTCAAAAACAATGTCTGGTTTTCATTTGGTTAATTTTCAGTTAATTTTTATTTATTATTACTTTTGTCAGTTTCAAGCTATTTCAGTGACCATTGTGGGCTTTTCTGTCTTTCATGGAAGGGTACCAACATATTTGTCCACGCCTGTACGCAAACAATTTTCACCACTTTTTTTTGCTGTTAGATGACCCTTTTACAAAACCCAAAACCAGTGAAGTTGGCACGTTGTGTAAATTGTAAATAAAAACACAAATAAAATGATTTGCAAATCCATTTCAACCTATATTCAATTGAATACACAGCAAAGACAAGATACTTAACGTTCAAACTGGTAAACTTTTTTTTTTGCAAATATTAGGTCATTTGGTATTTGATGCCTGCAACATGTTTTAAAAAAGCTGGCACAAGTGGCAAAAAAGACTGAGAAAGTTCAGGAATGCTCATGAAACACATATTTGGAACATCCCACAGGTGAACAGGCTAATTGGGAACAGGTGGGTGCCATGATTGGGTATAAAAGCAGCTTCCCTGAAATGCTCAGTCATTCGCAAGCAAGGATGGGGCGAGGGTCACTGCTTTGTGAACAAATGTGTGAGCAAGTTGTCCACCAGTTTAAAAACAACATTTCTCAACAAGCTATTGCAAAGAATTTAGGGATTTCATCATCTACGGTCCGTAATATCATCAAAAGGTTCAGAGAATCTGGAGAAATTACTGCACGTAAGCGGCAAGGCCTAAAAACCAACATTGAATGCCCGTGACCTTCTATCCCTCAGCAGTACTGCATCAAAAACCAGCATCACTGTGTAAAGGATACCACCACATGGGCTCAGGAACACTTCAGAAAACCACTGTCAGTAACTACAGTTCGTCTACATCTGTAAGTGCAAGTTAAAACTCTACTATGCAAAGCCAAAGCCATTTATCAACAACACCCAGAAACACCGCCGGCTTCGCTGGGCCCAAGCTCATCTAAGATGGACTGATGCAAAGTGGAAAAGGGTTCTGTGGTCTGACGAGTCCACATTTCAAATTGTTTTTGGAAAATGTGGTCGTCATGTCCTCCGGACCAAAGAGGAAAAGAACCAGCCGGACTGTTATAGGCGCAAGTTCAAAAGCCAGCATCTGTGATGGTATGGGGGTGTATTAATGCTCAAGGCATGGGTAACTTACACATCTGTGAAGGCACCATTAATGCTGAAAGGTACATACAGGTTTTGGAGCAACATATGTTTCCATCCAAGCAACGTCTTTTTCATGGACGCCCCCTGCTTATTTCAGCAAGACAATGCTAAGCCACATTCTGCACGTGTTACAACAGCGTGGCTTCGTAGTAAAAGAGTGCAGGTACTAGACTGGTCTGCCTGTAGTCCAGACCTGTCCCCCATTGAAAATGCGTGCCGAATTATGAAGCATAAAATACAACAACAGAGACCCCAGACTGTTGAACAACTTAAGCTGTACATCAAGCAAGAATGGAAAAGAATTCCACCCGAAAAGCTTCAAAAATTGGTCTCCTCAGTTCCCAAATTTTTACTGAGTGTTGTTAAAAGGAAAGACGATGTAATACAGTGGTAAAAATGCCCCTGTAACAACTTTTTTGCAATGTGTTGCTGCCATTAAATTTTAAGTTGATGATTACTTGCAAAAGAAAATAAACATTAAATATCTTGTCTTTGCAGTGTATTCAATTGAATATAAGTTGAAAAGGATTTGCAAATCATTGTATTCTGTTTATATTTACGATTTACACAACGTGCCAACTTCACTGGTTTTGGGTTTTGTTTTTGAAGCTAAATTTTTCAATCAACATATAACCTCTATATGTCCATATTACTGGGCCTTGGAGCCGAATTACAATATATTAACAACTTCACATCCTTTTATACAAGAACCAATCTGTTTAAGCATGATCGACTCCACCCAAATCACACAGTTCCTCTCTCTTATCATTGAACATTGAACTTACTCTGTGCTCCTGTAAGGCTTTCTCAGCATGACAGTCAATTAACAGTTCTACTACACACCTCACTCACAGTATTTAACCCTCCTCTTCACCTATAAATGCAGCAAAATCTCAGCTATTGTCTTTTGAACCTGCACATTACACTGGCTCCCCCTGTAGTCTGGCCCCCCCTGCAGTTTCAACAGCTGTCCATCCCATCATCAATTTCTGTCATCATCAGCAATAGACACAATATCAAACCTCCCCGGGGATCACAACTACACTGGAGTCTTTTTAATATTCCCCTGAAGCAGCACGATGAATGTGTCCAGCATGGACATTAAAATGGCTGTGCTGAACGTGCGCTCTCTGTCTAAAAAATCTTTTTGTCATACATGACGTCATTTAAGATAATAATTTGGACTGTATTCTCCTTACAGAGACATGACTTGACACCGACGCACCCTTTGTTCTCACAGAGGCTTCCCCACCAAATTTTAACTTTTTATCTTCTTCTAGGGGGTGCAGAAGGGGGGTGGGACTGCACCTATTTTAAGAAATACCATGGTTTAAAAAGAGGTTTCTTTTAACAGTTACACATTCTTTGAGCATCATGCATTTGTTTTTAGTAGCCCACCCATCCTTTGTGTGACACTCTACAGACCAACCACTGTCTATAGACTGTTTTTATCAACGAATTTTCAGATCTGCTGCCCGTCATTTATACAACTTATAATAGGATTTTAATAACTGGTGATTTTAACTTGCACTTGGACATGGGTACAGACTCAATGTCAAGAGATTTATTTAACATCAGCCTTGTTTTTAAAAAAACATCTCATGCAGCAGACCCATGCCAGGAGCCGCACCCTTGACCTCGTCATAACCTATGGCCTGTCTATGGGTGCGCCCTCTGTCATGGATCTGGCAGTGTCAGACCATTTCTGTGTTTTTTAACATTGCCAGTTTTAACCAGCAGGTGGCCCCTGTGAGAACGGTGAGGAGACGCTACCTAACTCCTGAAGTGGCTGAAAATTTTATTCAATTAAAATTTTAAGAGAAAAGATTTAACTAAAAAATCAAAACAAGACCCACACCACCATGGAGAACTGGAGACATCAGGGAGCTGAAGAGAAGCTGCAGGAGTGCTAAGAGAAGATGAAGAAAATCTAAGTTAACAGTTCACTACGAAAACTTCTGTGAACACCTCAAATCCTACAATAACCGATCAAAAATGCAAGCATATCCTATTTTCAGAATCTCATCACCAACCATAAAACAACCCCAGATTCCTCTTCTCTACAATCGACCTTTTAACCAACAAAAATTTTAACAGATCCTCCTTTCCAAATGACACCTTATGTGAACACTTTGCAGACCACTGCAGAAGTAAAACATCAGATTGAATCTTTTACCTCAACAGATTTTAACTGTCGACTCACCTGGGTTGTTGGTTTTACCCGAGGAAACACTGGTGAGTTTTGCCCTGGTTGATGCAAGGACGCTTGGCCGAGTTTTCTCCCAAGTAAAGCCCACAACCTGCCTTTAAGACCCAATTCCAACTCTATTTTTTAAATCATTTAATGGCAGCTGCTGTACATTGTGAATTGCTCCCTTCAGACAGGTATTTTTCCTACTTCTTTTAAAAAGCAGGTGGTAATGCCTCTTCTGAAGAAGAGCAATTTAGACCCCAACGTCTCAAGCAACTATCGGCCTGTATCCAACTTGCCATTTCTGAGAAAACTTCTAGAAAAACTTGTTTTTAACCAAGTAAATTATTTTTTTAATTCAGAACATTTTAGAGAAGCATCAGTCTGGTTTAACGATGAATCACGGTATGGAGACGGCTCTTTTAAAGGCTTTAAATGATGGCTGTGAGGAGGAGACGCATGCTGCTGTGACCGAACTCCCGCGAGACCGAGTGTGATTCAACATGGCAGCCTGCTGCTAGACTGTAAACAATCCTTTTCGATTTCCCCTATTTCTCTTCCTTTTTTTCACTCACGTATCCACTCCCTATTATTCCACTCACTCCACTACTCCTGACTTCTGCCCTCCATGGAATGGATGTTGAATCTGGTTCAATTGGAAGATTTCATTGAGGACAACAGATTTTGCACCATGGGTTGCTCACAAAAGTTGAAGAAGCCCCGCACACAGGACCCTCCCGCTACATCTGTCGACTCTTCACCAGTCACAGCACCACAAACGCGCTGCTGTACCAATGTAAGGGAACTTCTCTATAGACGGTAAGGTCACTAACTTGGAGGCAAGAATTGGCATAATCGAAGCTCTCCATCAGGAATTCCAGCACCTCCGCCACAGTCTGGAATTCACACAGAGCCAGATAGAAAAAATCACACAGGAAAATAAGGTCCTGCAAAACTCGTTTCCACCATGGCCACTGAACTTGTCACCATCCAGTCACAACTGGCAACTGTTACTGCCGAAAACAAACAGATGAGGGAGAGCATATTACTAGATATACAGGCTCGCAGTATGAGAGACAACCTCATCTTTTCTGGAATCCTAGAGTCACCCACTGATGAACCCGAGAAGCTGGTGAAGGACTTCATGGTTAGACGCCTCAAACTTTCGTCGGACACTGTCAGCAACATTACTTTTCATGGGGTTCACCGCATGGGACAGAACCGTGTTGACGCCACCTGATCCCGGCCCATTGTCTCCAAATTCGAACACTTCAAGCAGAAAGAGCTGGTCCAGCAACAGGGCAGGCAGCTGAGAGGGACGGACTAAACAACCAGTATCCACCTGAAATCATCCGCAGAAGCAAAGTACTGCTCTCCATTCACAAACAGAAAAGCAGCTAAGGTAAGGGAGCAGCCCTTTCAGTCGACAAATTGTTCATTGATGGACAGTTGTTTCACTAGCAAGGACCACACCACAAATGTATACATTTGAAGGTTTACTGAAGGTTTAGGAATATGAGGAATTACAGTGATGAACATGTGACATGAGATTTGTTGAGAGATGAGCCATTAGGAAGGACGTCATAAGCCAGGCAGAGGGAGACTCAGTGTGGGGGTTCCATGTCATCGTGTCCTGCCCGAGCTGATCTTGACCCCCACCTAAGATAAGGTGAGCGAGGAGCTGAGTGGAGAAAGAAAAGGGCATGATTAAGATTTAAGGGTGGGAGGGTGGGTTGAAGAGTCACAGACAAACTGAGCGGTGAGGCATGGCTGAGTATAAGTAGGCTTGTCAGCTGATTGGAGGTGTGGTTTGTGGCGTGGTCCAGCTCCTGAACCTAAGTCAATACATTAACTTCATTTCACTAGCAAGGACCACACCACAAATGTATACGTTTGAAGGTTTACTGAAGGTTTAGGAATATGAGGAATGACAGGGATGAACATGTGACATGAGATTTGTTGAGAGATGAGCCTTCAAGAAGGACGTCATAAGCCAGGCAGAGGGAGACTCAGTGTGGGGGTTCCGTCTCATCGTGTCCTGCCCGAGCTGATCTTGACCCCCAAAAGAGTAATGTTGAATGGAGAGCAGCTGAGAATGGACAGACAGGGATAATAAGTTTCTCTAATGAATGTGATGAGTTGAGATGTCTGAGTGGGAATCAGAAGAAGCTATGAACGGTCACTTTACTCTCAGTAACGTGGATGGAAGTTGATGCTATAGGGCTGGATGATTATGGTAAAAATAAGAATCCCGATTATTTTCAGTGATATTGAAATCACAATTAATATACACAATTATTCATTTATTTAAAAACTTCAGTATTGATTTAAATGCAATTTAAAGAACCAGTGAGTGGTACATATAGTATTATTGATCCACATAAGTCACACACGCTCGCTGGGGCTGCACGTGGAACACAGAAGCGCTAAGAAGCACAGGAACTTGTATACACGGCACTCCACACTGGGTGGCATTTGCTCATTTTTCTTTGATTATAATGTTTCTATGATTGTCAGATGGCAAAATTTAAATCGGGATCAAAATCTGATTAATTGTCCAGCCCTATGCTATGGTGGAGCAGAGCAACTGATAGGAACTCAAATGACAGTCTGATGTGGAGTGAGATTGTGAAGGATTACTTCCTGGAGGTAAACTAAGGTCTGTAGCCGTGGATCTAGCTTGATATTGAAGGTTTGTGACAGTCGAGGAAATATAGGCCCTTTGCAAGGAATCTCCTCCACTTCTGAGATGTAGGAGTATGTGAGTATGGACTCCTTAACAATTTTGGCCCCCAAAAGATAGTGGATGTTATCGTGAATGAGTCCAGGCAGATGGTGGAGACTGAAACTCAATCAATTGGTCAATATCCTGACTTAGCCTGAAGCTTGAAGCCTGAAGCCCTCTTCTTAGATGGAATACCATTTACAATATTTTGGTCAGATTGTATTATTATACCATCACGTAGAACTGAATACGTCAAGAGCATCGTTTAACCCAAGGTTTGGATTTAGTTGGATGTTAATGATAGATAACAGTAAAGTGTAAAGTGTTTATAAAGTGCTACATTGAGGGACTCGCAAGGAGTGGCTTGTGTTAGTCGACATTTCAGGTCACATGCTGGTGTTAAGTAATGGGGGTATCAAGGGAGAGGGAAAGGTGGGAGAGGTTCAAGTTGAGGAGGTGGGGAGGGAGGGGTTGATGGAGGGTGGGAGAGTAGAAGAGGGATAAAGTACTGGTTCTTGTAATGGAGGTGGGGAGGGAGGCCGGTGGGAGAGGGATGAAGATTCTGGTAGTTGAGTTGGGGAGGAAGGGAGCAAGGGAAGGTAGGAGGAAAGAAAGGTGGGAGAGTGATTTAGAATCTGGTTCTGGGAGTGGAGGTTGATGGGGCAAAAGTTGGGAAGGGATGAAGGCGGGAGGGGTGAATAGTGAGTGGGAGATGGATGAAGAACTGGGTTTGGATAGTGGAAGACAGGAGGGGGTGGGAGGTGGGGAGGAAGAGTGGCTGGCTGTTATTGATTGTATAAGTTTAACTCTGAATGGAGCCTGGACACTGATTTTTGAAAGTACGCTTCGACTTTCACTTAGACCAATTGCAGCTAGTAGCGGCTAATGTATAGGACAACAATGTCACTACAAATAAGTGAAACACACCTTGAAATCATGTTGTTGCTGGATTTGGGAGGTCAGCGAAGACTGCCACTGGACAGCTTCTGCTTTACGTGGAAAACAGCCCACTGCATCGATCTGCGTCATGCGTAGCCCTAATTGGAGCTGTGCTGGAGTGACTGGAGCCGAACTGAGGCTGCGGGAGCCAAGCTGAGGCTGATTGAGCAGAGCTGGGGCTGTTGGAGCTGAGCTGGGGCTGAAGGAGACGAGCTGGGGCTGAGTAGGATGAGCTGGGGCTATTGAAGCTATGCTGAAGTTGCTGGAGCAGCTAAAGCTGTGCTGGAGCTACTGGAGCTGCTGGAGCTACTGGAGAGTGCTCATGCTGCTGGATTAGCTGGAGCTGTGCTATAGCTGTTGAAGCTGTGCTTTAGCTGCTGTAGTTGTGCTGTAGCTGCTTTAGCTGTGCTGTAGCTGCTGTAGCTGTGTTGTAGCTGCTGTAGCTGTGCTGTAGCTGCGCTGTAGCTGCTGTAGCTGCTGTAGCTGCGCTGTAGCTGTGCTGTAACTGAGTTGGGGCTGCAGGAGCTGTGCTGGGGCTGCTGGAGCTGTGCTGGAGCTGTGCTGGGGCTGCTGGAGCTGTGCTGGGGCTGCTGGAGCTTCTGGAGCTGTGCTGTAGTTGTGCTGTAGCTGCTGGAGCTGTGCTGTAGCTGCTGTAGTTGTGCTGTAGCTGCCGGAGCTGTGCTGGTGCTGCTGGAGCTGTGCTGGAGCTGTGCTGTAGCTGTTGGAGCTGTGCTGGGGCTGCTGGAGCTGTGTTGGAGCTGCTGGAGCTTCTAGAGCTGAGCTTCTAGAGCTGTGCTCTAGAGCTGTGCTGGAGCTGTGATGGAGCTGTACTGGAGCTTCTGGAACTGTGCTGGGGCTGTTGGAGCTGTGCTCAGGTTGTGCTGGAGCTTCTAGAGCTTCTAGAGCTTCTAGAGCTGTGTTGTAGCTGCGCTGTAGCTGTGCTGTAGCTGTGCTGAAGATGGGTGGTGCTTCTGGAACTGTGCTGGGGCTGTTGGAGCCTTGCTCAGGCTGTGCTGGATCTGCTGGGGCTGCTGGAGCTGTGCTGGAGCTTCTAGAGCTTCTAGAGCTGTGTTGTAGCTGCTGTAGCTGTTGGAGCTGTGCTGGAGCTTCTAGAGCTTCTAGAGCTGTGTTGTAGCTGCTGTAGCTGTTGGAGCTGTTCTGGAGCTGTGCTGTAGCTGAGCTGGAGCTGTGCTGTAGCTGTGCTGGAGCTGCGTTGTAGCTGTGCTGGAGCTGCGTTGTAGTTGTGCTGCAGCGGTGCTGGTGCCGCTGGAGCTGTTCTGAGCTGTACTGGAGTCGAGCTTGGGCTCTTGGAGCAGCTTGAGCTGATCAGCTGAAGCAGAGCTGGGCTGCTGGAGCCAAGCTGGAGCCTTGCCGGAGCTGATGGAGCCGTGCTGGAGCAGCTGGACTGGTGATTGAGCTGGAGTTGCTAGAGGTGCTCAAGGTTCTGGTGCTGCTGAAGCTGGAGCTGAGCCATTGTAGTGGTTGGGGATGTGGTTTTAGCCGTTGTAGTCATAATGCTATAGTTGTAGCCGCAGTCATAGCTGCTATTGTTGTAGCCATTGTAGTAGTTGAAGAGATTGAGAAAGACAAAAAAAAAATGCATTTGGGTGATGGGGAAGGGAGGGGATGGGGAGGGTGAAGGGAGGGTTGATAGGATAGATTAGTTGGAAATGGAGAAGATTAAGAATAGCCGCACTGGTTTATCTGCAATGAGCTACTGGGAACTCATGTGGCTATAACAATAGGAAAGGAGCCACGCTGCAAGGTGTGGCTGCTGTGGTGTGGCTGCTGTGGTGATAGAAAAGAAGAAAGGGATGACGGGATGAAAGGATGCATGTGCACGGGATGATAGTGAGCCTGCGAGCGCAGGGTGAGTTGATGAGTCAATGCAATACGACCTGATTCCCGACGGAGGGAGCTGTAGAGAAGAGATTGACAAAGGCAAAAGAAATGCATTTGGGTGATGGGGAAGGGAGGGGGTGGGGAGGGGAAGGGAGGGTTGATAGGATAGATTAGTTGGAAATGGAGAAGATTGAGAATAGCCGCACTGGTTTATCTGCAATGAGCTACTGGGAAACTCATGAGATTGGCTGTGACAGTAGGAAAGGAGCCACGCTTCAAGGTGTGGCTGCTGTGCTGATAGAAAAGAGGAAAGGGATGACGGGATGTAAGGATGCATGTGCACGGGATGATAGTGAGCCTGCGAGTGCCGGATGAGTCAATGAGTGAATGTAATACAACCTGATTCCCGGCAGAGGGAGCAGTTGAGGCGCGCTGGCAGCGAGGTCTTGAGGTCGTGTGTCGTCAGCAGTGTCGATGATTGGCTCTGGTGAGAACCCGGAAGCGGGACTGTGAGATGCAGCGGCGGAGTTTATGGAAGTTGAGCAGAGATGGATCAGCCTGGATTATGGTCTATGCGGTGGCATGGAATGCCCCTCGTTTTCAGGAACCTTCGGAGATGAGTGATGGTCCACTTCCTGAAGGCGATTGGTCTGAGAACGTGATGCCGGTTGGGATGAGGGCGCGCGGCGCCGGTATGCACAGCTGACTGGAGATGAGCTGTCGGAGTGTAGCGAGGAGGGCTGCTGTGTGGATCGTCTCCTGTTCGAAGATCTTCGTGGGTTTGAGCCTTGAGACCTTGCGGGAGTTGGAGGTATCGTGATCGGAAGCTGTATGGACGTGGCTGGCAGGCGGTATGCGGACCACAAGGCTCTGCTGTGTAGCTGGCTCTGGTCGAAATCTGGCTGTTAAAGGAGGGTGCCTGGTTGGAGAAGTTCATCGTGAGTCGTCGTCTGAACCGTGAATATGGTGTTAGGGATTAATGGTAAGTGGTTGCTTTTGGTTCAGTGTCTTATGCGATCGGCGTGCAGCGTGGTCTGTCCGTCTTGAAGAGTCACAGACAAACTGAGCGGTGAGGCATGGCTGAGTATAAGTAGGCTTGTCAGCTGATTGGAGGTGTGGTTTGTGGCGTGGTCCAGCTCCCGAACCTAAGTTAAGACATTAACTTCATTTAAGGATAGGGACATCACCCCCTGGCTTTTCTGAATCTTGGACCTCTCCCTACCCCCCCCCCCCCCACCCCACACACACACACACACAAATCTCACACTCATTCTCTCCCTCTCTGTCTCACACTCATTCTCACTCCCTCAATAACCCCCCCAAACTTTCTTTTCTGCAACCCCCCTGACTGCTTCTGTATTTCAGTTTAAATCATACACAGCCTAGATCCGCTCTCTCTCTCTCTCTCTCTCTCTCTCTCTCTCTCTCTCTCTCACTACTGATATACATATAAATAAATCTTGGTCTAACTGTGACAGTCTCTACCTTAGCTCCTCAGGCTAATATCTCCTCTCTCTCTTAATTACCTGAGTGAGCAGCAGTGATTGGATCGCCTGGTGCCTGATGTCACTACTTTTGATGATCACTGTGAATTAATGATTTTGGAGCAGTTCAAATCTTGTCTCCCTGAACGTGTTGCAATATTTATAATCGAACAAAAAGCGTCAACTGCTGCTGAGGCTGCAGTTTCTGCTGATGAGTACATGCTGCTCCATAAGTGCAGTTTCAGAGATCGTTCTGCGGCGCGTGAAGCTGCGAGTTGGCATGGCAACGCCTCTGCCACTTCGGGGATGCATTCAAGAACAGTGGGATTTTCAAGATCTGATTCAAAAAATAGGAGTAGTAAGGATAATGGTAATGCCTGTAACTATTGTCATGAAAAAGGACACTGGAAAGCAGACTGCCCTGTGTTAAAGGCTAAAACTAAGTGGAACAAAACCTAATGTTAAGCCTGTTGCGTTTGCTGCACCTGTTACTGATGACTCTGTTGCTGAGCTGCTTACCTCTCACTCTTGTGAGCCTGATGTTTTGGCAGCTTTATGCTCCTTTCATTAGAGATAGGTTTGTGTCAGTTCCAGGTAATGATGAGCGGGTTGCGATCAAGATCCTTCGGGATACAGGAGCTTACGACTCCTTCATTGTTGAGTCGGTTTTGCCATTTTCTGAAAAGACTAACATTAGTGACTGTGTTCTCAGCCGTGGGATGGGGTCAAGGGTAACAGTTGGTGTGCGTCCAGCTTTGTCAATTGAAGGTGTACATTTAATTTTGGGTAATGGTTTAGCTGGTTGCAGGGTTTCGGGTGATGCTCCTCCTTTGCTAGTCGTTACTTCCAATCCATCTGTGTCAGATGGAAGTTTTATGGTGTTGCCTGAGATTCTTCCATCCTGTGTGGTTACACTATCAATGGCTGAAAAAGATAGTCAGGTTGACCCTAACATTAGTGAGGATCTGATTTTAGAGGCTCCGTCTCTTTCTGAGTTGCCGTTGTCACTGTCACATGATGAGGTTGTGCAGGAGCAACTTGGTGACCGTTCGTTTTACTCTCACCATTGGCAACTCATCTGTCTCCCCCTCCCCACAGGTCAAGAGTCTGGGTGTCATCCTTGATGGCACTCTGTCATTCCACTCTCACATCAATAACGTTATCCGGTCTGCATACTTTCATCTCCGCAACATCAACCGCCTCAGCTCCTCCCTCACCCTCAGCAGCACTGCCATCCTGGTCCACTCACTTGTCACCTCCCGTCTGGACTTTTGCAACTCTCTACTATCTGGTCTCCCCCACAAGTCCCTCCATAAACTTCAACTTGTACAGAATGCTGCTGCCCGGATTATCACCAGGACTCCCTCTTTTCACCACATCACCCCTGTCCTGCAACAGCTGCACTGGCTAACAATCACCCACCGCATCAGTTATAAAATCCTGCTACTCACCTTCAAAGCCCTCAATAACCTCGTCCCGCCATACCTCAGTGATCTCCTCCTCATCAACAAACCCAGCCGCACTCTCAGATCTTCATCCTCTCTCAGCCTCAACATCCCCCCAGCCCGCTTGTCCACCATGGGATCCAGAGCCTTCAGTTGCTCTGCTCCCCGTCTCTGGAACTCCCTCCCACCGGACATCCGTGATATTGACTCATTGACTGTTTTCAAATCCCGCCTCAAAACCCATCTATTCCACCTGGCCTACTCAACCTGATTGTCCCCCCATCCATCTTATCTTTTAAATCATTTTTCCTTTTAAACTTTTATCCATTTGTCTTGTTTTAGCTTTTGTTGAAATGCTTTTAAACTATGTTTTGTATGGCATCCTTGGGTGTCTTGAAAGGCGTCTTGAAATGAAATGTATTATTATTATTATTATTATTAAAAGAACTATTTGAACATGCTTTGTATACCTCTGACATAAACAGTGCTGTGTCTGGTTACTTCCTGCACAAAGACTTGATGTTCAGGAAGTGGGTACCCGTAGGTGAGGATTGTGTAAAGCAGGATGTTTTCCAGTTCGTGGTTCCACAAAAGTTTCGTCCTCTTGTTATGAAAGTGGCACATGATGAGAGTGGACACTTTGGTGTGTGTAAGACATATTTCAACGTCCTTGAACATTTATTTTGGCCTCGTATGAAGAGAGATGTTTCCACTTACATAAAAACTTATCATGTGTGTCAGCTCACTGGGAAACCTAACCAGTCCATCAAGCCAGCTCCTCTGCAGTTCATTCCAGTGGTGAGTGAGCCCTTTACACACCTTATCATTTATTGTGTTGGTCCCTTGCCTTGTGCTAAATCTGGGTGTTAAGTATTGTCTTACTGTTATGTGTCAGAGTACCAGGTATCCAGCAGCTTACCCTTTAAGATCAATTACAGCATGAGCTGTAGTTAAAGCTTTGTCACAATTTATTTCAATATTCGGCATTCCAAAGTTCATTCAGTCAGATCAGGGGTCTAATTTCTCATCTCACATCTTTGGTCAGGTATTAAAATTGCTGCAAATCAAACAAAATCAGTCATCTGCCTACCATGCCCAGAGCCAAGGTGCATTAGAGAGATTCCATCAGACTCTCAAGTCTCTTCTTCAGGCATACTGTACAGAGCTTGACAGGGATTGGGAAGAGGGACTTCCATGGCTTCTTGTTAGCTGCACGGGAAGCTGTACAGGAAAGTACAGGTTTCAGCCCAAATGAGTTAGTTTTTGGTCACACTGTACGAGGTCCACTGTTAGTGCTGAAGGATGGTTGTGTTGACGCTGAGCCACCAAGGAACCTAATTGATTTTGTCAGTGGGTTTAGACATCATTTGTTTGTTGCTGGTTGTATGGCTCGTGAAAAACTGTCTTCATCCCTGAGGAAGATGAAGCAGTTGTATGACTGTTATGCTGAGCGACATGAATTCTGTCCTGGTGACCAGGTTCTTGTGCTCATGCCTGTCGTTAGTTCACCATTTAAAGCCAAGTACTCTGGTCCATACACTGTGGTTGAAAAACAATCCGATTTGAATTACATTGTGGCGACACCAGGTCGCAGAATGTCTCAACATTTGTGTCATGTTAATCTCCTGAAGCCATATTATCAATGTGTGGTTAAGGAAGAGTCAGGTGAGGATGTGAGTGGTGATGTTCACCCAGCCCTAGCTGTGTCACCAGGGACTCAAGCACAGTAGGTAGATGGGGTGCCTGAGCCCGATGATAGTCTTTTGCGTGGGCGTTTGAAAAATTCGGAAACCCTTTGTAATTTGGATAAGTTGTCTTCTCATCTGCCTGAGTCCAAATGTTCAGAGCTAGTGCAGCTGGTAAGTAGATATCTTTGTTTGTTTGGGGACATTCCTTCACAAACTGATTGGGTTGATGTTGGGGACTCTAAGCCAATTAAACAGCAGTTTTACCATGTGCCACAAACTAAACGGGAGTATTTGGATTCTGAGGTTTCATACATGTTGGAAAATGGCATCGCTGAATCCTCATCATCCAGTTGGGCTTCTCCTTGTATTTTGGTGCCAAAACAGGACAGAACACCAAGGTTCTATACTGATTTTCGGAAAGTCAATTCAGTTACAAAATCTGACTCATTCTCATGACCACGAATGGATGACTGCATAGATCAGGTAGGGTCAGCTAAATTTGTGAGCAAATTTGATTTGTTAAAAGGGTATTGGCAGGTTCCTTTGACCAAATGAGCACAGGAAATTTCAGCATTTGTAACACCATCTGGCCTTTACTCCTACAAGGTCATGCCATTTGGTTTGAAAAATGTCCCTGCTACATTTCAGCGCTTGATGAACAGTGTAATATCTGATTTAAAAGGTTGTGCGGTTTATCTTGATGATTTGGTCATTTTCAGTGAAACCTGGCATTCCCATCTTGAGCGTATCCATGCACTCTTTGATCATTTGGCTGAAGCACATCTGACCATCAACTTGGCTAAATGTGAATTTGCCAGGGCTACAGTCACTTATTTTGGTCGTGTGGTTAGACAGGGTCGTGTGACCAGTCCAGGCCAAAGTCGGGGTTGTAGCCAAGTATCCATCACCAACTACCAAGAAGGAGCTACAGAGGTTTTTGGGGTTAGTGGGCTACTACAGGAGTTTTTGTAAGAACTTTTCAACTGTTGTGTTTCCCCTAACTGAGCTCCTTGAAGCTAAGGCTAAGTTTGATTGGAGCTCAGAATGTCAGTTGGCTTTTGAAACAGTCAAGTCTTTGCTGTGCTGTTCTCCTGTCCTGGCTGCTCTTTGTTTTGACAGACCTTTCGTGCTCCACGTTGATGCCAGTCAGGTGGGGGCAGCTGTGCTGCTCCAGAGCGATGACCAGAGTGTGGTGAGGCCTGTTAGCTTCTTCTCTAAAAAATTCAATAAGCACCAACAAAACTATTCAGTCATTGAGTGCGTAGGTGGCGCAGTTGGATAGTGCGCTTGGTCAGTGATCGGGAGGTTGCAGGTTCAAGCCCAGCTCCGGGCGACACATGGCGATGTGTCCTTGGGCAAGACACTTAACCCCAAGTTACTCCCACTGCTGCATCAGTGGCGTGTGAATGGGCATGAAAGGGCGTGAATGTGTTAGAGATACTGATGGATAACTAACATAGACACTCTGAACCATCTGTGAGTGAATGTGAGTGCGAATGGGTGTGAATGGGTAGGTGTGACCTGTGGTGTAAAGCAGCTTTGAGTAGGCAAAAGACTAGAAAAGCGCTATTTAAGCTCAAGTCCATTTACCATTTACCATTGAGAAAGAGACTTTGTCACTAATTTGGGCCTTGCAGCACTTTAATGTTTATGTTGGTTCAGGGGGTCAAATAATGGTTTACACAGATCATAATCCACTGACCTTTCTGCACTCTCTCAGATGTCCAAACCAAAGGCTGACAAGATGGTCACTGTTTCTGCAGGCATATGATCTTGACATCAGACACATTAAAGGGAAGAATAATGTTATGGCTGATGCACTATTGCCCGCTCCTGTTCAATATTAGTACCATGACTTAGAGATTTATTACATGGTCCTTTGTTCTGATGTACCTGTTCTCTCTCTGCCACACCTGTCTTCTTAATTTACTCCTTAGATACCAGGGTTGCTGAAGCTGGGTGGGGGTGGACGTTTGGGCAGTTAAACTGGACAACAGGTCATGTGTTAATCTGTCAGTGCTTGTATGTTTTTATGTGCTGAACAATAGTTTGGGTGATGGGTATTTGGTGTTTAAAATAAATTGTTTGTATTTTGGATGGCTGATTGGGTGTTTTGTATGCCGGTGGTCCCCTTGGGACACCAACTTTAAGAAGGGGGGTGTGACGGTCTCTACCTTAGCTCCTCAGGCTAATATCTCCTCTGTCTCTTAGTTACCTGAGTGAGCAGCAGTGATTGGATCGGCTGGTGCCTGCTGGGTATAAAAGCCCAAGCTGTTTGCTGCTCTCGTTCTCTCTCATCTCATTCCACATGGACTCATCTCAGCCATCAAATGCAACTTTTGACTTAGTTTATTCTCCTTATCAATACCCCACACTTTATGATTTATATTAGCAGTTTAATAACCTTGGTTGTTTTCTATTGTTTGTCAATAAATCACATTATTTACTACCAAAAACAGCATGTTCCTCCTTTATTTGTCATGGCCCTGAGCCAGGTTATGACATATCATATTTATTATTATTATTATTATTTTTTGCTCACTAGTCTCAGTATCCTGCACCGCTATGGCATTTTGCTCTATTGCTTGGCGTTATTTGTGGTCCCAGGCAAAGAGAACCAAAATATTTAATCACCTAAATGATCTTAAAGCAGATATTTGCTTATTACAGGAAACACAACTCTCTGACTCAGACCATGACAAATTAAAATCAGCACAGTTCTCTCACAGTTTCTCAGCCCCTTATAACTCCAGACAAAGAGGTGTATGTAACTTGATAAATAAAATAATCTCATTTGTTCATAACACAACCATCACAGACCCTGAAGGACATTTAATAATCATTAATATCTACAGCCCAAACAACAAGGATCCTTCCTTTTTTATAAACTTCTTTAATTCCCTGGCAAATGTTTCCACTGGCCCAATAATTATAGGAGGCGATTTCAACACAACTATTAACCCAACACTTGATATATCTAATAGAATAAAAAGTAACTGTATCTGGCAATCTACTAATACCATAAAACAGTGCATGAGTGATCTTGGTCTTGGCGATGGCTGGCAACTGCAGCACTCTTTCTACTCACCTGTTCACCACTCCTACTCATGCATTGACCTCTTTCTGACTAGCAACTCAATTATATCACAGATCTCTGATTCAAAAATTCACCGTATAATTATTAGTGATGATGCTCCAGTAACTTTCAGATGGAACCCCATCAACCAACCCAAATGCACCACTAAATGGTGTTTTAACTCATCTCTTCTAAAAGACCCAGAATTTGACAGCTATCTCAGGAGAGAGTGGGCCTCCTTCCTTGGAATAAATGATTCCCTGGAGACATCATCCACCATTCTTTGGGAAACGGGTGAAGCAGTCCTAGGAGGTAAAATCATATCATTCTCTGTCATTAAAAAAATGAGGGAAAAAGAATTTGAAATGAAATTAGACAAAAAATAAAGCTGCTAGATACGCAGAATGCAAGCAACCCAACAGAAGTTGGGTAGTAGTGAAGCAATGTTAACTCAACATTAAACTGCTCAATTTGGGTAGGATATGCACGAATCATACGAAGATAGTATCTTAGAGAAGAAAATAAATTACAACTGCTGCCTCCAAAGCTATTCTAAAAAGTAAAAAGTCTTGAGATCCTTCATAGAAATGTAGGGGAGTTAATGGTGTAGTCAGCGATGTGGGAGAAAACGAGTAGAGAGGTTGTTTATAAATGAATTTAGACCCGCCTCTCCCTTCATACCTCACTCCTGGCTCCGCCCCTGAAAGCTGATGGATGTGCATCGTCATGGAAACAGCTGTAGAAACTGCGTAGCTGACCAACGTAGCAAAGGTAACCCTGACTCGTCAGACAATAGTTATTGATAATTATTGATAACATCACAACAACAGTACATTTTGGCAGATTAGACAATAAGATGAATGCCCGACGGCTGCTACTGTTATGTGAAGCACCACAAAGCTAATGTTGCTTACCTACCCAGCATGGAGACGGCGATATCCGCATCCGTTTTTAAGTATTTCAATAAGCGGAGTTCCCTCCACCGTCGGAAAGCAACACCAATGTTGACCCGGGTCTTCGCTCTTTCATGGTCATAGCCCTTCTTTTTCACTTTTCAGGCTCTGAACTTTTTCTTTTGGGCTGTTTTTCAGCCATTGCTACTGCACATATTGTATCTCCCTCTTACACTAACTGCGCACACTACGCAACCTACTACTCCCCCTCCCCCCTCTGTCTGATCTGCGCATGAGTGTGATCGCCCCCTGGATGTGGGAGGGTGAACCCTGTTTTGGTGGCTTGGCCCGAGCCACAGTATTTACCTGCTGAAATTCAGAGCCAAGGCTGTGCATTGAAACCGGACTTTTTTTCAACAGGCTGTCAGTGGTGACATTTTGTGGATGGAGTCGCGAAATATGGGGATTTTGACAAATTGTGCATTAGATTAAAAGATTAGAAGATTGCTGACTACACCTTTAAAAGTACAATATTTGTAGCAGATTAAATGTCAAGTTTATAAAAAAAATCATTCAAATTGCGAGAACAGATACTCAAAAAAACTTAAAGGGACTGTGAGGAGTTTCTAAATAATTACAAAAAAGTCTCACTTATAGATATATGCCTGATCGAAATACACACTTATCGATGAGTTTTATAGCGTCAAAATAGGTTATCTATAAATGCTATTCTTTAGCCTCCTGGTCGGGTCAGACAGGGCTGGACTGGCCTGGATACTCAACTTCGTGAACAAGACAATTAAAACTAGAGCAAATTTATATTATTTGGACACGTCTTAGAGCACCGGGCTGTAAGTTGTGATATATAGCCGGCTACAAAACTATGATACTAAGTTTTCCAAAAACTGCTTGTTGTCACACATCAAAAACTACCGCTATGTAACTAGAAAGAGATACATTACCTCGTCGCTTTGCATCCTAAAAGTTGTTGAAAAAGAAGTTGTAAAGCAATGCAGAGTTCTGAGGAAGGTCCAAGTTTCATTCTTTTAGCATCACAACACACACACGTTTTGGCTTGTGGTGCGTTCGGAAGTTGTGGTCGGAAGTAGGAATTTCCAAGTTCTGAGTAGGAGACTACAACTGAAATGTTCCCCGAAGTCAGAATTTCCTATTGTGAACTATTGTGAATCACCCCATCCCCTGAGTTGATAATCGAAGATGGATGCCCCCAGTGTGGACAGTTATTTAGCTCCTGTAATAATCAATTTATTTGCGCTTCTGACTGGGGTGTGTCACTCTAGATCAGCTGTATACATCGTATTGCTTTGAATTCCTGTCTTACTTCAGGTGAAATGTTGCTGATTATGTTCAGTGAGTACATAATATCATCTAAAATCAATCAAACCCCCGGATTGGCATCGTATCTAAATCCAATCGAGGTACACTTTGTGATATCGCCAAATATTGTATTGTTATACAAAGAATGGACATCGTATCATCATGAAACTGGTGATTTACACCCCTACTTGATGCTGTAGTGACCCTCTATCAATGCTAAGCATCACACAGCCCATCATGAGTTCAATTTACCAAACCTATGAACCATTCACCAGCAATTGCCACTCACCCATTTACCAATGCCATTCAATTTCTTCCTCCAGGAAGTAGGCTATTTCAGGATGTTTGGCAGAAGCTGCTTGACTGGGCAGACAGTGAGGAAGACACTGCGCATGATTACATTGAACAAAGTTCATGTCTTGTTTGGTCTGTGCTGTTAGCCTTTTGACCTTCCTTCTGTTTCAAGTCAACATTAGATGAAGAAGGATTAGCTGAAGTATATTCCTGTGTGGAAATGTCCAGAGGAGCACCTCGTCCTCTTTCTGGTTGGGAGTCCGACAAGTTGGCTTGAGTTTCCACCTGCTATAGACTGACCATAACCAAACAACGGTATGTGGGTGCTGCAGAGTGTGTATATTTTTCATGTGTCAGATATTGCGGAGCTGTAAAGTGACACTGGTGTTGTAATGTTCCTTGTGCTGTGGAGGGCTGTGGGTCCACAGTTAAAACCTGGACTGGATTTCCATTGCTTGTTGTCAATTGCTTTGGATTTGGACTGGACTGTGCTGTTCATTTGTTTTGAAAAATGGAACTGGACAACTTATTTGAATGAACTAAAAAAACTTACACCCGCATACACACACAACTCTCTTGTTCTGTTTGGTTTCTGTGCCTTTTCCCTTGCAATTGTGTTGAATTTAATATGAAAAATTTACTTTGGCTTGTTTGCTCTCTTTTTCTGGATAGTTTTTTATGTTATACTATTGATTTATGACTGCACAATATTTGCATGACATTTTCACTGACATTTTGAATTTTGGATTTATTTTTTGTGCTGGTGAACGATAAAGAGTTCTGTTGTTTTGTTTAATTGTCAGATAGGACTCTGACTGGCACCCCCATCTAAAACCCATTACAATGCTTTAAAAGTTGAATCTTTCTGATGACAAACCTGGAATCAGGTGAATAAATGTTTGCTGTGACTGCATTGTTTAGTTTAGTTTTTCTTTCTCACACAGGTCTTGGGGATGCTGGTTTGAAGTCTCCTCAGGTCTTCTTGGTGTCCAGCAAAAAGCTCCACCTCTATGATTTCCATCAGCTACAGGAGACCCTGGAGAGTGAACTGCCTGATCACAAGAAGGATGCCTTCCTGCTCGCCATGCCCAACACCAGCCTGGAGATGATCAACAAGAAGAAAAAGGCTTTTCAGAACAAAATCAAATACATTGCTACTCTGTCTGCAGCTGTAGCAGCTGTACCAATTCCTGGGCTTAATGTGGCTGTTGATTTACCATTATTAGCTGGTGTTACCACGAGGTTTGTTTATGGGTTTGGTCTTGACATCAAGTCACTCAAGAGACTGGCTAACTACTCAGGTGTTCCTTTTGAGGAACTAAAGTCTGCTGACATTTCATCACTGGCAGCAGCTGAAATAAGTCCTGACCTCTTACAGAGGGTTATGTCTCAGCTTGGCATAACAGCAGCATTACTGACAGCAGGAGAAGGCTCAAAATTAATCCCAGGACTTGGAATCCCTATAGCAATGGGCCTCTCTTTTACTTTTACTTACAAATCCCTCAACATGATACTCGATATGCTCGCTCAAGATGCAGAGAATGTTTTTCGGAAGGTTGTAGATTTGAAACCATAGGGTGACTGGTGTGCCTCCTTTCACAGTCTGACCAGAGGAAAACTAATATACATTAAATTTTAAAGATATTACCATCGTAAAAAAGTAAATCTCAGATGTACGTGACAATTATTTGGAGTTAAACTTAATTTGTCTTTATAATACAACCTTAGAAACATAAGTATTCACAAGTGAAAATTTGACGACATTAATTTGGGTCACATGAAAATAGATGACATAATTACTAGAATAAAACAAACTACTATACTCCTGAACTGACCCCCACTCCAAACACACACAGACACCTTGTGGCAGACTTTCAGAGACACCCGTTGTGACTCTGCAGCTCTCTCATCGTCTCCTTTTCTTTCTCCCTTCTGTGTTGCCTGATGAACAACAATAGTTCATCAGAAGTGTTTAATTAAATCAAAGTTTGTGTTATTTTTTTCTCCTCCAAAGTCTTCTGATCATGGCTGAGATTTTTGATAAAGGAAATGTGTGTTTGTAATGCACATCTCAGAGCATCATCAGTGGTGTTTTAGCAGAACGGAGTAATGTGGGTGATCAGCTGCACTCAGAGATACACAGAGAACAAGAGGAAAATCAAGAAGAAAAGGTGTCTTTGCACCATGTGTGTGCCACTGATTGACAAGCATTGGATAGAAAAAAGTGTTTATCGGAGAGTGCACCATAGTTTAGTAAGAAAAATCCATGAATATACTAACTATTTTTAGAGATAGGACTTAAATCTTTTGATGTGGACGTCTTTCAATGTTTAAATCTGACACACATGATGGACTGTTAAATGTATTTCACAAGTCCATCAGAGAAGTAGTCCATACAATGTGTTTATGAACTTGCAGGACCTCTTACACATATCCAGCAGGTGATTGGATAATCATTCCAATCAGTATCATTCACTACAACCATATCAGATAATGTAGACAGATGCTGTTGCCCCAGTGAAAAGTACAAAACATGCCAAATGGGATTGAAAATATCCTTGCTATTGAGAATTACTTTAGGGTTTGTTTTTCATTGTCATTTAATGACAAAACATGGTTCCGATCTGATAATAGTGATTCTGAAGCTGTTAGCATCTATGCTAATACCTCTATGAGTAGTTACTTCCTGCTGTCGTATCTCTCTTAGCTCCCACCTCTTCCTGCTCTAAAGGACTCTGATTGGGCCATGCAGCCTTAGGCAGAGTACATTTTTAGTGGATAGAGCAAATTGATCACAGACATTGAATCAGGTTGATACAACTGCATTGCAAGATTATTGATGTTCAGTTCTTTGAGGAAAGTGATCATACAGACTAGAGCTGATTGAGTGGCAAAATGAGGCCCCCCAGATCCTCGCTGCAGCTGCTCTGCATATAGAGAGGGGCCTGTGTCCTCTCTCGCTCATTTTAGCCTCCTCACCCCCTCTCAGGTAAAAACACATCCTGTCAGTGTGACATCAGAATATGAGAAACAGGTGATCAAATGTTGTTGTGCATCAAAATGTCAAATAAAGTAAATCCATGTTTTTCATCTTCAGAGGAAGTAGGGGTGTAAAAGAGGAGCTCTGTTGATTTTGGCATAGACTTGACTAATGTAGACTAATGTAAAAGTGAAGTGGTTCAGTGGAGAGGGGTTTGAGAGGAGTGGATGTGTTCAACAGATTATTTTGTTCAGCAGTCTAGGAGTTCTAACGTGGAGCTGTGAAAACACAAGTCTAAATCTTAGGTCATATCCTGTTGGATCCACTAATAACAGCAGTGACAGAGCTCAAAACAAACCAACAAAATTATTTTGGAGATACAGAGCCTGTTTATGTCAACATTCAATAAGTAGACAAACGCTAACACTGGTCATGTAAATCCATTAGTTCAGCAAATGCACAGTTGACACATCAGCTCCACAAAGTGGTAATTAAACATGATTGTACTCGGGGTGCTGGTTTGGCGTAGTGGTTAGCACCCCATGTACATGCTTCTGCCGGTCCAGGTTCGAATCCCGCCTGTGACCAGTTTGTAGAGTGTCTTCCCCTGCTCTCTCTCCCCCTTTCACAAGCCTATCCACTGTCTCTCTCCTATCAATAAAGGCACAAAAATGCCTAAAAAATATACTTAAAAAAAAAAAAAAACATGATTGTACTCACTGAAGGTGAGAGCCATGACATGAGAAAAGCAGCATAGCTGTTTCTTAAACAGAGTAAACATGTCCATCTCTTAACCAGTGTCATAAATGTTAAACCTGAGCAGGTACCTGCTGTCCTCCACCTGTCTGTTCTGCTTCTCAACAAAGTGCCTGTTTGTTGTGTCATGTTTCAACACTCAGCCACATTAACTCAATTAAGACAGTTTGATTCATGTCCAGGTAACTTGAGAATTTGTCAAATAAATAAATGAAAAATCAACAAAATGAATCAATAGGTAAATCACTAAAAAATGCCTTAGATGTTAAAACGTTCAAATTGGGAGCTCTGAAATATGGTCTTGCTTCTACATATTAATATCAATTAACACTTAACAACTCAAAGATTTGAGTACATTGTATGTATGCAGTATGTAATGCAGATATATCCTGTTTAGTTTTTAAATGCAAAATCAACTGCGTACGTCCAACTTTAACACAGTGCTTCTCAAAGTAATAATTTATGCTACTGATCTAAAAAAAAACATGCATAACCTTTAGCACCACCTTTTGTAACAAATTATATATTAATGTAAATAATATCCAATTTTATTAAAGTAGGATTTTTACTGATTATGTCACAGCACTGCTCTCGTGGCGCTTACTGTTTCAGGAATAAAGCATGTTAGCTGAACACTACTGTTTTTAGAGCTGTTTATATAACTGATTTGTTATCAAACTCTTTAAATCATTTGTTAAAAAAAAACAAAAACAAGCTGTATGATTATGACATAAAGAAAAACATGATGTTCATCTTAATTTTTGGATGAGTAAATGTATCATTGAAGCAAGTTAAAACTGTTCCCTTTTCCTGAAATAAATCTCTTTGTTGTGATGATTTACTGCAGTGGTTCTTGGACTTATTGGGGTAGGAGTTCACATCATTTATTGATATGCAAAAATACAACATTTGTCATGTCTTTGCCTCTTATGTACGCTGAATCTGTTTCCTTTTTCCTGAAATAAAGTGTTAGGTTGTGATTATTTACTCAATTTGGTGAAACAGAAAGACACATTTAGAGAAACATTTTTGTTTCCATGTCTCTCACTGGGATTTTATTATTGAGGTACCAGAAGAAACATTTTTGACCCTCCGAACTTTACCACGCACATCCTTTATCAATAAGTAATAATTGCAAAAAAAAGTCACGTCCTTTACCTCGTATGTAAATCATGCCGCCCCCGGGGCTCCTGTACAATGGGTTCATATGCACAAAATCTGGCATATGGTCTTTTTCACAGCAAAGTTCAGATGTATCAAGAGTGAAATGACCTTGGAAATGTGGGGTGCCTCATGGCAATTTCATGGCTGGCGTAGGGGAGAGTGGGGTAAACTGAGCCAGTGGGTAAGCTGACTCACCCTCTGTTTCTGGGAAAAAGTAAACAACTTTTGTCATGTGGCCCTAAATTCAGAAAGCCCTTATCATTTCCTCCTGCCTCTGTTGAAGAGGAGCACCTGACAGAAACAGTTGGTACTTTCTAACACAAAAAACTCATTTTTGTGTGGTATATTGAGCTGTGTATCAAATCCAAATTATCCAGGTCCAAAATTGTGGATTATACATATTTGTAATTTCCCAATGTATAAAACTATGTGAGTCATTTGGCCAAAGATTAGTCTGAATAGCAAAACTAGCAACATTTTTCCAAAATGTTGGCTATGAGGCAAAGTGAGCCACATGCTGTGGGGTAAATTGAGCCATTAGTTCCTTTTATATCACCAAAAATTTGAAAAGTTATATTAATGTACTGAATCATAAAATACTTTTTTATTTTATGTTACCCAACAGACTGTCCGTTAAAATATTAAACAGAAGAAAATCATGCTAAGAGTGAACAAGAGGAAACCAACTGGGGCTCAACACCACTTGCTGAGATGGAGAAAGAGTAATAAAGGAAGTCATGATTGAAAAGTCAATCAGATCTGTTACAAAGAAATGAAACACCGACAGGTCAAACCTGTTAAGGTAAATAAAGAAGAGGGATGTTTGAGCTTGCTTGTTTTAGCAAGTCTGAACTTGTAAAACTTTAAAGCATACGAGTAAATGTAAAATTTCTAGAAGGAATAATAGTTTTCTTTCTGCCAAGTGCTGATTTTGTTTCTGTTTGTTGTTCAAAGCTTGGCTGGCTCTCATTTTATTTCATATCAGTATTGAATTTTCCCAATAATTGCAAATGTGTCAATTTATGGCATTACAATTTTGAAATTACTGATTTTTTTCTGGGGTGTTTAATTTAGGGTTTAGAAAATAAATGTGACTATTTTTGAAGTGAGCAATCTCTTGTGAAATGACTCTTTTGACAACAGTACATTTTTGTTTAATAATTCCCAGATTTAAAGGAGACATATCATGCTGATGCATGATTTAATACTTACATATAATATAATAAATTTGAAAACAAGACCTTACACCCCCTTAATTAAAAAAAAAATGAGATATTGTATTTTTTCTAATATCCTAGAACGAGATTTGATGCCTCTGAAAATAGGTCATTGAGAGATGTCCGCGAGATTTCAAACGTCGTGACGATACGAGGTACCTTTCTTTTTATTGGAGTAATCTGATAAAACACTTCCTCCTCTGTGATGTCCGTTAGCCACAAAACCGTCACCGAGGAACACATCCACCAGCAGGGGTATATAGATCCCTAGCTGACATGCATTCATTACCAGCTCTGGCCAGTATGGGGACTCAATACGCGATCGCTGCTTTGAGCCTGCCGGAAAATACAGTAGAAGAAGGACAGGCTGGCTCAGCCCCGATAGAACTGACCAATCAGACCACAAAGGGATGTGACGTTGCGAGGTAACTTTAGGTCATCCTCAGATCCGAGTGTTTCAACGAGAGCTTCATAATGGCCTGATATGAGGATATTGAGAACGCTATTGTGGGGCAATGAAGGAACTAAATGACTTGTACTGAGGGCAGAAATGCTTTACAGGCATCCTAGTCTGGCATAGTGAAAAGGAGAAACAAGCATGATATGTCCTCTTTAAAGTTATTGAGTCACATGGTCAATTTACCCACAGCCTTGGCTCATCTTACCCCTAACCTGAGATAAGTTGAGCCACAGGAGCACTTTATTTTAAAAGGCCAAAGTTTCCAGGCTCTTTGTCATTGATATGTCCTTACAATCTCAGTTGACTGCAAACATTTTTAAATAAGAATTTATCTTTTCATTTTATCTCTGTTGCATTTTTCCTTGTCTCAGTGACAGCAAAAGTTTAAAAAATGGCTCATCTTACCCCACTCTACCCTACGCATATTTCTACAGTTGTTGCTTCTTTGGCAATACTTAAGAGGTGACGCTGGAAACCTGTTTCATAGGCTAAATAAATGTGAAAAGATTTAGTACTCAGAGACACAAGAACAATTAACTCTTGTGAAAAATTAACACAATTAACACACCCACGTGAAAAAAAAAAGTAGTGGAAAATACAGTTAAACACAATTGAAGCTTTAGCATTGTGAGAAGACATTGTAAATGTTGCAATACGAAGAGAGCGTGTGTGCTGAGATAGAGATGATTTACTGACAAATTTTGACGACTGGATCATCAGCTGCTTTAGGTTCCTTAGGGCAATCCTCTTGGAACAGAGCCATGGCTGGCATTCGACATTAAAGCATTAAAGCAAAGGGACGGTTTTCCTAATGTGATCACAGCTGTCTACTGCATACACATTGCTATAAAACGCCATCACATGATGAATTTGTGTATGTCAACAGGAAACATTTTCATTTGATCAATGTAGAGATGATAAGCAAAATCAGTAACCAACGCTGTGGAATCAACTGGCACTGGTGACGAGTCCAAGAGGAGAAGAAATAGGAGCAGCCGATGAGTCGAGGCTGAGGGAGAGCCACTAAGAGAGAGGTCGTCACAGAACAAAAGTCAAAATGGGGACTATTTTCAGCTGTTTGAATTCATCTTGAACTTCTTTCAATCCAACAATTGTTAGAGCGGGAGAATTTACCTAACCTAGTAACAGTTACCAAGGGAGGCGAGGCTTGAAAACAGGCAAAGTCTACAGAAAAAAACAGTTCATGGATTGCTGCACGAGCTCTGTAAGTCAATAATTAGGAATTCTTTTGCAATAAAGAAGTTATTACATTTGACAAAAACAACAGTAGCTCAGTCTAACCCTGTGAGGGAGACTCTGCACTTATCTTTGTCTTTTAAAAGTTTCTGTGGTTAAAATGGCAAAATCCCTGGAATTTTCCATGGCATTGATGTGAATTTAAGTCAATATATGGGAATTAGCCTGGACTATACAATACAGAAGGTTTGCCCTAATCAAAGATTAAAATGTAGATAAAGAAAATATATTTTAGTTTAATCAGGATGAAAGCAACTAGATTTCATGCAAGTATACTTGGGAATATCCTTGGTATTCCTCAGTCACAGCACACACGCCCCCTCATGCACTTCCCCCCTCCATTACATTCTCAGAAGATTTTCTCGAACCATGTTCTATTGAAGACATATTTGAATCCAGAGCATGAGACTTTCAAAGCCACATTTGAGCCTGTGGACTACATTAAGAGAAGTTGAAATTGATTGTTTAATAATAATTTTAAAAATTGATAAAAGTTCTACTAACATTTTTGACATTCAATGTGTATTTATTGTATTATTAAACATTAATTATCAGTTTTTTGTTTCTCATAGATGTCTGCCTTTGCAAAAAAAATGATTTTATGTTTTTTTTAAATAAAATGCTGCTTGTTTAATTTTCAAGTTAATTCCCATATGCACAGTCTTCCCATTGGAAGTTTCTGGAAAGTTTTAACCCTCGCTGTGTCTTTAACAGACAGGAAATGGTGTAGATTTCTTGTCTTTTTTATGTTTACTTATGTTTCCTTAATATATGCTACGCTTTGGTAGCAGTGCATCATGTGTGCGCTTTAAAGAGCTTTGCTGGAGGCCCCCAAATTTATTTGTGATCCCCCATCAGGGCCATGAACCCCACTGGTGTACTGCATCTTTATATTTTAGGTTATTATCTGTATACCTACGTTCTTTACAGTAGCATTAAAATAGGTTGTGACCTGGCGTTTAACCCTCAACACACAAGCTATAGGCAGAATATTAGAAACACTCATATTGTGTTGTTGATGGTTTAATTTCTGTTTGTGTCTTTGAAGCATCTGTGATGAGCCTACACTGAGCTCTGGTGGTCAGAATGCAGAATCACATCACTTCATGATTTAAAAGGAACATCTTATGCAAAATTGCTTTTTCAAGGTTTTTGAACACATTTTTGGAAATTGGGCCTTCCTCCCAGCCCATAACATGTGAGATTAGGCTAGAGAACAAAACCTGTTGTTTGCAGGCTGCATAAATGTAAACTATTGGCATTTGGTGAGCTGTTGAATCTGTACATATACTATTACATAGCAAGCATTTTATTTGAATCAGCCTAAGAAATTTCTGTGCAAAGTGCCACAATATTGTTAACATTCTTCAGAATACACCATGTTTACACCCAAAACCTATCTCCTCAATTATTGGCTGTAAACAGCCACATATATCTTTACATATAGGCTACCAGCTTCAGAGGACCAAAGGTCACAGCCAGTTTACGTTTATTTTTGAATGGAATGAGAAGCTACAATCAGCTAAAAACCTGTATGTCAGTCACTTCTTTTGCTTCTTCAACCTCAGTCAGTTTAACACAGGACTGGCAACAAGACTTTTCCAGAATCTGGACTCAGTACTGGCAATCCATCATCAAACCTGATGATGGAAATGTGAGTATTTTAATAGTAATATTTGTTTTGCTCATTGCTACAAGCTAACAGCAGGGGGATGTGAACCAGAGGTAATTGCACATGTTCATCACTGTTCACATTTCTTGTTGAAGGTCTGAAGGGTAAGCTACAATTTATGAACCTTCCTACATTAGTCAAGATAAGTTTAACAGTTGGCTGAATATAATCAGCCCCATATACTTACCCCATTACCCCTCAGTTTCTGCTAATGTTAGCCTGGAAGCTATGCTAAGTCACGGCTGTGTCCCACTGCAGTGACTAGACCAAGGTTAGCATGTTGCGCATTAGCCTGTTACAGTTGTACCCAAAAGTTTACACCCCCCAGCAGAATTTCTGATTTTTTGGCCTTTTCTCAGAAAATATGAATGATAACACAAAAACCTTTCTGTCACTCATGGTTAGTGGTTGAGTGAAGACATTTATTGAAAAAAAGATTAGTTTACTCTTTTTAAATCATAATGACAACAGAAACTTCAAAAATGACCCTGTTCAAAAGTTTACACCCCTCAGTTTTTAATACCTTGTGTTTCCCCCTTTAACATCTATAACAGCTTGAAGTCTTTTGTGGTAGTTGTGGATGAGGGTCTTTATTTTCTCAGATGGTAAAACTGCCCATTCCTCTTGGCAAAAAGTAAATTCTTGGGCTGTCTTGCATGAACTGCACATTTGAGATCTCCCCAGAGTGGCTCAATGACATTGAGGTCAGGAGACTGAGATGGCCACTTTAAAACCTCCACTTTGTTCTGCTGTAGCCAATGGCAGGTTGATTAGGCTTTGTGTTTTGGATCATTGTCGTGTCGGAATGTCCAAGAACGTCCCATGCGCAGCTTCTGGGCCGATGAGTGTAAATTTTACTCCAGTATTTTCTGATAACATGCTGCATTCATCCTTCCATCGATTTTGACCAATTTTCCTGTGCCTTTGTAGCTCACGCATCCCCAGAACATCAGTGATCCACCTCCGTGTTTCACAGTAGGAATGGTGTACCTTTCATCATGGGCCTTGTTGACTCCTCTCCAAATGTAACGTTTATGGTTGTGGCCAAAAAGTTCAATTTTGGTCTCATCACTCCAAATATCTTTGTTCCAGAAGTTTTGAGGCTTGTCTGTGCTGTTTGGCATATTGTAAATGGGATATTTTGTGGCATTTGCGTAGAAATGTCTTTCTTCTGGCGACTCGACCATGTAGCCCATGTTTCTTCAAGAGTCTCCTTATTGTGGATCTTGAAACATCCACTCCAATTTCTTTCAGAGAGTCCTGTATTTCAGCTGAAGTTATTTGAGGGTTTTTCTTTGCATCTTCAACAATTTTCCTTGCAGTTGGAGCTGAAATTTTTGTTGGTCTGCCTGACCGTGGTTTGATTTCAACAGAATCCCTCTCTCTCCACTTCTTAATTAGAGTTTTAACAGTGCTTGTTGGCATCCTCAGTTCCACAGATATCTTTTTAAATCCTTTTCCTGTTTTATACAGTTGAAATACCTTTTATCGCAGATCTTTTGACAATTCTTTTGCTTTACCCATGACACAGAAACCAGAAACTTCAACGTAGCACTGAGTGAAAGATGCACGTGTCTGTCAGGAGCTCAGAAACTCACTGAGCTTTCATACACACACACAGTTTACAAGCTAATAGATCACGGGTGAGGATGGTTACCTTTAGTAGACATTCAAACCCAATTGTGTCAAATTTTGTGCATGTTATCAGGCCAAAACTGCCAGGGGGTGTAAACTTTTGAACAGGGTCATTTTTGAAGTTTTTGTTGTCATTATGATTTAAAAGAGTAAACTATTTTTTTTTCAATAAATGTCTTCACTCAACCACTAACCATGAGTGACAGAAAGGTTTTTGCGTTATCATTCATATTTTCTGAGAAAAGGCCAAAAAATCAGAAATTCTGCCAGGGGGTGTAAACTTTTGGGCACAACTGTATGTTTTTGGGAAATGAGCTTTGCTGTTATCTGGTAACCGGCATGAATTTGTGGTTTGTGTGTGTTCAGGACTGTAAGCGACACATGCTCCACTTCGCTTGAGATACTGCAGGACTATCTTTAAGTCCCTGTTAGCATATGAAGGCAAAGTCTGCCCTCAAAACACGCCATTCTGAACAGAGGGGTTGTGTGAGTGTGGAGAGAATGGAGCTGTGCTTTAATCATAGTACTTTGGACCAAAGTTAACTATATTTTAGAAATATGTTTATTTTCTGAAAAATACCTTATAATCAGTTAAGTTTTGTTAAAAAAAAAAACACACTCGGGATACACTCAATACTCAGATAAAAAATGGTACATATAGCAGTAAGACTTATTGTACCAAACATAATCCTGTATTTGGAGATGATCATTTTATTTCTTGAAATCTACATGCTGCTTCTTGCCCAGACCAAGGAATATCATAACAAGCACCCAAAATCCATCATTCAACTTTTAGACATCCAAGCACTGTGTTTCATTCAAATCAGTAGATGATGAATTTTCCCCCCACACTGTGATTGGGACGTGCAACTTTGGGTCACTCACAGTCAATGTAGAGCTCTGCAGGATATATCTGCTTGATTACGAACATTGAATTAGGTGCACCAGCTGCTGCGCAAGGAGGCTGGATGGATGAAAAATGTTCAAATAAAACATTAAATATCTGTCCTTAAAGGAGTACATCCTTCAACTGAAACTAAAGTGAAGGAAAAAAAATAACCTTTTTATTCTCCTGGCCATGGTCCACTGCTTAGAAAACAATTCTGCTGGTGAAACATACCCACTCAGAGCAGAAATGAGAACCAGCTGAGCAGGACTGAGCGCATACAGAGCCTATCACTGCTGGCATCTCTTTCACCCTGGTGCTGCAAGTTTTAAATGTCCCTGCTCAAGTCTTTTGCCACACATGCACTCTTCCTTCTGACACGTCCGTTTACTTTACAGGGTATTTGTATAAGCATCAGCTCATGACTTTCATTTTAATGTACATTTTAATTCAGACTGTGCTACTTGTTAAGCGCAGAACATTAACAATAAAAGATGATTGCTGCATCTCCTTGTGGTATTGTTGACCATCTCTTGATCTCTTTCATGTTCTTAAGCTACCTTTTGATTATCATGTTTTTATATATTGTGCTTGTAATTTACTCCTGTGTTTGCCCCCTCTTTTCCAGTGCCTCCACGAGCCCCACCACTTCACACCCCCAATCTCCATAATATTTGCAGCATTCTCTGGATTCTCTTTCACCTCAGCCATCACACTCCACAGATTTACTCCTCGCCCTTTGGCTTCCCCTAATTAAATGTTGATTGTTTGACCTTTTACAGTAGTCATTACTCAATGTGCCCAATATCAGCAGTTACCATTAAAAAAATCATAACACCACTCGATATGAAAATAAAACTGCTTTTGCTGAAAAATTTGCATATATTGGACAGAGTTCAAAGATAATACAGTTTTTTTGGCACTTTTGTGTATTTGTATGGATAATTTTTTAAACTGAGAAAAATCTCAGGTTTTAAATTAACCGCCTATGTGTGGACATGGCCCAAAGGTGCATCACACCAAACTCAACTTGGAGACTGAGATCAAATTGTCTACCCAAGTCGTGTCACATTTCCATAAATACCTTCATTTTGGTCACCATCCCCATTGCACTGTGACATCACACTCACTCAAAATCCACCACAATCATTTCATATCAAGCCTTGCAGAGCAGACTGATCTGCCTGATTCATTGTCTGAAATCCTGAATGTCCATCTTGCCAACTTCCATTGCTCAACAACTTCACTTGACTAAATGCTTAACAACCCAAACAGGAAAGAGAGGCAGGAGCTGCAGACGTGACAACAATAGGAAGAGACCGCATGATTGAAAACAATGGCAGCTTCTGAATTGGTCTATATATCTGCAGTTTCTTTTTTATATTTTGTTATTATTATTCATTTAAAAAATGTACAAGAAATCATGTTTTTGCTCTTCTCCTGACCGGGCATTGCTGCTGTGAAACTGGGACAGAACATGGAAGTCCTCCACAGACAGGCCGCTTTGTCTTTTGTTGTAAAGGTTACTCAGTGAGACTAGCATAATCTGCTCTCCTCAGAAGTTTACTGAGAGAACTTGGTAGGGATTGTCTTTGATGAGGTTCATGTCACATATAAGTGTTAAATGATCCATCTGTGTGGTATAATTTCATGTAACATGATAGTCTAAGGTAGTTTAAGCTAGCGGCTAACAGAGAGCCCGATGACGCTGTGATTCCCGACTCTCGCGAGACCACGGTGTGATCTAACATGGCGGCGCCCAGCCACCGCCACTGAAAACTTCTCAACGCTACTCATCTCATCTCTAAAGTGAAGCCAAGGATTTACACCGAGTTACACCCCTCCACGCCGACAAACTGGATAATCTGGAAGGTTATATCGACGACTCGTACCAACTCTACTGCGCGATGGGAAAGAAGAAAGGTAAAAACAATGCCACCATCTCCTCTCCCTCTGCCAAGCGAGCTCGGTCCCCGGATTCATTCACCGACTCCCCCACACAGACTGAATCTCCGTTCAACCACTCAGAGGTAAGTGACACACTAATCTCTATCGACAATAAACTGCACGTCCTGGACACCCGGCTTGCACTGGTTGAAATCCTCCACAAAGAGTTTCAAGGCTTAAAACAGAGCCTAGAATTCACACAGGATCAGATCCTCACTCTCACTAAAGAAAATAAAGAGCTAAAATCCTCCGTCCAGTCCCTCTCAGACAAACTTACCACCGCCACCAGAGACAATAAACAGTTAAAGGAAACCGTCCTGGATCTGCAAGCACGATCCATGCGTGATAACCTCATCTTCACCGGTATACCTGAGCCCGCTGACCGGTCACCATCTGAGGCTGAAACAGCTCTGAAGGCATTCCTCACTGATAAAATGAAGATCCCCCCTGACACTGCAAAACACATCACCTTTCACCGCGTCCACCGTCTCGGACCCATCAGACCAGACAACAAAAACCCCCGACCCATCATCGCAAAAGTCGAGCATTACAAGCATAAAGAGCTGATCAAAGGATATGGAAAAGAGCTGAGGGGCACCCGCCATGGAGTGAACGACCAGTACCCCAGCGAAATCCTTGAGAGGCGTAAAGTGCTCTTTCCGATCAGGAAGCAGTTCACCGACAGCAAGCGGAAAGCAGTCATCTCTGTGGACAAACTGTACGTGGATGGTCAGCTGTATCGCGACAGCAAGCTGACACCCTGGCTTTACTAAGTGCATATATTATGAGAAAACAAACCCAAAACAAATAACACCGTGGTCTTTAGAGGTTCCGTGAGTAACCTGCAGACCTCTCTCAATGTTTTGTATTACTCTGCATCTTCCTTGTTTTTCTGTTGTTTGTTTATTTCCTGTTGGTACTATTTGTCGCATGTGTTTACTAATCATTGCTCTTCCCCCTCCCTCTCCCCAGGCTGTGTACAGACACCTATGCAACCTTACATACGCACACACGCACACAGACAGTCACTTACTTCCATATACTCATTCGGGCGGGGAGGGAGGGAGGGAAAGAAGAAGAAAAACAAACAAACAAACAAAAATCCCCACAAAGTTCTGTAATGTCCACAGTTAAATTTCTTTCTTGGAACATTCATGGTATTGGAAATCAGGCAAAGAAAATTAAAGTTTTAAATTTTCTTTCCAAAATGGATACTGGTATTGCTCTTTTACAAGAAACTCACTTATCCAACTCCAAAACCCCAGATTTGAAAACATCACAATTTCCCAACATCTTTACAGCAAATTATAACTCTAAACAAAGAGGGGTGGCAATTCTCATTAATAATAAAATTCAGTTCACTCTTAACGATTCAGTATCCGATCCAGAGGGAAGATACATAATTATTAATATATCTATACATAGTACCACTCTCACCATTGTAAACCTGTACGGACCAAACAAAGATGACCCATCCTTTTTTCACAAACTCTTTGCTCTCCTCAATAATTTCCCCAGCTCTCAATTGATCATAGTAGGTGATTTTAACACAGTTTTAAAATCCATCAATTGACCGATCAAACAACAAAACCATTTGACCACAGAGATCATCTGAAACCTTAAAACAGTACATGGAGGACTGTGGACTTAGCGATAGCTGGAGACTAAACCATCTGTTTGAAAGAAATTATACCCATTTCTCTCAGGTCCATCATTCATTTTCCAGAATTGATTTTTTCCTAATCAGTAAAACACTACACCAAGATATTACTGCCACAACAATACACTCTTCAACTATAAGCGACCACTCCCCAGTCTCGTGTACATTCAATATTAAATCCCATCCAAAAACTATGACTAGGTGGAGGTTTAACACATCTCTGCTAAAAGACCCAGACTTTGACACTTACTTCAAGAGGGAGTGGACATCCTTTATGGAAATAAATGACTCTCTGAATACCTCAGCAACACCCCTCTGGGAAACTAGCAAAGCTGTTTTAAGGGGAAAAATCATTTCATTCTCATCTTACAAAAAGAAGAAAGAAAATGAATTAGAGTATAGCTTAGAGAAAAAAGTTAAAGAATTAGAACATTCTTACATTACCAATCCCTCAGATAACATACTCAATGAATTAAGGAAATGTAAATTGGAACTGAGTGATCTCATAAATAAAAAAACACAATTCCTTATTGAAAAACTGAAACTCATGAAATTTAAGCACCACAATAAATCAAGTAAATATCTGGCAAATCTAGTGAAACTAAACAAAGACAAAGCCACAATCCCAGTTATAAAGGACTCATCAGGTAAATCTCACCATGACTCTGAAGAAATTAACAATGTATTTAAGACATTTTACCAAAACCTTTACACATTGGACCATAACCCAAACATTAATGATATTAATAATTTCCTAAACAACCTTAATCTGCCACGCCTATCAGAAGAACAAACCAACCATCTCAACCAGCTTCCAACCCCAGAAGAATTCTACAGAGCGATCAATAACATCCCAAATCATAAAGCACCCGGTCCAGATGGCTTCCCTGCTGAATTCTACAAACATTTTTGGTCCACCATCTCTCCACTGTTTTTAAAGATGGTCAATGAACTCTCAACCAGCTACAGTATTCCCCCCAACATGAATACTGCTATGATAACTCTTCTCTCGAAACCTGACAAAGATCCCACCTCTCCATCTAGCTACCGACCTTTGTCTCTTATCAACACAGACCTAAAAATCATTAGTAAAGTCCTAGCTGCCAGAATAGAAAAGGTGATTCCATCTCTCATACACCCTGATCAGACAGGCTTCATCAAAGGTCGACAGTCATCACACAACACTCGAAAACTTTTTAACCTCATGCAACTCTCCACTTCCAAAAAAACTGACACCATCATCTTATCATTAGACGCAGCAAAAGCATTTGACAGGGTTAACAGGTCTTTTTTATTTGCCACACTACAGAAATTAGGGTTTGGAGAGTCATTTATTAACTGGATAAGGGCACTTTACACATCACCCATGGCTCCAGTCACAACTAATGGATTCACATCACGTAGCTTCACTCTTCACAATGGCACCAGGCAAGGATGTCCACTCTCTCCATCACTCTTCGCCTTATTCATTGAACCCCTAGCAGCTGCCATTCGTCAGAACCAAAAAATCAAAGGTATACGAACTCAGTCCACAGAACATAAAATCCTTCTCTATGCAGATGATGTGTTACTCCTACTCCAGGACCCTCAACCTTCGCTGAAAGAGTGCCTAACCGTCATACAATCATTCTCAGAACTCTCCAACTACGCAGTCAACTGCTCAAAATCTGTGATCCTACCTCTAACTCATGATAATTGGGATGCGGCCCCCCAGTCCACACCCCACCATATCCCCACTGGAAATATAAAATATCTTGGTATCAATATTTCCACCAAGCTTTCGGAGCTGTTCACTCTCAATTTCACTCCAATGCTCAAATCAATTCAAGATGACCTCACTCGTTGGACCAATCTCCCAATCTCACTGTATGAAAGAATAATAACAATCAAAATGAAAATCCTGCCTAAAATCAATTATTCATCCTCAATGATCCCCATTTCCCCCAATTCCATTTGGTTCTAAAATCTCAACTCAGCAATAACAAAATTCTACTGGGAAAATAAAACTCCCAGGATCAAACTCTCAACTCTTCAAAAATCTAAACAACATGGTGGGCTGGAAGCCACAAATTTTGAATATTACCATCTTGCAAACCAACTGCAATATCTAATAAAATGGCTCCATCAATCAGACACTGACACGCATTGGTTAGAAACAGAACAGGCTTTATGTGATAACATCCTCCTCTTTGACCTCCCATTCATCAGCCAGACCATCAAGAAAGATCCCTGTTTCCAAAATATAACCATAGCCTCAGCTTTGACAGCCTGGTGGAAAGTACTTAAGATTACTAATTTCACAGGTGGACCCTCTATCCACTCACCAATGTGGAATAACCCAGACTTTACAATTAACAAAAAAACCCTAAATTTTCCCACCTGGAAGAACCATGGAATCACGCACCTTCACCATATAATCCAAGGCTCACATTTTATTAATTGCCCTCTACTGGTCCAGAAGTTTGGAATTGGAAATAATCAATTCTTCCAATACCATCAATTAAAAGCCACAATTAGAAAATCATTCAATATCATATCCAACCAAACTCATTCTGCCACAATAACAAATCTTCTTGAAGTAACTGGAATAAAAAAAATGCTTTCAAAAATTTACATCCTTCTCTCCACCATAGATACCTCAATTTCACTCCCAACACTCAAATGGGATCAAGATCTGTCTATCAACACCAATGTCGACTTCTGGAACCACATCTGTAAAAACAACTTTTTCTTTAATAAAACCTCTAATTTGCAACTGATCCAATTTAAAATCCTCCACAGAACACACTATACAGGTGACAAATTACACAAAATGGGTCTTAGCAAATCAGGAAAATGCACCCACTGTTCATTCAACGAAGCAGACACACTCATGCACGCTTTCTGGCACTGCACTCCAGTTAAGCACTTTTGGATCCAAGTCACAGATCACTTATCCTCCATACTGGGTTGCCACATCCCTTTATCCCCCAACCTTTGTATTTTAGGAGATCTCTCAACACTACAACTCAACCACCACCAATCCATTGCACTATATACAGCCCTAGCTATCGCCAAGAAAACAGTCCTCCTAAACTGGAAGTCAAAAGCCCACCTCAGCGTTACACAATGGATAAATCTTCTAACAGAACACATATCTATGGAAAAAATGACTGCCTCCCTCACAAATAGATCAACCAACTTTAATGAAACCTGGTCCACTTTCATAAACAAATTAACCCATTCGGTCACCTAATTTCCAATACCATCCAACAACCTGTGATTGTTCAACCATTACAACAGATTAGTATTACACAAGCAAGCTAACCTCATCTAGCCTATTTTATTCATTCGTTTACTTATCTGTTGTTCTACCATTATTTTTATTTTATTAGTATTATTGTTATTACTATTATTATAAATGATGGTTGTTTTTCTTCTTCTTTCTCTTTCCCTGCCTCCCAACGCCTTCACACACACGCACACTCTCACACACACACACACACACACACACACACGCACACAATTCACAAGCTTTCCTTGTTCCCCTTGCTGTTTCTCTTTTCTCTCTCCTCTTCCGTTTAAAATAAGACTGTTTTCCAGGAACCCAAAGAAGATGAGTATTCTCTTGTGATGGTAGTTTGGGGGCATCTTTCCAACTAGGTACCCAAATTTGTTCCCCGCCGTGTGGGGCCTGCTGGACTGGTGGCCTCCTCTGGATTGCTGGGGTGCTTTTGGCTTGTCCCCTGCGTCCCTGGGCTGCTGGGGTGGGGTGTGCCCCCCGGGGTCTGGGGGTGGCACCGGCCTCGTCCCGCGGGGGCGCCTGGGCCGGCCTCGGGGGTCTGGGGCAGGAGCTCCTCCGTGCTGCGCCCTTGCCTCTTCCTCCCTGCTGCCCTCCCTTCTCTGCCACTCCTCCTTCCCCCTCGCCTGCCCCCTCCTCCCTACCGTGGGGGGCTGGGGGCCCCGTGCCACCTGGGGGCCCCCCCTGGGGCCTGGCTCGCCTCTGGTGGGGAGAGGGGCTCTGGCTCTGCAGCATGTGGGCCCAACCCATGGTGTGGGCTCCCAGGCCTGGGTGGGGCGGCCCCAGATGCTTTATGGGGCTGTGGTGCTGGGTCGGTGTCGCTGGTGCTGGTCCTGCCTCTCCTGGTGGGTCGGGGCCTGTGGCATGCGCCGGGGACTCACTGGTTTGGTGCCCTGGGGGGGGGGGGGGGGTCTTCCCGTGCTGGGCTGCGGCCTGGGGATGTTCCTCCTGTGGTTGGTCTTCAGTGTGTCAGGCCGGTGGCTCTTGTGCCTCGGTCCACTGGGGGATGTGTCTCTGTGGGGGGTGCCTAGTCTCTGGGGTCCAACTGGGTTGCCGCCCTTGGGTCCTGGGGCCTGCTGTTCTGGGGGCTGCCTGACGTTGCTCCCACACTCCCGATCTGCCGTGGCTGGTCGGGGCTGGCCCCACCGGCCCAGCCTCGTAATTACCACTTCTTCACTCACACACTGCACTCCTTTAAATATGTTCACCTCTGGGCACTCTCACAACACTTAGGGTTCTTGGAGTCGGGGCTGGTAGGGGGGCAACCAGCTCGCCACCCCTGCCTACCTTGTCCTCCAATTTTAACTGCACCACATACACCACCTTGAGGGGGGGCGGGACGGGGGGTGTGGGGAGGGGGCACAATCTGTTTTAGGTGGTGTCCCCTCTCTGCCTGCCACCCGCCTGCCTCAACTTCCCTTGGTTTTTAATGCTACACAACATCCATGTCTCTGGGGCAGGCAGTGAGAGGGGGAGTCGGTAGGCACTCACTGAACCTGTTCTTCCCCAGTTTTAATGCACTACATTACACTTAGCTGCACTTATTCACGGTGGAGGGATAATGTATCTTTATCAGGGAGCCAAGATGCAGAATAGTTGGGATGGACACGGGGTGCATATTTAGACTAGGCCTGGTGTGGCTGGTGGGGTCCAGCCCTTCTCCACCATGGCTCTTGCTGGGAGCCCCTCCAAACGTGGGGCTGTGTCGGTGGCTCTTGGTGCAGCTGGGCTCTGGCGCCTGCTGGTTGGGGCCTGGGATGGTGCCCTGGGGACGGGGTGGCTCTGCTGGGTCATATGTCCCTGGTGGCCTGTGGTGCGGGATCCGCCGGCCTGTCACTCTCTGGGGACTCTCTGGGGACCTTGCCGTGGGGGGCCGCCTTGTTCTGTGTGGGTCCGGGGCTGGTCCCGGGGTGCTTGGCCTCCGGGTCCTGTGATGCATGTTCCTCCATATCTGATCCTCGTGTACTCACCTCCCCCCCAGCTACCAAGACCCCACATCTCTGCTGTCCCTGGTTTCGTACTGCTGTCAATTCCTGTAGGACCTTAGATCAACATAACACTTGAACTGTTCAATCAGTAACACTGCCTGTCTGTCCTCCTTTCTGTTTGTCTTGTCTCATCCTGTCCTTCTGTCACTATTTTTCCTCTTCCTTCACACTGTGGTGTGGCACGGCCCTCCCCTTCAGCTCTCATCAGGGGTTAAATAAAGTTTGATTTGATGGAGTAGCCTACAGGGAGGGCTGGGGATGGTCACTATAACAGTGAATCATCCTCGCATTTCTCCAACTGCTAGAAAAAAAATGCATTGGTCTTTCTAATGCTGACATCAGACACAGTGCCCAGCTGAAAAGACAATGCAAACAAGGGGAAAAAAAAAAAAAAGCTAGCGGCTAACAACAGTGCAAGCTGCTACATCATACCTAGCAGCATTGCTTAATGTGGATTTGTTTGTAATGAGTTTTACATGCAGAACAATTACTGAACTGACAAACTGCTGTTGTTCTTGAAGGTTCTGCCCCTTAAAACATTTTCCAACAGCCCTTTCCCAGATGGACTAGTGAAATATTTCCATGGCTGATATATGGAACTGTCCATCTGGGTTAATCATATCATGTAACAGAATGCATTAGCTTTCCTTTTCCTAACTGTATCCTTTTCACTCACCTACTAACCACAAAACATAGCAGCTGATAGCCCTGCAGCAGCATCGTCTGTGAGTCTTCTGTGGTCCGTCTGAGGAACTAATGCACTCACAAGCTAATGTTTCCAACACAGACATGGATTGCCACTCTGTTAACTGGAATAAAAACAATCTGTCCAGGTACCATTACACACCCACACAATGCTGATTGGTTGTTGCTGCACTGCCACAGGCTATGTCACCTGAAGTGTTCAAGTTTTTCAGCTTTGGTGACCGAGTGATAGGTGACCAGACATCTGTCACATTGTGGGAGGGTTAACCCCACCCCATACATTGAGTTTTCAAGGACAGTGGTTGCCCAAGTCATCTGCTTCAGTATTTTTGTTGTTGATTTCATTCTGTTCGTACAGTGAAAAAATGAATGTTAGACAGAAAGTGTCCAGTACGTTAAATACGTGACCTCGATGGTTTGAAGGAAAACCTGTTTGAACAGGCACAGCATGAGTGAATGTGCCCTCTCATGTAATAATCTCTTAAGGAGACGCTTCACTTTTCTGGTGCATTGATCACTCAGATTTATAACACTGTTGGATGCAAGATTCTTAAAGCCTAAAGTTTTTGAAGGGTGCAGGTTGTATAAAATCAACACAGCATGAAAGAATGATTTTGCAGGAAAAATAAAATAAAATTGCTGCTCTAAGTAACTTACAGGTGAGAGAGAGTTCAGCTCTCAGTGTTCACTCTAAATATGCAGGTTTACAGGAAGTCAGATGCTCTTAAAATAAAGTCAGAGGTGAAGAAGATAAACAGAAGACTTTTGATTGGTTGATACCTAAAAGGCAGAGCTCTCAGACTGATAAAAGTTTGTTTCTATTATGTGTCTGTCACAGATTCACACTTGATCGTCTTTTCTCTACACTGATTTCTTTGAGGTAAGTGTGAGATCTGTTCAGGAGTTTTGACATTTTCAAATCACTGCTGAAATCTAAATGTTTTTAATTCTTGCTGACCTCAGTAATTTTATAATTCAGTTTTCAGTCTTTTATTATTTTTGATGTGATATATATTCAAAGTTTTTTTTAACATACTTATTATCATGTTTCTTTTCTTTTTTTCTTTCTTTTTCTTCCATTTTGTTGATTTAGCATTAGTGCGCTATTGTCAGTGTTCTTAGTCTTTTTGGTTAATTTTATCATTTCACTTGTTGATACAACACTTCAGTCAGTGTGAGTGTTTCTAATATGTCCTTCATGAATAAGTTTGACAGAACTGAAGTTTTCAAAATGAAGCAGAAGTGGATTATTTTGTTTGCAGATCAAAGAGTGATATGAGTTCAGACCTAAAATTAACACAATTTCTTTGCAGAGCAGAAACCCTGTTTGTAATTTCCCATCTGCCTCAACTGTTAACCGAATTTCCCTCTTTTAGGTTTTTCACCAATTTAATGTAAAAAACTGACAATGTGTTTCTTATTTATGAATTGAATTATTTCAGATTTTCTTTATGCTTGATACATTCTATTGTCATTTAAGAATTTCTTATAATTTCTAGAAAGAAAAAATGTCCTCATAACTTTATCTTAATCCACAGATCTAAAGCAGCACCATGGGGAATGCAAACAGCAACAAACACATTGATGAAGGAATTAAAGAGGCTCTACAAAACAATGACAAAAAGTCTATGTCACAATCTCAGTTTTCAGCCTCAGCCTCTCCCGCAGCCTGTCACTCCCTGCTGCACTCTAATTAGCCCAGACTCACCTCACCTGTGTTGCTGCTAACACCTGCACCTCATCTCCTGCAATCAAGCCAGCTACAAAAGCCCCAGCTCCACACTCAATCGGCGTCAGACTGTCTTCGCACTCATGCTGAGAACTCCAGACTTGTTTCCTGGATTGATCACCCGTTGCCGACAAGTTTCGTCCCAGACTTTGCCTCATACGCCTGACCCTCGGCTTGACTTCAAGGTATCGACTAGCTTCTGTCCTGCATTCACCCGCCTGTCTGAATCCCCGGCTTTCGATCCTGCTTCAGTCTTCTGTTGCCGAGCCCTGTCTGCCCTACGTTGTGTTCCACGCCTGGTATCTGATCCTGCTCCAGTCTTCTGTTGCCGATTCCTGTCTGCCCTACGTTGTGCCATCCGCCTGGTATCTGACTCCCTGCCTGTCTTCGACAACGTGAGTTCGCCTGAATCACATCTCCGAGTGTTCCTGAATGCCTCTGCTCGTCTGTGTGTGAGTCAAGCCTGCATCACCTCCTCCTGTAAAGACTGTGTGAGCCCCTGTCAGAACATCACCTGTGTGGCGCAGTCGGTAAGACGTCCGACTGCGGATCTAGCTGTCGTGGGTTCGACCCCCGCTCAAGCCACAGCTTTTTCCTTGTTTAAACTGTGTGGGTCTCAGTTTTGGACTCCTCCTATGTGTCACTATCTAAGAAGAGTTCGTCTTCTAAGTCTTCTGTCGCGGGTTCAACCCCTGCTCAAGCCGCAGCTACATCCCTGTAAAGACTGTGTGAGCCACTGTCAGTACATCCCCTGTGTGGCGCAGTCAGTAACGCATCCAGCTACAGATCTTGCTGTCGCGGGTTCAACCCCCGCTCAAGCCGCAGCTTCTCCCCTGAAAAGACTGAGTGAACCGTTGCCTGATCACCTCCTGAGTAGCTCAGTCGTTAGAGTACTCGTCTGCAGATCTCATGGTTCAAACCCCGCTCTGAACTGTGTTTGAATTACTGTCAAATAAAGACTGTTCATTATTCACACTCAACTGCTTGCTTCTGGGTCCTAACTGCAAACATGTCAGTCTGCTGCTATCTTTGATAAAGAACTATTTGGATGAGGGGAAAAATGTTCCTCTAAATATTGCCGTCACAGGGCAGAGCGGCTCTGGTAAATCCTCCTTCATTAATGCCATCAGAGGCATTGAAAACAACAAGGAGGGAGCTGCTCCAGTCGGTGTGAAGGAAACCACCATGGTGGTCACAGAGTACCCACATCCAAACTTTCCAAATGTTGAGTTGTATGATCTCCCTGGTGTCGGCACAACAAAATTTCCAGCTGCCAACTACCTGAAGATGGTTCAATTTGAAAAACATGACTTCTTCATCATCGTTTCAGCTGGTCGCTTCAGTGAAAATGATGTCAATCTGGCAAAAGAGATTCAGAAGATGAAGAAGAAATTCTACTTTGTTCGCTCAAAGATTGATGAAGACATGAGAGACGCTGAGGAAGATCAGATGGATTTCAATGAAGAGGAGACCCTCACGATAATCAGGGATGACTGCATCAGAGGTAGGATTGAGGGAGCACGAACCTCCACTAAGGCATTTATTTGAAGAGTTGGCAGCCATATAAGGTAGAAAACGGACCTATCACAGAATGTTAACAAATCCTTCCAACAAAATTGTTGGATCTGGATGTTTATTCAGCTCACAACCAACATCTAATCTTTTATTCCTTGTGCCATGACCAACAGCAGTATCCAATCTGATCTCTTCACCAGCATTCATTCTTTACAGTCTGGCTATTTCTTCTCACTGTCGTCACATTTGTAGTCCCTGCCTCTTTGTCCTCAGGCTGAGATTGGTCAGTGTCTCAGCTTGATCCTTTGAAAGTTGGATCTGTCAGGCTTATTTGGTTGCACAAAAGACCAAGGGGGGATGAGGGTACAGGGATTCTACAACCCAGGTGTAACCCATCCTGGATACATGCGTGCATACGATTCCTTAAACAGACCCCGTGATTGATCACAGAATCACAGATTCACCATGACAACAAGAGCAGCGTGGTTGTCTCATTGGAACAGGAAGTCCTTATGGAGGCATATGAGAAGGTAAAAGACCTAATTAAAAGAAGAGAAAAAGCCACCACGGCAATACAACAATCTCAGAAAGCTCTGCAGACCACCTGAATGTATAATAGTGCTCTGATACACAAAACATACTCCGCTGAAACATCACAAAATCGATTCAAAAAGTTTATTGACGTCTCCTGAAGTTGTGCCCTTATTATGAATTTGTTGAATTGCACGTGAAACTGAAAGTGAAACAGCCACATTGCTCCTTATGTTGCATGCTCCAATGCTGTTGGAATATATGGACGCCACAAAGCGCGTCAACGTGTAGACCAGGTCCCGGGACAGATGTAACCTGTTCCTTTGTCATTCATAGGAGTATAAAATTAAGAGACAGTTGCACAGCAGCTGGCTTATCCATTCATAATGCTTGTGATACACCTGCATTCCTGGTTTGTCATCGCCAAATAGCAGAGCCTTTAGTGATATACTGTATACACTCCCGGTGTCTACGCCTCATCCTCCTTGCAATGATGTCCTCCATCTTTTTAGATCAGGTTAAAAATAAAGACTTAAACAGAGGAATATGGGAAATCACAAGTAAATCCTTAGTGACATACATTTATTTTCCATCTTTTTTCTTCAACTTTTTTCTCCCTCTTTTCTTTGAATTAAATGAAATGAGAGAAGCCAGATATATACTCAGTATCAGATGTTAAGGCTGCTTATTGTTGACTTGTAAGATGTGCATCAAACTTCCAGCTGCCGTCAGGTTAAGTTTCCATTATGACAAATGACTTTAATCCAACATCAGATGTGACGGCACAATTAATACAAATGTATATGCTGGCTCAGACGGCTACATTAAATAGTGATTGCTGTGATTGTTTATTGCATTGAAATGTGGCTGACATTCTGGAAATCTGCCTCTGAGGCTTTGTTAATGTGAGTGCAGAGGGTGCGCTTCGCTTGCGCCAAGAATAGACCAGGTTGGAGCTGGCGAGCTTTCAGCGCACTTTCTGCACTGTTTTTGGCACGAAATTGTCACTGCACCAACATGAATCTGCCGACACCTCCCCCTGGTGCACCGTCACACCTATCTCTGCGAATATGGTCTACCAAATTGTCAAATTGGCAGCGCACGGCGGTGTGCTGGACGAAATTAACACTGCACGGGGTGCGCCAGGCTTGCGCCCCCTGCATTGAGCCTTGCAATTAGGGTCCCAAGAGTTGAACTGAAAACTAGTACAGTGTCATCTCTTTTATAGCATTGTATGTGGTCACATGAGGCTGTTTCTCATGAGAAAGATGGCCTTGCAGATGCAAGTTCATCAAGTTCACCATGGGAAAGTCTCAGTGAGTGGGAAGAAAAGGTAACGAGAGGGCCAAGAGGTCTATGTACGGTCAAGCAGTGTGTGGGAAAGCAGTCTCTAGCAAGGAGGGGGCTGAGCAAGTTCACATACACCCCTTTTCCACCAAGCTGGTTCCAGGGCTGGTTTGGAGCTAGAGCCAGCTTAGCACCAGTTCTTTGGTTTTCCACGGACCAAGCACCGGTTGCTGGCTCTCAAAACCGGTGCTTGGCAAGCACCAACTCTTTGCTGGGCCAGCAGAAAGAAACCCTGGCGCTTACGTCAGGGGGTGGGGGCGGGATTAGCAGAGTAAAAACACGGAAGAGAGCCGTTTTTAAAAAGACGAGGTTGGAGTAAGCGAAAAACATATTGAAAAGAATATATTTATATAAAGAATATATAAAGAAAGAATATAGGGACCAGAAGACTGAGCTGGGCCGTAGTGGCAATGGTCGGCCACGTTTTAACAGCCCGCATTACAAAATACCCGATGCTGTTCTTGGGGACCGACCGGCGTGCAGCGCTACCGGGGCAGTGAATGCGGCCACAGCCATGCTGGAGTCTATGCAGGAGGACATAACCCTGGAGCAAACCTCCACAGAGCCTAGTAAGTTTATTGTTTTGTTTATTGTTTTTTTTTTTGCTAGTTGTTATGGGAAACTGGCGTGACGTATACAGACGTGTACATTGACGTGCTGATGTAGCTCTCTGGCCGGCACCCGTTTGTGGAAAAGCAAACGGTTCTTAACCGGTTCGCACTTGAACCAATTTTGAACCGGCTCTATCACCAGCACGAGCACCAGCCCTGGAACCAGCTTGGTGGAAAAGGGGTAACACAGGTCAGGTACAAGTTATGTTTGTTCATGTCTCTAAGCAATGATTTTACAGCATTTCAGGACAGTTCAAATACATAAGAAAAAATTATATACAATATATACAAGAGTCAAATTGTTCCTAACACATACTGTATGTTGCTCCAAAACCTGCATGTACCTTTCAGCATTAATGGTGCCTTCACAGATGTGTAAGTTACCCTTGCCTTGAGCATTAATACACCCCCATACCATCTCAGATGCTGGCTTTTGAACTTTGAGCCTATAACAGTCCGGATGGTTCTTTTCCTCTTTGGTCCGGAGAACACGACGACCACAGTTTCCAAAAACAATTTGAAATGTGGACTGGTCAGACCACAGAACACTTTTCCACTTTGCATCAGTCCATCTTAGATGAGCTCGGACCCAGCGAAGGGCGTTTCTGGGTGTTGTTGATAAATGGCTTTGGCTTTGCATTGTAGAGTTTTAACTTGCACTTACAGATGTAGCGATGAACTGTAGTTACTGACAGTGGTTTTCTGAAGTGTTCCTGAGCCCATGTGGTGATATCCTTTACACAGTAATGCCAGTTTTTGATGCAGTACCACCTGAGGGATCAAAGGTCACGGGCATTCAATGCTGGTTTTGGACCTTGCCGCTTACGTGCAGTAATTTCTCCAGATTCTCTGAACCTTTTGATGATATTACGGAGCGTAGATGATGAAATCCCTAAATTCTTTGCAATAGCTCATTGAGAAATGTTGTTCTTAAACTGTTCGACAATTTACTCAAGCATTTGTTCACAAAGTGGTGACCCTTGCCCCATCCTTGATTGTGAATGACTTAGCATTTCAGGGAAGCTGCTTTTATACACAATCATGGCACCCATCTGCTCCCAATTAGCCTGTTCACCTGTGGGATGTTCCAAATATGTGTTTGATGAGCATTCCTCAACTTTCTCGGTCTTTTTTGGCCACTTGTGCCAGCTTTTTTGAAAAATGTTGCCGGCATCAAATTCCAAATGAGCAAATATTTGCAAAAAATAACAGTTTACCAGTTCAAACGTTAAGTATCTTGTCTTTGCTGTGTATTCAATTGAATATAGGTTGACAGGGATTTGCAAATCATTGTATTCTGTTTTTATTTATGATTTACACGACGTGCCAACTTCACTGGTTTTGGGTTTTGTACAAAAAATGCTGAAATACAAAATACTCTTATACCACAACATAAAATCCTAACCCTAACCCTAATCACTGTAAGCTTTTCTTTTTTTAAAGTTAATAGTCAGTTTTAATTTGATTTACTAAAAGTGACTTTGACATAGATTTTATGACTTGATTTTCTTTATAACATGCTTTGATTTTGTGCTTTGTCTTGTTGAACTCTGTGTGACTTCAGAGCAGGTGAACATCAGCTCCTTTAAAACTGATTTATCCGGATTCACTAAAGAAACAACATGTGACTCTTTGACTTTTATTTTAATTGATATGGGATGCGCATTTTATATGTATTCCATGGATAACTCTTATCTAATGATTGCAAAATCATGTAAAATTATGTTTATCTAAAATCACTGCAATTAATGATCACAAATGTTCAAATAATGGCTGTGGGTCTTGTTGAATGTGATAACTGTGTGATGGGCAGTGGAATAAAAACTGGTTTTCGTTTGTGGGGACTGCTGACTGAGAAAAGGGATTAAATAAATCATTGTTTATCTTCATCTTTTTGCTTCCATTGTGCACAGGTCTGGAAAAACATGGTTTTGAGTCTCCTCAGGTCTTCTTGGTGTCCAACAAAAAGCTCCACCTCTATGATTTCCCTCTGCTGCAGGAGACCCTGGAGAAATAACTTCCTGATCACAAGAGGGATGCCTTTCTGCTCGCCATGCCCAACATCAGCCTGGAGATGATCAACAAGAAGAAAAAGGCTTTTCAGAACAAAACCAAATACTTTGCTGCTCTGTCTGCAGCTTTTTCAGCTGTACCAGTTCTCAGGCTTTCTGTGGCTGTTGATTTATTATTCTTAGTTGGTGTTATCACATGTTTGTTTATGGGTTTGGTCTTGACATCCAGTCACTCAAAAGAATGGCAAACTACTAGGGTGTACCTTATGAGGAACTTAAGGATGTTATCATTTCACCACTGGCAGCAGTTGAAATAACTCCTTTTTTTTTTTCCCCCTTGTCTGCATTATCTTTACAGCTGGGCACTGTGTCCGGTGGCAGCATTGGAAAGACCAATGCATTTTTTTTCTAGCAGCGAGAGATATGTGAATATGATTCACTGCTATAGTGACCATCACCAGCCCTCCCAGTAGGCTACTCCATCATATAAAACTTTATTTTACCCCTGATGGGAGCTGATGGGGAGCGCCGTGCCACACCACAGTGTGAAAGAAGGGGAAACAGTGACAGACAGGACAAGACAAGACAAGACAACTGGGAGAAGAACAAACAGGTATTGTAGTTAGTTTAAGATAGTAGTTCAAGTGCTGTGCTGATCTAAGTCCATACTGGAAGTAAAGGCTGTATGAAACCAGAGACACCAGAGATGTGGAGTCTTGATAAAAAGGGGGGTGGACCCTTAGGGATGAGATATGGAGGACACATAGGATGTGAGAAGATGCGTCCAATCGCTTCTTTACAGTTAGTCTCAACAGGAGCTCGAGTGATAAACATGCGTGTCAGGTGGTCACCGAATACCCAAGCAGCTGCCCATACCCAGGGAGACCGCGGCCAAGGGGCCCCCCAGAGCCACCAGGGCACCTGAGACCCACCACACAGCCCCCAGAGCCACAGGATCCAGATACAGCCCCAGGACACAAGGGGGCACCAACTCGACCCATTAAGGGCACCAAGGAAAACACCAGGGCAAATGGGGCAGCAGCCCCCCCACAGACAGCACTCACCCCCACCCACCACCCGTCCACCCGGCCCCAACGCCCCACCCCGAACACCCAGCCCCCCCCACTACCCCGCGGCAGGCCAGAGGCCCCCAGCCTCCCGGCAGCCAATACCCCAGGGCCGGGCCCCCCCAGGAGGAGGGCACAGGCAGCACCCGCAGCAAGGCCAGATGGGGCTGACAGCGGGAGCACAGTGGTGAGATTGCGGCAAGGCCCCACCCCCTAGGTGAGCTTAGGCAGAGGCGAGCGCCGGAGACCGCCGCCCAAGGGCCAAGGAGGACCCCGATCCACCCGCACAGAGCAGCGACCCACAGGCAGCCACCCATGCTGAGGTCCCCAGTGAGTGACAAACCGATGAATCCAGCACCACAGGCCACCGGGGAGCGCACGATCCAGCAGGGCCCACCCACCCCCCAGGCACTGCCCGGGTCCCCACCCACAGGTCCCTGAGCCCAGACGCAACCGGATACCACCGTCACCACCCCCGTGGATGGAGACTGCTCCCCAGCACAGAGCAGCGGCCAGAGAAAGGCTGGACCCCACCAGCCATACCAAGCCTGAAGCTGTGAAAACACCCCCTGTCCGCCCCTATTATTATGTATCTTTGCTCCCAAACAAAGATACATTAACCCTCCACCGTGACTAAGTGCATTAAAACTGGGGAAAACAGGTCGAGTGGGAGCCCACCGACCCCTCCTCTCACTGCCTGCCCCAGGCAAGTGGATGTTGTGTTGCATTAAAAACAGAAGGTAGGTGAGGCAGGCGGGAGGCGATCAGGGAAGGGTCACAACCTCCAACAGATTGGACCCCCCCCCAGCACCCCCGTCCCGCCCCCCCTCCAAGGTAGTGTATGTAATGCAGTTAAAATTGGAGGCCAAGAGAGGCAGAGAGGGCTAATCGCCCCTCTGCCATCCCCGACTCCAAGAGCCCTAAGTGTTGTGTGTGTGCCCCAGAGTGCAGCTAATGTGTGAGTAGTAAAGTGCAAATTAAGAGGCTAGGCCAGTGAGGGCCGGCCCCAACCAGCCACGACAAGTGGGAGCAGGGAGCAGCGCAAAGTGGCTCCCGAAACAGCAGGCCACGGGGCCCACAGCTGACGACCCAGACGGGGCCCAGTGGCCAGGTGCGCCCAACAAGAGCACACCCCCCAGCAGATTGCCGCACCAGAACCACCGACCCAGCAACCACTGAAGACCAGACCCAGGCAGACTGCCCACAAGACGCTGCCCCCCATGGGAAGACCAGGGCCCCCCAGGGCACACCCCATGCCCCGCTCTACCAGGGGAGCCAGGACCAGCACCAAGCGACTCTCCCCACTGGAACCTCCCGCCTTGTGATGGCTCCTAGTGCCGCTCCAACCAGGCCTTGGTGCCCACACCAGGCTTTGGTGCCCACACAAGGCTTGTTAATTGGTGGGTGAGCCCCCGTGCGTCCCCCCCAGAGGGCAGCCAGGCCCCAGCGGCAGACCCCCAGGCAGCAGGGGGCCCCCAGCCCACCGCAAGATGGAGGGGGAGGGCAGGCGACGGGGAAGGAGGAGGGGAGGGGTCACAGGGCAGACAGTAGGAAGGGAGAGGCATGAGCACCCCACGGAGGAGCCCCCCCACCCCAAGCCCCAGGGCCGACCAACGCGCCACTGCGGGAAGAAGCCAGCACCACCCCCAGATCCCGCTGACCACTCATAGACCCAGAAGCTCCAGGGCACAGGCGGAAAGCCACAGGCCCCCCAGCACCCCATAAGGAGGTCGCCAGGCCCACGGGCCCCACCAGGCAGTGGGTAAGAACTGGGTAACTAGATGGAAAGATGCCCCCGACTACCATCACCAGAGTATACTCACCAGAGTATACTTATCATCTTGGGGTCCCAGGGATCTGTGCTACTTTAAATGGTAAAAAAGAGAAAAGAGCAAAACAGAGCAGAACGGCAGAACTAGGTTGTGTATTGTGTGTGTGGGTGTGTATACGTGTGCATGAGCGTGTGTGGAGGGCAGGCAGAAAAAAGAAATAGAAATAGAAGTGGGATTTAAATACTTGGGGGTTTAGGTGTGCAGAAAATCAAGAAATGGTGACCAGTGGTCTTGATGTTCTGCAGTGTGGTTTATAGGTGAAGCCAGGTTTTCCAGGGAAACATACTCAGAAAGGAGATTTTTCCACTGGGCTAAATTTAAGGAGTTCCTTGATTTCCAGTTTAAGAGGATTGTTTTCTTGGCAATGGTTAGGGCCACAAGAAGAAGTTTATTTTTGCTTGAGTAGAAATTAAGTGAAGATACGTCACCAAGTAAGCAAAGTGAGGGAGATAGTGGGATGTGGCTTCCCAGAATGAGAGATAGGGACTCTGTGACTTTTATTCAGAACTGTCTAACAGGTGCGCATTGCCAGGTGGCGTGAATATAGGTGTCAGGACAGTTCTGTGTGCAATATGAACACAGTTCTGTCCTAATACCCATCTTAAACAGTTTTTGTGCAGTATAGTGGGTTCTGTGAATGATTTTATATTGTATGAGCTGGAGATTTGCGTTTTTGGTCATACAATAAATGTTTCCTAAGATTGTAGCCCAGAAATCAGCATCAGGAGCAAGAGAGAGATCTTCTTCCCATTTACTGGAGGGTAATGTAATGGATTTGTCAGTCTGTAGTAATATTATTTTATATATCTTGGAGAGGATGTTAATTAGCTCCTCGGTTCCTGGAGGAAGAGACAGATTGGTAGAATATATATTTATCTTGGATTGGATGGATGATTTGACTTGTAAATATTGTAGGAAGCTATTGTTTGCGACGCCAAACTCTTGGACCAGGTGGTGGAATGGTACCAGACTATTATTGGGAAAAATATGCTTAAGATGAGTGATGCCTTTTTCAGCCCATGCATGCAGGTGAAGTGTTTTTTTGTTACTTAGGAAATCAGGGTTATGCCAGATTGGAGTTAAATTGGAAGATGCAAGGTCAGAGTTTGTTATTTTGTGTAATTTCCACCAGGCTGTGAGTGTTGAGGCAATAGTTTCTGCTTTAAAACAAGGGTGATGCTTGATGGTTTGACTGAGGAATGGGAGGTCTGAAATAGGTATGTCTTCACAGATTGTTTGTTCTATATCCAGCAGGTGATATCTGATTGAATTGGATGTGTCCATTTGTAAATATACTGTAGTTGATTTGCCAAAGAGTAGTGGTAGATGTGTGGAGCATCTAAACCTCCTTGTAATTTAGGTTGTTGCAGAGTTGTAAGTTTGATCCTTGGTGTTTTGTTTTTCCAGTAAAACTTACTGAACGTTGAATCTAAAGCCTTGAACCAAGGAAGAGTTGGATGAATTGGAATCATTGAAAAAAGGTAGTTTATTTTTGGAAGTATTGTCATTTTAATGGTTGCTATTCTTCCTAATATGGACAGTGGTAAGTTCATCCAGCGCTGGAGGTCGCTCTCTATTTTTTTAAGCAAGGGAGTGAAATTTAGTCCGATCAGCTCTGGCAGCCTGGAGGAAATATTAATTCCCAGGTAAGTGGTATGGCCTGAACATAAGGGTAAAGGTGATATATGACATGCTGCATCCCATCTGGTGTTGTGTAATGGAAGAATAGAGGATTTGTTCCAGTTAATTGAGGAATCTGAAATCTTGGAGAATGATTCAATGAGATTCACTGTTTCCTGCAGAGACGATTGAGGGTCTTGTAGAAACAGTAAAATGTCGTCCGCATACAAACTAATCTTATGTTGGATTTGGGATGTCTGAATTCCCTTGATGCGAACATTCTGACGTACAGCTGCTGCCAAAGGCTCTATAAAGAGGGTGAATAGTGCAGGAGAGAGTGGGCATCCCTGCCTTGCACCCCTATCCAGTGTCAAGCTCTGCGAGGTTAGTCCATTGGTGGTGACAGTAGCTGAAGGAGCAGTGTACAGAATCTTAATCCATCGAATAAATGAATTCCCGAAGCCAAATTTTCTTAGAGTAGTGAAGAGAGTTTTCCAATTTACTCTGTCGAAAGCTTTTTCTGCATCTCATGTTGCTATGATGGTGTCTACCTTTTGTAATGATGAATAATGGATTAAGTTGAATAATCTATGGGAGTTACTGGATGACTGTCTACCTTTGATAAAACCAGTCTGATTGTGGTGGATTATAGAAGAAATTAATTTTCCTAACCCGTGTGCTTGTGCTTTACTGATGATTTTAATATCTACATTGATTAAAGTGATGGGACGATAGTTTGATGGGAGGGTTGGATCTTTATTAGGTTTCTGGATGAGTGAAATTTCAGCTGTATTCATTGTGTTGGGAATCTAGACTTTAAGTTTATTTCAGTTAATGCTCTCATAAAGAGAGGGGATAGAATAGGCCAGAAATGTTTATAGAATTCAGCAGGGAAGCCATCAGGACCCTGTGCTTTGTTATTTGGCATAAGGTGTAGGGCTGCAGAAAGTTCTGTTTCTGTTAATGGTGTAAAGCTTTCGATTGTTCTGGAGCAATCTTTGGAAGTTCGATGTTGCTGAGAAATAAGTCAATGTCTTCCTGTCTAGGTTCATTTGTCAATGAGTAAAGGTTAGCGTAAAATTTTTTGAATATTTCATTTATTTCCTCTGGTGAATTGGTAGGCTTCCGTGGTGAGTCTTTAATAGTTGTGATTGTTGTTCTCTCTTTGTTTTGCTTAATTATATTTGCTAAATATTTACCGAATTTTTTCTTATGATGAAAGTTTTCTTGTCTGAGTCTCTGAATTAAAAATTGGGCTCTCTTATTTAAAATCTCATTTAGCTGGGTCTGATACTTTCTTAATTCTTTCTGTGTTTCTTCTGTTGGGTTGCTTGCATTCTGCGTATCTAATAGCTTTATTTTTTGTTCTAATTTCATTTCATATTCCTTTTCCCTTTTTTTCTTATTGACAGAGAATGATATGATTTTACCTCGTAGGACTGCTTTACCTGTTTCCCAAAGAATGGTGGATGATGTCTCCGGGGAATCATTTATTTCAAGGAAGGAGGCCCACTCTCTCCTGAGAAGGCTGTCAAATTCTGGGTCTTTTAGAAGAGATGAGTTAAAACGCCATTGAATGGAGCATTTGGGTTGGTTGATGGAGTTCCATCTGAAAGTTACTGGAGCATGATCACTTATAATTATAGGGTGAATTTTTGAATCAGGGATCTGTGATATAATTGAGTTGCTAGTCAGAAAGAGGTCAATGCGTGAGTAGGAGTGGTGAACAGGTGAATAGAAAGAGTACTCTCTAGAAGATTGGTGCTGTAATCGCCAGCCATCGCCAAGATCAAGATCACTCATGAACTGTTTTATGGTATTAGTAGATTGTCAGGTACGTTTAGTTGTTGTTCTATTAGATATATCTTTTTTTTTTTTTTTTTTAACTTGTTGAGTCCAGCATTGCAACAGCAGAATTATGGTCTGGCTGCCATATTGTGCAGAACACATTTACTTTGCCAAGAGGAGCCGTTTGTATATAAGGCTCCCCTTGAGTTTTAAGTGAAACTTTTTTATCATTGTTTTTGTTCATTCTTTTTTTTTATTTTATTTTATTTTTGTCAACGCCATATATTGCCGAGTTGGGAGATTATTGCTTGACTAAACAAGTGTGATAATAGATAGGAGAGAGGGAAGAAAATAGACAAAAAGTGAGAGAGAAACAACAAAAAAACAGTAAAGAACAACCACAATAACTGAGCAGATGCATACAAACAGGAGAACCAAACAACCAGCTGCTGAACCTGAGAAGAAACAGTATCCTGAGGTCTTTGACTCTACAATCACAAGGAGCACCTGAGGAGAGAAGAACTGGAGAGATCATTAGCAACAATGAGCACAGCAACAACAATTGTAGATGTATATATATACACATAGACATATGTATACATAACCACACAGATATCGGCATCTGTAGGGGCATGGCTGAGAGTGCAGATTATTCGGATTAAGTTGTGCTTTGTGTTTAGTGATCATGAAGAGTGATCGTGCAGATGTAGCCCCACTGCCTCTAGGGGCCAGACGCACACTGAGAGGGCCCCCAGCGCCATGCAGCCAGCGCCACGAGAGAGCACAGAGCAAAGGCAGCCCGCCACAGAGCCAGGGGCGCGCCAACCAAGGAGAGGGCCGGGAGAAGAGGCAAGGCCCACAGGCCCCGCCAGACGCCGGGCCCCCAATTGAGCAGGGGGGCAGGAGAAGGGCGCCGCGAGCCCAAGAGCAACCCATCCACCCCCGCAGGGTAGGGCCCAGCCTGGCACCCAGGGGGACAGAACCAGCCCAGACCGCCACCCACTGCGGGCCAGCACCCGCCCCAAGCGCCCCCCGGTCAGACTCCAGGGACCATGGAGATCCCCCCCTCCATGTTTCCTGGTCCCGAGGCCAGCGTCGGCCTGAGGTCCCCAAGCCCCTGGCACCCACACACCAAATGCAGAGACATACACTAATTCCACACTGCACATCCACCCAACATATTAATAGGGATGTAATGATCCATCGATACAGACCGACACACTGACCGGCCAAGCAACGATCCAACCACACCGATGCAAAGTCAAAACACCGATCAACACAGCGATCCCTAACACACACCCACCCCTCCGAAACCCCAACCGGACTCGCGCGCCACCCCAAAGCCCCCCCCCCCCCCAAGCCCCGCGCACCGAGCGCACGAGACAGAGCCAAACGGCTCTGCCGCACCCAGGCAAGACACGGCCGACCTGACAGCAGAGGACGCCCGCCGCACGCACAACAGGAGCACCCCACCACACAAGAGCAACAAGCCACACCAACCTCCGACCCTGCAGCGCACCGACCTACGAAATCCCACAAAGCCAGAAAGCAAAACAGCGGGAGCCCAGCGCCACCCCCCCTCCACACTGACCACCAAACAGCAAAACAAAGTCCGACCACACGGACTGACAAACCGCGGCACCCAGGCACCACAGCAAAACAAAACCACCAACACCAAGCCAGCCACGTCAATAGCTCCAACCCCGCACACGAGAAACGCGCGGATCCAACCCAAACCGCAGCTACACATCCCCGGCCCGACAGAACACAGTCAAACGCCGAAGGCCATCAGCAACAACGAAGCTCAAACAATAGCCCAGCTACCTCAATCACAGTGCCGCATCACCACCCGACACAACAAACAAACACCACAGCGGAACGACAAGACCCACAAGGCAATAGTGGGGGCAAAAAAAAAAAGCACCCCACCTGAACCAAGCCCGCCCCAACTCCACAACGCGACTAGACCACAGAGATGGCTACAATCCTCCACAAACTACCATACCCAAAGGCCAGCACACCGCCCCACACCCCAGCAACAAAACCACCAAAATCGTCCCGCATCTCCTCCCCACCCCAGGTCAAATGCAGCCGATCGCACCCAGCAAGCACACAGCACCGCCCCAAATCGATTGAAGGCCCCCGAACCGCACCACACCGAAATCGAACCGCGCCAGACCCCGCGACACCGGCAAACACCGCATCGCCGTCCAAAGAATCGACACCGCACCGTCAGAGGGCAATGAACAACCCCAGGGCGCTACTGGACCCCAGCTGCGTCAACCGCCCATAGCCCAAGCCTGTTGGTCCCCTTTACCCCGTGCCCCAGGGCGCACCCAGGAAACAGGGGTGTGGAAAGGGCCCCCTACCCCAGCTCTCCCGCTCAATAGTAGGTAGATGGTTGTGTTCCTAATGCAGTTAAAAATGGTTAAAATCTGGGGGCAGTCCACCAAACAGCTCTGGAGGCAACGCCCTCCAGGTGGTCAGCCTGAAGAGCCCCGCCCACCATACACCACCTGGTCTGTCCCCCCAAGGCCCTGTGTGTTTGTTGTGTAGTGTAGTAGGTAATATGTGGTAATGTCTAAGTGCAATTAAAAGTGGGGAGCAAGTCCTATCAGGGTGCAGTAGGAGTGGTCTCTGAGGACTCCCCCACTGCACCTGGTGGGCATGCCACTTGAAGTCCTAAGTGTGTGGATGTGTGAAGGAGCGGGTAAGCTAGGGCTGTGGGCGAGGTAAGACCGGAGAGAAGAGAACTTCCCTCCGGAAGGTGAGGTGCCCTGAGGCAGCAATAGGCACCCCCGTTCCCCGTGATCCCCCCGGGGCAGGAGGGCCCAACACCCTCCAGGCCCAGAGCCCAGGGCTGCAAGAGCCAGAGAGCCCGGCACACCCCGGACGATGCACACGTGCCACGTCCTAGAGAGAGAAGAGGGGCATATACATACGTACATATATACGTACTAGGGGTGTAAATCACCAGCCCCAAGACGACACGACACGACACTGACCCCCCGGACAACGACACGACACCCGCCCACACCACAAAGTCCGCCTGACCCCAGCACGGCACGATCCAGGGGCCCCCGACCGACCAAAGACAACACCATGCACCCACTGAACACAACCAGCCACATCCAACTCGAAGCAAGAAACAAACACAAAACAACTTCGATAGTTCCACCACCGAAATGCGGAACGACGCGCCGACCCCCGGGCACGACAGTCCGCAGAGGACCACAACCTCCTCCATGATCCAATCATGCTCCAAAACTCAAAAAGGCAAGGCGCTCTCCCGCCTCCACGACCACCCCATGGGTCCCACCGCCCCACCGCAATGCCTGCTCACCACACCAAGCAATGACGCAACACTGCAACAAAGACAACCGAACCACCATACAAACCTCACCACTACTGATCTCAACCATGCTCCACCAAACCAAAAACGCGCAGCCCCGATCCGAATCAGACCCAAACACCAGAACCACCAACACAACCAACCCAACACCGATGATTCCATTCCACCATGGTGCCCGACAACCACAGCCCGCATGCCCGCGAATCAGACCCCGCCCACCACCCAATGCGGAGGAGGGACGACACCAAGCCACCACCGCCCACGCACACACACACGCACACACACATACATACACAGACATTCACGTGACGGTCCAAGGGCTGGTTACCCCCAGGCCCGCTGGTCCACCAAACCCCCCTTCCAACCACCCAACCCCAGGACATCCCCACCACCCAACGCATCCCGCTACATGAGCTCCATGGTCCCAAGAGTACTGGACGGATGCCAGAGGCACATCCCAACCCGCCCCTCTGGAGGCAAGCCCGGGCAGGCCCACGTCCCCCCCCCCGCGACTGACAGCACTGTCTGCCCCTGTGAGCTGCATCTGAGTGGAATTACACAGTCCCCTCTGTTGGTTGCCCTGGTTGTATGGCTGACATTGTCATTCTGTCTAACATAAGCAGACAATGGGCGCGGTGCTAAACCTTTCAAGATCTTAAATATTGCGCAGGCATATTTAAAAGTTGTGAAGTTGTCAAAACTAAGAAGACCATTTTTTTTTTTTTATTACTTTAATTTTTATTGAATTTTTTTCTTTTGGATAAATGTAACATACATATCCAAACATACACCACAAACATATATCAACATAAGAGAGCTACTATCAAAACTATTAGTCCATATTCCATACTCTGATACTCAGTCATTTTGAATATTATGTCGCTGATGAAACATCAATAGTGTCCACCTCCTCCATCTGTCATCAAATTGTGCCTCCTGTATCCGTAGGCGATGTATCATTTTTTCCATTCTGTAGATTTCCTCTATAAGGTGGATCCACTGATCCTTCGTAGGTGAGTCTTCCCTACCCCAGTTCTTCGTGATAGCTTTTTTGGCTGCTGTCAACAGCACTTTTACCAAGTATATGTCTTTCCCTCTCACATTTTCTTCAGTTAGATTACATAAATACAGGACTTTACAAGACACAGGAATTGGATATCCAAGAATTTTAACCAATGCATCGTGTATCATTTGCCAAAATCGTCTGATTTTATCACATTCCCAAAAAATATGCGAGTGGTCTACATTCATGACCCCACAGCCTCTGCAACAAGGTATGTTTTTGTTCGACTGTTTACTCTTGACCTTGGGTGAAATAAAAAAACGTATAAGATTTTTCCAAGAGAATTCCCTCCAGATACGAGAACTAGTGGACGTGTGGTGTATTTTCCACATATTTAGCCACTCTTCATCATTTATTTTTATTTTAAATTCTGATTCCCATTTTTCTTTTATACATTTAGTTGAATGTTTATTAGATATCAAACTTTTATATAATCTTGATAAAGTTCTACCTTTGGTCTCTTTGTATGTATTATGATTTTAATCACACCGTTCACTTCTCAGGAGGGATCCATCTTTATCTTTTTCATATAGTAATCCCTAAGTTGTAAGTACCTGTAGAATTCATTTTTATCTAAATCATATTTTTCTTTTATATTTTGGAAACTCTCCAGCTGTCCGTCCTTCACTAGCACACACCATGCTGTAATTCCCTTCGCTGTCCACCTTTTAAATCCTTTATCATATCTTGCTGGCTTAAAGTTGCTATCATATGCTACCCACTTTAGAAAGTTGGTGTCTCTCTGGATCTTATTTTTCTTTATTATGTTAAACCATACCTTAAATGTAAACATCACAATCAGTCCTACTTGGTTTTTAATCTGTTTGTATGTTTCTTCATCTCCTATAATACTCTGTATTGGGTATTCCCCAATTTGTTTTTCCATTTCCTTCCACTTTGCAGTGTAATCTGGATTGCACTAATCAACAATGAACCTTAGTTGGGCTGCATAAAAGTAAGCTTTCAAATTTGGGAGTCCTCGCCCTCCATCTTCTTTCGGTAGCTGGAGAGTTTCCAATTTTGTTCTTGGCTTCCTCCCTCCCCAAACAAACCTTGATATTAATCTATTCCATCTCATAAATTGAGACTGTGGGACCTCTACTGGTAAAGATTGGAACAGGTATAAAAGCCTTGGTAAGACATTCATTCTAATTATCTGAATTCGGGAGCTTAGATCTAATGTTAATGTGGACCATCTTTCAATGTCTTTTTGTATTTCCTGATTTATTTTGCCATAGTTTGATTTAAACAATTCATGTATTGATTTGGTGATTATGACACCCAAATATTCAATTCTCTTAAGTTTCCAGTTGAAATTAAATCATTCCTGAATCTCTTTTGGTGGGCTATAATTGAGCATTAATATCTGTGTCTTTGCAACTTTTATTTTATAACCTGACAGGTTTCCGAATGTCTCCAGAAGCTTCATCAATGTAGGTAGTGATTTGTTTGGGTGCTCAAGATAGGTTATGACGTCATCCGCGAAGAGGCCTATTTTGTGCTCTACTTGGTTCACTGTCACTCCTTTGATCCCTTGGTCCTGTCTAATAGCCTGTGCAAGTGGCTCTATAAAGAGAGCAAACAGAGTGGGTGACGGACTGCACCCTTGCCTTGTTGACCTGTGTAATGTGATTTTATCTGTCAGACTCCCATTGATTTTGATTCTTGCAGTTGGTTGTCGATAAAGCGTCTTTATACACTGTATTGATTTATTGTTAAACCCAAATTTCTCTAATACTTTATATAGAAATTTCCAATTAACACGATCAAAAGCTTTCTCTGCGTCTATACTTACTTATATTGTGCTCTTTCTATCTTTTCTTGCTTGCTCCACTATATGTAGTGTTCTTCTAATGTTATCATGAGTCTGACGTCCTCCCACAAATTCTGTTTGGTCCTCTTCTATTATTTCTGATATAAAGGAGTTCAGTCTTTTAGAGATTATTTTTGTATATATTTTATAGTCAACATTTAGTAAGGAAATTGGTCTGTAGCTAGCACACTGTTCTTTGTCCTTTCCTTGTTTCGGAATAACTGTAATTTTAGCCTCAGCCCACGATGGGGGTATTTTGTTGTTTTGGAGAGTCCAATTGAAAGAGGCAAGGAGTAGTGGTGTCAGCTCTTCTCCAAACATCTTATACCACTCGACTGGATATCAATCACTCCCTGGTGTTTTATTGTTTTTCAATGTATTTATTGCTTCTCTCACCTCTTCAATTGTTATCTCAGCTGTTAATTTTTCATTTTGTATACAACCTATTGAAGGTAGGTCTAACAACTCCAGGAATGCAATCATTTCATTTTCTTCTGCAGATGTAGGTTGTGTATACAAATCTTGATAATATGATTGAAAGATTTTTTCAATACCATCCGGGGTAGATACTGTCTCACCTGTAAGGGGATCTTTGATTTTGTATATATTATTAATTGCTTGTTGTTTTCTTATTCGTTTTGCCAATATTTTAGTGGCCTTTGAGCCTACTTCATGGTAACTCATCTTAAAGTATTTATTCTTTTTTTCAATTTCATCCAGTAATAGGTCTTCTATTTTTGTTTTTGTTTCTTTAATTTCCTGACTTATCTTGGAGTCATTAGTAATTTGGTATTCCTGTTCCAGTTCCCTTAACTTATCTATATTCATTCTATAGGCCTCTGTTTTGACTCTTTTTATATATGCTGCTTCAGCTATCAGCTTTCCTCTAATGACTGCCTTCATGGCGTCCCAAAAAATTGTTGGGTCTACTGTGTCATTGCTATTTTCCTCTATGTATCTTTTTATTTCCTTTTTAACCTTCTGTCTTGTTTTATCGTTATTCATTATTCCCAAATTGAGTCTCCATACTGTGTGTCTTCTTCTATTAGCTAAGTTTATTGTTAAATAGAGTGGGTTGTGATCAGACACATCTGCAGCCCCTATTTTGCACTCCCTAACCATGTATATATCCTCTACATTCATAAAGAAGTAATCTATCCTTGAATGAATTTTATGGGTTGCTGCGTAGTGTGTGTAGTCTTTTTCCTGTGGATGGAGATTTCTCCAGACATCAATCATCGCTATCTCCCCCAAAGACATTTTTATGAATCTTGCCAAATGCATTTTTGCCCTTTTAAGACTAGTTGTATCTTTTTTGTGGTCCATAATAACATTTAAATCTCCCCCACAAACCAGGACACCTCCCATTTCTGCTATAATAACATCAAACAGACATTTAAAAAAATATTTGTCACTTTCTGGAGGTGCATATATATTTACTAATGTAACTAGTTCATTCTCTAGTCTTCCTTTTATAATGACATATCTTCTTTCTTTATCCCTGCACTCCTTCTCAAGTTCAAAATTGGTTAAATTTGATATCAGTATCACTACCCCTCTTCTACTTCCTTCTTTAAATGTACTATGGTATAAGTTCCTGTAGCCATATTTTTTAAGTTTATTATGTTCTGATTGAGACAAATGAGTCTCTTGAAGAAAGATTATATGTGCCTTTTCTTTTTTAAGTTTTGTCATGACCTTTTGTCTTTTCACTGGATTGTTTAACCCGTTTACATTCAGCGACATTATTTTGATATGGTTAGTCATCGTTATGTTTTGTTATTCCTTGAAAGCATACTCCCAAACATTTCTGAACCAAACATTCATGAACAGTAAGTATAACAAGTATGACAACACAACCAGAACAGTTAGTGACTTCGGATGATGGGGAGAATTATCTATTCTCCCCGAGTCCCCGTTGGTGGGCAAGGGGAAAAACCTAATCTTTAAGAGGGCCCCTTCCTAGACTCTTAACAAAAAAGGTCTAGATATGTCCAACTAAAAGTAAACTAAATGTCTCCCAGTCAGATTTTAATCATCATTATAGAAGATATCTATGTTTTGCAAATCTGTGGTTCTACCTTTCCGTGCGTGTTCATGTTTTCATGTGGTATTTCTGCAGCTTCTCTCTGGCATGATGCGCCGCTTCCCGTCTCGTCTCCTTCCCTCTCACACGCCGCCAGTCAGGCGCCACTCTTGTCCCCCTCGCAGCCGCAGGTGCGTCGTCCTCTCCTGGTGGGCTCACCGTGTGTCTCCTCTCTCTCATATCCCGCTCGGCTTCCATGGCGCTGTCGTATGTTTTCACTCCGTCGCTCTAGTGGATCCGTATTTTCGTCAGCGGTGTCTGGAAACGGATCTTTTTTTCTTTGAGGACCTTTTTGATGCCTATATATGACCGCCCCTTCTGGACAACTTCAGCCGGATAGTCGTGATCAAAAAAGATTAGCTTGTTTTCCACTTGTACTTTTTCCCCCATGCCGTCTTCAGGATCATTTCTTTTGTCTCAAACTTCAGAAAGTCAACTATGATGGACCTGGGTGTGGCATTTGGGCCCGGTTTCTGTGCGAGGCTGCAGTGTGCTCGTTGGATATGTAGCTCCACTTCTTCAGGTAGCTGTAGCTCTGTTTTTAGCAGACGTTCTACGGACTTACTAGCGGAGCTCTCCTCCATCTCTTTCTCCTCTGGAATGTCAAAGATTCGGATATTGTTTCTGCGTGATCTTCCCTCAAGATCTGTTATCTTCTCTTGCATTTGTCGAGTCTGCTCCAGCATTTCCATCATCACTTCTCACGCGTCCGCTTTCCACTCTTCCAGCTCTGCTATGCGCACCTGAGCTTCCGCCTGGGCTACTTTCTGTGTCTGTAGTTCGTTTATATTATTTGTTAGTTTACGTTCAATTTCTTGCTGAAGGGTGCTTATTTCTTCCTTCATCTCGTTTTTCAGTTCGTCTTTTAGAGTGTTCAGTTCGTGTCGAATCTCTTGTTTGAGGTCTTTTATGTCTTTGCTGATTGTAGCCAGCCCAACTCGCAGCGTCTCGTTGTGGCCTGCTCCGTCCATTTTCTCTGCTGTGTTGTCCTCGTGCTTGCTTGCTTCGCTTTCAGAGGTCTTTCTAGTTATTTCCTCAGTTTTGTCTTCTTTTTGTTTCGTGCCTGTTCTTCGGTTGCTTCTTCCACCCATAATATGGTTTTTAAATGTCGAGTTTTGTTTTTTGGTGGGTTTTTAATTATCCGACTTGGGAGAGTAGTTAACTATACGTCTACTCTGTCGGCCATCTTCCTGGAAGTCTCAAGAAGACCATATTTTTTTTAAGTATATGACAATGATGATGTGTTACTGTTTTTTTGTCTAGTATTTTTATTGCCCTTTGTATAGCAACTCCACCTGGCTGAGCACAGTTTTGGTAGTAAATGACCAGTTAGTGAACCCGTACCCGATTGCATGCATAAAAACTCTAGCTGCCTCTGTAGTTAATGATGACCTAATTGATTTAAAGTTCGCAAGATTGAATTTCATTGTTATCGAAATCTTGTTAACGTGACTCTTGAAGGAGAGGGTATAGAGTCCAGAGTGACTCCTAGGTACTTGAACTCGTTTACAAGTTCAAGTTCCTCTCCTCCTAGGAAAAATACATGCAGACGGTTTTCTTGATGTTCAGACTGAGACACGATTTCTTTAGCCAGTCGTAGATGTGGGTTAGTTCTGTTGTAAGAATGTGGGCGATCTCTTGGATTGATTTAGATGATGTTAATATTACTGCATCGTCTGCATATAGTTGTACATGAGTGTTTTTGCATGCAGGTGGCATATCATTGATATAGAGCGAGAATAATATTGGCCAAAGTATCGACCCTTGCGGGACCCCGCTTTTACACTTACGGTGTGGGTATTTAATCCCTTCAACAGCCACACACTGTTCCCTGTCCGCTAGATAAGATTTTATCCACATGATAGCTTTTTCTGAGAAATTAAAAAGAGGAAGTTTGTCTATCAGGACCGCATGATTCACCGTATCAAATGCCCTTTTCAAGTCTAAAAATACTGCTCCAACATATTATGTGCTATCCAGAATGTGCCTGTTTTTTTCTAAAAAAAAGAATTAATGGCTGTCTCTGCAGAATGGTGTTTCCGAAAACCAAATTGTGCAGGGTGTAACGGAGTATGGCCCAAATTTAAGTGTTCCGTGAGTTGGGCTAATACCCATTTCTCTATCATTTTGGAGGGCGCAGGAAGGATGTTAACAGGTTTATAGTTGTTCATATCTGTCCTGTCTCCAGACTTAAAGATAGGGTTAACTATGGCCATTTTCCATGAGTGTGGTACTACAGCATTGCATATGGACAGGTTAATTAGGTGGGTGATGGGACCAGAAAAGTAGTCTTTATGAGTTTTCAGTAACATGGTATCAATACCATGGACATCCTTGGCCTTAGAGTTATTTAGAGAGCCAATGATGTCGACTACTTCACCCTCTGTGATAGGTCGAATGTCAAACACTGGTCCTTTACCTGTGGCATCAGCCCCCCAGTTGCCACCTCTGGCAGAATACCCCCTCCCCTCCGTCCCGAAGTTAACAGGGTCAGCGCTGTTGTCAGGGGGGGAGAAAACTTTTGAGATACCTTCTACAGATTTTAAGAAGAAGATATTTAGTTCAGAGGCTAGAGTATCTGGGATTTTTACTAGTTGATTATTAATAATGAGTTCCAAATCAGTTATTTTGTCTATTCTGTTTACCTGTTAATTTATTAATGTTTTGCCAAAGCTTTTTCCCATCACTCCTTGCTCCTTCCAAGATCGTTATAAAGAAGTTTGCTTTAGCCTTCCGTATTGTCTGAGTAGTTTTATTTCTTGCTGAAGTGAACTTTAACCGGTCAGTAGTTAGGTCGGATTTTAAAAAGTTCTTCAGTAAAACGTCCAGCACTTTCATTTGACTTCGGCATTCTGAGTTCAGCCATGGTAGGGATACTTTTGCTTTCTTTCCTTGTCCCCTTTTTGTAAAAGGTTCTATTGTGTTTTTAATATGTTCATGAAAGGAGTCTGCACTACTGTTAATATCCTCATCAGAGAGGATTCTGTCCCAGCTTGTTGTTTTTAACACTGACTTGATATTTCTTGCTGATTCTTAGGAATGAAATTAAAGGTGGTCTTGTTATTATAAAAATGTCTAGATGGATTTGAGAGTCGGGATTTGGTGAGTTTCCTGGAAAAGAGGATTGCGTTATGATCTGATAAAACCGGTTAAAAGATTGTAAGTTTTGATACTTTGTTCCGGTTTATTAGAGAAAAGCAGGTCAATTCCAGTGCTAGATTTAGCAGTGATTCTGGTGGGTTTCTGTACAAGCTGGGAGAGGTTCAGGTGTTCAGTTAGCTGTTTCAGTGTTTGTATCTGTAGTGCTATCCCAGTTTATATTGAAATCCCCAAGGATAATGATCTCCTTCTTGTGATTACACGACTTTCAAAGAGTTTTAAACTGATCATAAAAGTCTTTCTTGGCAGTTGGCTTTCTATATAGACATATTACAGTGAACGACATTTCTGCAGAGAGTGTGACACTAACCCCAACACATTCAATCTCAACACCAGCAGGCAATATAATTTGCTTGCATTTCAAAGTGTTTCTAACATGTAATAAGACCCCACCTCTCTTCCCTTGGATCCTATCTTGTCTAAAAACATTATACCCAGGCATAATAACAGAAGCTTCAGGAGAGGAGCAGGACAACCATGTTTCAGAAAAACCCATAAAATCAATGTTGGACTCATTCAGTAGGTGTTCTATTTGTTCCCTTTTTGGGACCACGCTCCTGATGTTGAGGTGACCACCAAGGAGCCCATTTTTACAATGTGGATCCCAAACTATTTTAGCTTGATGTAAAGTAAGAAAAATCTTCATTGTTCTATGTTTTTATAAACTGGATTTTTATGTGTGTTGCTAGTGTTGTACTTGCAATTGAATGTGTTTAGGACAGTACCCTTGTTCACTGGTTCTTCTATATTTAGCTGTTTAGCAGACGTCTGTGAGGTGCCTTGGATGGATGCGGGCGTAGGTGGAGGAAGGTCGGGAGCCGTTGAAAAAGTCATCGCCATAGCAGCAGCCGTCTCGAGGGGGTTGGAGCCGGGGCCTGTCGGTGTTAGCTCCCCCGGTAGCACCGCTGGTGAAAGGAGCCCTGTAGCCGTTGCTAGACGCGGCTTCTCAGCTGCTAGGTTAGCTGCTAGGCTAGCGCTAGCCGTTGGAGCAAACCTGCTGAGGGTTGCTGATGTTGGAGGTAGCCTTGGTTCCTGTGGGCTAACGTTGGCCGCCGGCCTGGCTCCGCTGGTGGTCATCGCTGTTGACGGTGGCCTCCCAGCTGCTAGGCTAGCGCTAGCCGACAGCACGACCCCGCTGTAGACCGCTGGTGCTGTTGAGTCTATCCCCGCGGTCGTGGTGGCCATCTCGAGGAAGCCGGGGCCTGGCGGTGTTAGCTCCCCAGCTAACACCGCTGGTGAAAGGAGCCCCGTAGCCGCTGTTGATAGCGACCTCTCAGCTGCTAGGCTAGCGCTAGCCGTCGGCACAACCCCGCTGAGGGTTGCTGGTGCTGTTGAGTCCATCCTCGCCGTCGTAGTGGCCATCTTGAGGAGGCCGGGGCCTGGTGGTGTTAGCTCCCCAGCTAAAAACGCTAGGTAGGGGGAGGTCTAAGATTTAGAAAAGCCAGGGGGTGATGTCCCTATCCTTGAGAAGCTGACCATCAATGTAAAGTTTCAACAGAGAGAGGGCTGCTCTCTTACCTTCACTGATCTTCTGTTTGCAAATGGAGAGCAGTACCTTACGTCTGCGGACGATCTCAGGGGGAAACTGGTCATTCAGTCCGTAGTCTGTCCCTCTCAGCCCTGTTGCTGGACCAGCTCCTTCTGCTTGAAGAGTTCGAATTTCGCGACGATGGGCCGGGGTCTGGTGGCATCCACATGCTTCTGTCCCATGCGGTGCACCCGATGAAAAGTGATGTTGCTGACGGTGTCCGTTGAAAGTTTGACGCATCTAATCATGAAGTCCTTCACCAGCTTCTCGGGTTCGTCAGTGGGCGTCTCGGGGATTCCAGAAAAGATGAGGTTGTCTCTCATACTGAGCGCATGTAGATCCACTATGCTCTCCCTCATCTGTTTGTTTTCGGCAGTAACAGTTGCCAGTTGTGACTGGACTGAGACAAGCTCTGTGGCCATGGTGGAAACCAAATTTTGCAGTAACTGATTTCCTTGAGTTATTTTTTCTATCTGGTTCCGTGTAAATTCCAGACTGTGGCGGAGGTGCTGGAATTCCTGATGAAGAGCCTCGATTATGCCGATTCTTGCCTCCAAGTTAGTGAACTTACTGTCTATAGAGAGTAATATTTCACTTACATCGGTGCAGCAGCGAGTTTGTGGGGCTGTGACCGGGGAAGAAGATGTAGCAGGAGAGTCCTGTGTGCGGGGCTTCTTCGACTTCTGTGAGCGACCCATACTGCAGAACCTGTTGTAGTTGTCTTGAATGAAATCTTCCAGGTGAACGAGATCCAGCATCCGTTCCGGTGAGGGCAGGAGTCAGGAATAGCGGGCGAGTGGAGTAAAAGGGAGTGATTAGTGAGAAAAGAAAAGAAAAGGGGGAATCGAAAAGTTTGTTTATGGTCTAGCTGCCATGTTGAATCTTGCTCGGTCTCGCGGGAGTTCGGTCACAGCGGCATGCGTCCTTCCTCAGTTGAGGCGTTGAAATAACTTCCGACCTCTTACTGAAGTTTTTGCCTCAGATTGGGAAAACAGTCACGTTACTGGCAGCAGAGGAAAGCTCAAGACTTATTCCAGTACTTGGAATCCCAGTCGCAATGGGCCTGTCTTTTGCTTTTACTTACAAGTCCCTCAAAGCCATACTCAACATGCTTGCTGAAGATGCAGAGAAGGTTTTTAAAAGGGTGTTGGATAACACAGAGGCATTATGAATATAGGTGACTGCGTTAATCTTTTTGCCTCCAGAGTCTTTGAGTCATGATAAAGATCCTTTACGAGAGAGGTGTATATTTTTAATTCACATGTCAGAACGACCAACAGAGGTGTTTTAGCAGTTTGACAAGCTTATGGGACAGACAAGGTGTTAATTTGAGAGCACGCTATAGTTTCAAGAAAAATCAATTCACGTAATGACCTTTGAATTGACTTTTTTGATAAAGATGTGATTCCCTTTAAAAGCCTTGAGTGTGGACTTTACTGGATGTTCTAACCTGTCACACGATGAACCATTAAATACATTTTATGAGTTCACAAGAGCAACAAAAGTACAAAATGCCAGCCACTTCAAAGAACAAAACAAGTCTATTAAGAAATTCTTTCAGCGTTGTCATTTCTTTTTTCATTGACTAAAGAAATGCCATCTATATCTGATCAAACTGCTACTTAAGTTAGCATTATGCTAATCTCTCTCTGAGCCCCCACCTCTCCCTGTTCTAAAGGACTCTGATTGGGTTGTGCAGCTTCAGGCGGAGCACAATCGTTGTAAAATTGTCAGCAAGTGTTAACACCAGAATCTTGCAGAAGAATATCCATTTAGCATGGCATTGGATATTTTTATTTTTATTTTATTTTATTTATTTTGCTCAATTATGAAATACACATAGGTCAAAGATAACAATTATATCAGGCGCAGGAAGAGGCGAAAAGCCCAAAGGGCTTATTTGAAGCCTCCACCTAAAGTATATAAAAGTTACACAATACTATATGCACATAAAACATGCAAAACAAGGAGAAAAAGAAAAAGCAATCTAACAAAAACAAGTTACTCAGAAGTTATGACAAACTAATAACAAAACACATACCACCACAATTAAAAAAGAAGAAATTAAAAGATCAAATAAAAAACATGAGTGGTCTGTATGAGCGAGTTCTATGAAGGATCGTATTGCCAATGACTCCAGAGAAAAAGTTACCATAAATGAAAATAAAAAATAATAATGTAAATATATATATATATATATATATATATATATATATATATATATATATATATATATATATACGCATAACTGACCTGGAAGAGAGAAACTATTTTAAAACAGTAATTAAATGATCCTTTAAACATCTTTTATAACAATTTGTTGAGAAACATGTCTTTAACAGGTAAGAAAAGTTATTCCATAATTTGCTGCCTCTATATCGGAAAGAAAATTGACCTCTGCAAGTAAGAATTTTTGGAGGATGAAGATCAGAAGAATGACGGGTAGAGTAAGAATGAACCTGTGAATTTTCTTTAAAATACATCTTGAACTGTTTAAGAATATTCCCCTCACTTGAAAGTATTTTGTCAACAAAAACACATATTTGAAAGATATTAATGTCATAAATGGTAAAAATTTTGAGTCTCTTCATGAGAGGGACTGATGATGCACGAGACTCAGACCGGGTTGCAATCCTAACAAAGCGCTTCTGGAGAACCAAAGTTTTGTGAAGAATACTAGGAAATGTGCTTGCCCAAATTAAGTTACAATATGAGAGATAAGGATAAATTAAACTATAGTAAAGAGTGAGGAGACAACTAGTGGTGACCAGGTAACTAACCCTCCTAATTATACCAATAGATTTGTTTATTTTTCTGTTAACCCAGTCAATGTGTTCTCTCCAACTCAAAGTCTCATCAATAACAATTCCCAAGAATTTTGTATTTGACACTTGTGGAATCTTAATAGACTCAATTGAGATTTGGGATAGATTTTTGTTGTATAACTTTTTACCATTAAAAATAATGAAATTCGATTTTTTATGTTTAAAGAGAGTTTATTTAACCTAAACCAGTCAGCATAAGCAGATATACCAATGTTAGCATTCTTAATTAAAGAACTGAAGTTTGAATGAGATAAAACTAAAGTTGTGTCATCTGCAAACATTATTGGAGAAACAGTATCTGAGACATTGGATAAGTCATTAATGCAAATTAGAAACAGTAAAGGTCCAAGAATAGAACCTTGTGGAACCCCACAGGGTGATCTAGCTCTGTCTGAATAGCAATTCTGAACACAAACTGTTTTCTGTTGAAATGGTAGTTTTTTAACCATTCATACGTTGTATCATGAAAACCATATTTCAGTCAGTCAACTCTCGTTCAATTGTTTTATTGTTGCTGCAAATACATGTTATAGGTTTGGCGTCCAGGCTCCAGTCTCATCACTCCTTGCAGAAATGTTTACATGAAGGCATGGAGGAGTGATGAGCAAAACATATGAGAACACCCCCTGGAGCCTGCAGGTGGATGCTGGGGTGGAGGTGGGGGTGAAAGAACATGCAGCAATCAGCGTCTGGCAGCATAGACGTTTTCCGAGCAGAGGGAGGGATGGGTAAACTCCCAGTTTAAATACACCGCCAAATTGAGAGGTGGAGAGTGTGATTGGAGGATTGATGTAAGGAGTGTGACGTTTGATATGTGAATGTGACATGTGACATGTAAATAGCAGCGCCGCTCGAGTTGTCTGCCTGAACTAGCTCGCAGGCTTCGCTTCATTTGTGCAGTTTGCCCAACAGAATATTATGGTCAACTGTAGCAAATGCTTTTGAGAGGTCTAAAAATATACTACAAACAAATTCATTATTGTCAAGTGCAGAGGTGACATTGTCAATGAGATGAAGCAGAGCCGTATCCGTGGAGTGATTTCTGCAAAATACATACTGGTGCTTATAAAGAATTATATTAGAATCTAAATGAAAGAGAATCCTTTTGTAAATGATTTTCTCTAGTATTTTTGAAAAACAAGGCAAAATAGATATAGGTCTATAATTATTAAAATAATGTGGATCACCTGATTTATATAAAGGAATAACTTTGGCAACTTTTAAATCATCTGGTACAACACCTGTTTTCAAAGACAGGGAAAAAATGTGAACAAGAGGCTGCAATATTGACTCCTTCACCTGCTTGACAATAAATGCAGAAATGTTGTCATGGCCAGCAGAAGATGTTTTTAGTTCATCTATGATGTCACTTATCTCCTGAATATCAGGCGGCTGAAAAGAAGAAACAATGGGAAACTTATCTGTAATGTAATCCAGTGGATTACCTTGAGAGGTATGAATTTTATTTGCTAGTTCAGGTCCAATATTAACAAAAAAACTATTAAAGTTTTTGAACTACATCAAAAAAATTATCAAAAGAACTATCCCCATCCAAAAAAACAGAAGGTAGTTCTGATGTAGTTTTTTCTCTCTGCAATAGTTGATTTATTACCTTCCATGTGGATTTAATATTTTTTGAGCACTTCTGAAAATTTTCACTGAAGTATCTTTTTTGCAGATCTAATGGAATGAAAATATTTATTTCTAGTAGATTTATATGTACCATGGGTAAGAGGAGTAGGATTTAAAATATATTTTCTATGCAGTTTGTTCTTTTTCCTCAACAATTTTAGAAACTCAGCTGTAAACCAAGGCTGATTAAAGTCTTGACCATTTTTCTTGTTAGAATTGCCTATTGGAAAACATACATTGAAGCTAGAACTAATAATTTCCATAAAATTTTGATATGCAAGATCTGCCTTATTTTTTTTTATATAAGTCATCCCATGGAATACTGGCAAGTCTTTCTTTAAATTTAGAAATATTTGATTTACTCATAATTCTTTTGTACTTTTTTTTCTTGGTACTGTATGTTTAACTCTATTAACCTTGTTTAAAGAGTATTGGAATATGGGAAAATGATCTGATAAGTCTGAATACAAGACCCCAGATTTCACCCCCTCATTCAAAGAATTAGTTCAGATGTTATCAATTAGTGTTGCTGAGTTTTCTTTAACTCGTGTAGATTTATGAATAAGAGGGAAAAAATAACTAGAATAAAGAATATTGAGAAAATCCACAGTATCTGATTTATTATTGAAAAGGTTTATATTGAAGTCTCCTAAAATATATCAGAGTTTTCCTTCAGTGTTTATCAGGTCAAGAGAGCAAGACAAACTTTCATTGAAATCACTAATGATGGAGTCAGGTGGCCGATAAATAACACCAACAATAACATTCTTTCCGTTAGAATTAAAAAGCTCTATAAAAACTGATTCCATCTCAGCTTTATCTGATTTCAGAGAGAGATCACTTCTAATTTTAAACTCATAGTCCTCATGAATAAACAGAGACACTCTACCTCCAGATCTATTCTGTCTTACATAGTGAACTGAATTATACTTAGGTAATTCAAAAATATCTTTGGAATCCTCTTTAAGCCATGTTTCTGACAGGGCTATAATAAAAAAAGTATATTTAAGTGAAAATATATAATAAAGAAATTTGTCAAAATTACTAGAAAGACTTCTTATGTTCAAATGAAAAGTAGAGAATACATTAGTAGGCATAGAAACACATAAGTTGTTAAATTGGGTGTCATTATAAAAACTACAAAGGTTTGGGGTATCAATCGATGAAAAAAAAAATTAGATCTGGGTCGACATCATGATTATAAGAGTCAGTGTTAGAGGCATCAAAGGGTTTCCGTGTTTGTCCTTCAAAATTGGATTTGTTGAAGTCCATAATGAGTATTAAGAAAAAAAGTGAGAAGTTAAATTTAAAGAAATTAAGGTATTAAAAAAAAAAATAATTGTTGAAACGGATGAACCAAAGCTTAAGCATTGGCCTTCCTTTGTTGTAGATGGTTCATGGTAGGTGGATGGACAATAAGTTTGTCATATCTTAAATATGCAATGTCACCTTTCTCTCGGGCTGCCTTCATTGCTGGGAGTAGTTCCTTTCTTCTCTGCCGAACAGCTTCAGGAAAATCCTCATTTATGAAAATGCCTGAGCCCTTCAAATTTTTAGCTTTGTCCAGAACAGCAAGCTTGTCCTTTAGCCGTAGAAATCTGACCACAATAGGCCTGGGCTTCTCTGATGCCACTGGCTTCCCAGTCCTGTGGGCCCACTCCAGCTCTATCTTCATATGGTCCAGTTTTAGTTTTTCACTGAAGAGCTTTCTCACTTTTTCTTCAGATTCAGAAAGTTTTTCTCTCATAGACTCCTTAATGCCATCCACAACAATATTATGACGTTTAGACTGGCCCTCCAGATATTCAGTCTGGTATGTGGTTGAGATCAAGGTCTTGCAAACTCTGTCCATATCGGTTCTGATATCACTGCAGTTCTTGGACCAAGTTTTACATGAGGTTTTCAAATCATCAAACTCCTTTTGAGTCATTTCCAGACTCACCTTAAAGTCGTAGATTTGCTTTGACAGATCATCAATCCTCTTGTTTGAAGACTCAATAATGATCTGTACACAAGTTTTGAAGTTTTTTTGCTGTTGATCAATCAGTGTTCTGTAGAAGTCCTTTTGCTGATCCAACAATTCTCGCACTTGAGCCATGGTGACATATTCTTCACTGGTGTTGTTTGAAGCTTTGGGTGGCATGGTTTGGTCATCAACCAGGGCCTACTAGGCCTAAAGTCCAACAAAAGCCAAAAACTCCACAGAGTGTTAAGAATGACCACAATTTTGCTTCAGAGGGTTGATTAAGCTCCACTTCACTTACACAGCAGCAAAAACTGTGAGTTCCAGGCAGGATTCAACAGATAAATGTTGGATGAAATCCACTGACAAATTCAGAGAACCACAGAGGCAGCCATCTTGGATCATCTTGGATAAGGAGGCTTATATGTCTGATGTTGTTCCTACTAAAAACTGATTCTGGCCAGCTTTTTTCCAACTCATTTCCACCCAGAAAATCAACATGAATCAAAGTGAATCTTTAAAGAGCAGGATGTAAAAGCAGAATCATTAATGACATTGGTGTCAACAAAATATATATAAATACTCATCCCTGCTCTTCACATACAGGCCGCTTCAGAGCAGACATCACTTCATTGCTGCTACTGCTGTTCCGCGGAGCACTGCGCATGAGCAGGTCTGTGTGTATCAAAACCTTATTTTAACGGATTGAAAAGAAAACACGTCTTTTAAAATGTTTTATAACCATTCGGATTTACTTTAGGTGCTAATACGCCCTCCACTGGACCACTGTAAGGAGTATTTTGTCCACTTTCGTCAGTCCGGCTCTGACTCCTATTGACCTCCAGCCATTGAGCTAAGCTAACTACGATGCTAACAGCTGGGAGCCAGCCACTAGATGCAGAGACACAAAAAAGGTATTTTTGAGCTTGTCTCACTTTGTCAATGATAGGGAAAGGGCGTGGGTCCAAAATCGTCGGAGTATTCCTTTAACTGATTACCTCCACAAATGTGGTTTTGGTTTTGCTGGTTTATGTTTATATGCATGTTTGTTTGTTTGTTTTTATATCTACTGGACAGATTTTGCTAAAAATTTACAGTAGATGTTGATAATGGCCCATTTCAAAAACCATTATATTCTGGTGGTGATGTGGACCTTTGTCTGAATGCAATAAATTCTGTAAATTTCAAAAAATCCCAAGTTAGCGTTGGATGGAATTTCAAAAAATGATTTATCTGCCATTTATTACAGGATTCACAAAATGGACTGTAAAATAAAGGGTCCATGTCTCTGTTATCATGGTTAACTTCATCTAGATGTGACCAATATTGACACCACAAATAAACATTGAATATGATAACGGGAACTCCCATGGACAGCATTGAATAAATCTGAGCCGCTTGGCAAAGGCTTTTCTAGTGTTGTTGATATGAGAAACTACGCATTCATCAGACAAAAGGTTAAATAATAAACAAAGAACCAGAGTGCATATTTCTGTAAAAGGTTTGTTCCCTGCCAGAAGTTATTTGACATGTTCATAGCTCACGTTTTAAAAGCTGTTTAAGACCATTGATTCATTTACCGGACTGCGCCAGCTCAGTTTAAAGGTGACTGATGCAACCTTGGTGACCATTCTCCATGCAATGTCAATGTACAGCCGCGGTCAGGCAAGACCAGATTTGCAATGTGATGGATACAATTTAGTCGTGTCTAGGGAGACATATCTCCTCCACATACTCCAGCCTTAGATCCTTCTCCTCCTCCACCTCACTGTGCACTCTGCCCATGGGGAACAGTGCCTTCAGTCACTCTGCTCCCCAGCTCTAGAACTCTCTTCCCTCGGACCTCCAAAATTTAACCTCCCTTCCCCTCTTCAATCCATTCTCAAAACCCACCTGATAAGGACTGCATACAACAGTAACATACCACCTCTTACCCATACCTGTCATTGTCTGTTGTGTTTTGCTGTTGTTGGTTTGTTGTTTTTGTTGATTTATTGTTTTTGCTTTAATCTTGTACATTGTCATTACGTATCATGAAAGGTGTTTTTAAATGAAATTTATTATATTTACTATTATCATATGGCGGTGACCTTGTCCCTGCAGATGGGTACTCTTGGGGTCGCCTTGAATGTGGGACCAGGTCACCTCACTTGGTTGCCAAACCTGAAAAATTTTAACTTTTCAAGTGATGTCATTCGTGGCTGTGCCACAACAGCTTTATTCCAGTTCTCAGAGTGACAACTCATGTACATGTGCAGTGTCTTGTAGTTGGTAGGTGAGTGTAAAGGAAACAGTTGGAATAATCTAATTTAATACATCCTTTTATATAATATGCTGTGATAGCAGTAATAATTTGAGGGGGCGTGATGTCACTTAGCAATGCAATGGTGACAAAATGAGCCACGGACAGGCGACAGGACTTGTGTGAGCAACAGGGTGTCAGTCGCCCAAGTCAAGTTTGGTGTGAAAGCACCTTAACCCTGTGAGGGACACTCTTCATGAATCTTTGTCATTTTAACGGGCTTTGGTTCAGGTTGCAAAATTCTGGGACTTTTTAAAGCTGAAAATAATCCAAGGAATTAACGGGACTGAATGAGAATATTTTTCCTGGAAATTACAAAATTGAAGTTTGACCCTAATCAAGGATTTAAAAATGTAGTTTGGAGAAAATGGTATAATATTGATGAAAGCAACCACATTTCACGTAAGTGTACTTAAAATTAGATTTTTCAAAACCTTGACTATTAAAGACACATTTATCTATCTTGAGCATAAGAGTATTGCACATTTCTGTGTCTGTGGCAGAAATGGTATCAATTCTTCGTCTGTCTTATGTTTACATGGATATTCCTTCACAAATATTTGTAGCTGTACATCATATGTGCACTTTATTGAGCTTTGCTGTAGCCCCAAAAAGATCTCATATCCCCCGTAAGGGCCTTGACCCCCACTGCTGCACTGCATCTTTACATTCCGAGTCATCATCTGTATAGTTATACGTTTTGCAGTAAACATTAAAATAAATTGTGACTTCTCTGACATGAAACCCTAAGCACTCAGGTTATGGACAGAACATTAGAGAACATTATTATTGTTGATGGTTTCAAATTGTCCCCCTGAAGCATCTGTGATGAGCATACGCTGAACTCTAGTGGTCAAAATGATGAATCACATCACTACATGATTTAAGTAGATTTTATCTCAGAGATACAATGTTTATTAAATTGTATGACAAATTTCTCCTTAAAACTTAGGTTATTAAAAATCCTTGGGATCAAATGTATTTTAAATGGTGCATGCAACTGCAAGACTAATTTTATATACATTTTTTATGTATCTTTTGATCATTTTGTGCCTTTATTGACAGGAGAGAATGACAGTGGATAGGCTTGTGAAAGGGGTGAGAGAGTGGGAAGATACATAGCAAACTGGCCACCGGCTGGATTTGAACTTGGACCACCACTACGTATATGGGACGAGCCTGGTTACTAACCACCCCGCCAAACCAGCACCCCAACTGTAACGGCGTGTTCCCACCGGAAGGGTTGAAAGCAAGTGTATTGGCGCGTCAATTGAAATCGCGCCGCTCTAGATGCTCGAGTTTTGACGCCGGTACAAATATGCAAAATAATGCTCATCGCTCACCGCGGCATCATTGCACAAAAAGTCCGCCATTATTATTTCATCATATCATTGGCTCATATCATTTCATCATATCACTGGCTCCGATTACCACCATTGCTGCTCTGTACCTGCTGTGGAGAAGTCAGCTGTCGGTACTGGATGCATGCTACCCTATGGAGGCTGTGTGAGCTCTGTGAGTACCACCGTCTCTTGCAGGAGCTGCGTCTGGACAACGGCCGGTTCCAGCGGTACTTCAAGCTGACTGTTGCCCAGTTTGAAGACCTGCTAGCCAGGATTGATGCCAGGATCTCCCGCCTGGATACCAACTACAGGCGCTCCATTCCAGCTGCGGAGCGCCTTTCCATCTGTCTCCAGCTTAGCAGTTTGTCTAGCAGTTTGTCAAATTAGCAAGACTCCGAACCCCAGAATGCCCTGCGTCAGTGACAATCTCCACGCTGATAGGCTGTCCCAGCGCATCAACATGCTTGCTCACTTGAAAAGTTCAATTATTTCAACTCAAGCATCAAGCGTTTAAGCTGTGAGCGGGAAGCGTTTTTTTCCACTGGAAACGCTCAATGCTTGAATGCTTGATGCTGCTCTACTCTCGCCCCGATGCAGCATCAATTTGCATCTTTAAATTGACTTTGTATGTAATATCAATGCACGAAAAATTTGCAACGCTTTAGGTGAGAACACGCCGTAAGGCTAATTTTACCAACAATGATCCTGATGTGGGAGATGATCAGAGTTTAGTTTAGTTCAAGTTTTTTAAATAAAGTATTTTAACATAGAAGCTGACAGTGTGCTTGCTTATTAACCCTCTATTTTATGACTGTTTAATAATAATGAAAAATAAAAATGTTCCAGTATGTTTTTGTCATGTAAGATTAAGAAACCTCCTGAAACGGCTAACTGGCAAATATGTGTCTGTTGGTAATAATGAATCTGAATGCATAGAAAGATGACATGTGCGGTTCCCCAAGGATCAGTCCTCAGGCCTCCTATTTAATATCAACATGCTGCCTCTTGCTCAGATCGTGGAATATCATAACAAGCACCCAAAATCTATCATATCATTCAGGATAAGACTTTAGACATCCAAATATTGTGTGTCATCAGTATAATAACTACTGTGTACTCAACCATGACACATGACAAAAATGCATCTGTCTCTTTATTACAGGCCAACATCATACTGTTTGACAGTCTGCTCAACAGCCTGTCATATTTGCAGGCAGATCATTTCATGTCACTGTCACTCCTCTGATCACTGTTTCTGTGTTTTAGCAGATGATGAATTTCCCCTATGCTGTGATTGAACTTCACCACTTTGGGCCACTCACAGTCATTGTACGTTGTAGATTGGAGCTCAGCAGGGTGGATCTGCTTCATTAAAGACATTTGACCTAATCTAGTAAAGGTTTGCATGTATTAAAACACATGCAATCTTGACAGTGAACACAAAGCTAATCTACTAACAGGGTGTACTGAGGATTGCATCTTTCAAATGAACAAAATAGCATGCACAGTTCATGTAGCAGGTTTGCCTTCATGAATATCAGAAAACATGCAGATTATCAAAATGTATAATATACTGGGAGATGCAAATGTTATCATTTACCTCCTGCAGTATGATTTATCAAACCTAAAACTGATTGCAATCAATGTTCTTGCATGTATATTTAATATGGAAAAAAAAAAAAAAAACCTCAATATCTTTCCTCACTGGCTGATTTTTTTTTGATGAATGACGAAAAGACTTGGAGGATGTCTGTCATTATTATGGACTAGAACAAGAGGCAGAATCAAGTGTGCCATCATACTTAAGCAGATGTGCATAAAGTAAATCCTCTGTTTGGTCTCTAAAGCTGGGTTCACACCGGATGCAACTTTGCAACCACAATCGCATCAACCACTGAAGTTGTTTGGCGTGTCTTTCACTGCCATAATATAATATCTTATAATAGGATGTATAAAGTGACATTTGCCGGACTTTTTCCTTGTCACTCACCTACAATCCACAAAACACGGTAGCTGATGGCCCTGCAGCAACATTGTCTGTGAGCTCTCTGCAGTCCATCTAGTAAGTAGTAATGTACTCACTAATGTTTCCCACAGGGACATGGATTGTTACTCTGTGAGCCTGTATAAAAACTGTACCATCAGACACCCACACAGTGCTTATTGGTTGTTGCATAGCCACATATGACATCACCTGAAAGGATCAACTTCTTCAACTTCGGCGATGAGTGAAAAACAACGTAGTCGCCTTGATCACGGTTGTCGCGTTGCTGGAGGTTTGACCTTGTCCCACTGCCGCTGTACATTGACCGCTGTACATTTGTTGTACACTCTGACTTTGACGTGGAAAGTGGACGCTGAGGTTGTCGAAGTTGCCTTTGGTGTGAATGTAGCTTTATACATCATGGAGGAGGTCATTTAACCTCTATTAAAAAGTCCCCTTTATAGCCAGAATCATATGGAGTTAGATCAGTCTCATAATAAATAAATGCACACAGAAGGATTCACAAATGTATACAGGGATTAATACATAAATGTCTCTAAACTCACAAATATTTTTCAAAGTTCACAAATGTATTTCTGATGCACACACAAATATTACTTGTTTTATATATTTATAATGGAAATCCACAAATGTCTAGATTTAAAATAACTTGCAATTTTCGTTTAAAACAAATGTGTATATTGTGATATTTATTCACAAACTGTTGAATCTGCATTCACAAACTGCTCAGCATTTGTGTGCATCGCTGCATTTGTGTGTAAATCTTTTTGAAACTCCCTTGACGTGACTCGATCCACAAATGCGTTTTTTTCAACAGGGAAGTATCTGTAGCCAATCAGATGTCTCCCTCCTTTCAGCCAATCACAAGATCGCACCCCACATGGGGTGGGATGTACTTTTCAGCCAATCATATGAACATGTCCGCACAGCTTAACCAATACATTGAGAGAACGAAGTTGTCATCCAAGTGGAAATGGCGTTAGCACCTGGTTATCTGGAAAGTGTAAATGAAACATTGTCCGGGTTTTCTTTGCTTTCTGAGGTTGCGAGGTTTGCTGAGATAGGTGGAGAATTGTATGAAATGTGCATCTACCGGTGGCCAGTGCCAGCGGGGTAATCCGGTCTCTAACGCCACCAGTGCTATCAGGGCTAACACTGTATCCACCACTGCTATGCTAGCGGGGCTAAACTGGCATCCATCTCCACCAGGACATAACCTACAGTAACAATGGAAGCTGGCGCTGTGATAAAACCCTCTTTAATCAGCTGGAAAGACATTGTTGCTGAACTGACATCACTAGTAGACTTTTTGTAGACATGTGTTACTCACAGAACAGAAAGGCGTTGTATGTGATCCTCTAAAATATGATGCATTATTACTGATTTAATTCAATTTAAAGCATTTCTAGGTAGTGAACTCGTAAACTATGGTTTAATTTTTTGATGGGAGTTCTTGTAGGCAGAGAAAATACCCTTTGTTCTTGGTACAGTACTTCCCTGTTTACTGCTAGCTCTGCGTAACGGTCGCTTATTATCTGTGGCTTACTGAGGGAGAGGAGAGAACTTTCTACTGCATCTACTGTACTTAGTGGCCAGATGAAGCTCATGCAACCCTACTTCAAAAATACTGAACTACCCCTTTAAAAAGAATGAATGGCAATAAATGGGAATACAACTGAAAATTACAAAAATGGAAGTCTGCACTTAAACAGGAATAGTTGGAGAAACTATATTTAAGTATAGTATTGATGGAAGCATCCAGAGTTTATGCAAGTATACTTGAAAATATCTTTTTTATTCCTCAATCACAGTCACACGGCACACTTATGAGCACAAGACTACTGAAGCCACACATCTGAGCCTGTTCACCATATAAAGTAGAGCTGAAATTGATAGTGAAACACAAAATAGAAAACTTTATAAAGTTCTGCTTACAAATAAACCTGTGGACATGTAATGACTTTTAATGCTGCATATTTTCTGTCTGTCTAATGTCAACATGGATGATCTTTCATAAATATTTGCCACGTTTTGGTTGCAGTGCATCATGTGTACACTTTATTGAGCTTTGCTGGAGTCCCAAAATGATCTCAGATCCCCCATCAGGACCATGGACCCCACTGGTGTACTGCATCTTCATATTTCAGGTCATTATATGTATAGTTATATTCTTTACAGTAACTTTAAAATAAGTTGTGACCTCTTTGACATGGAGCCCTCAGCACATGAGCTATGGACAGAATATTAGAGAGACTCATGTCGTGCTGTTGATGGTTTCATTTCTGTTTGACTCTCTGGAGCATCTGTGATGAGCCTACACTGACCCCCTCGTGGTCAAAGTGAAGAATCACATCATTACATGATTTAAATGAACTACACAATATCTTTGAGATACTATCTTTATTAAAGTGTATGACAAATACACTTTTAAAGTTCAGCTATTAAAGACATTTTTCATGATCAATATCACTTTAAATGGTTCATGTAAATGTAAGATTCATTTAACCAACAATGTTCCTGTAGTGTGAGATGATCAGAGTTTAAAGATTCCTTTTCATACAGTATATAGACATAGAAGCTGAGAGCCTGTTTATTAACCCTTTATTGTATGATTAATTGATAATAGTTGAGAAAATGATTCAGTGCATTTTTTTCACTGAAGATTAAGAAACATAATTTAAAAAACTGTGTCTGCTGGTAATCATTCATCTGACTGTATAAGAAGACGACATGTGGAGTTCCCCAAGGATCAGTCCTCAGGCCTGTTTTTTATATCTACATGCTGCCTCTTGTTCATATCATGCAATATCACAACAAGCACACAAAATTTATAATTTATGCCCGAACACTGTGTTTCATTAGAATAATAAATACTTTGTGTACTCAAGTATGAAGCATGGCATAAAATGAAAAAAAAAAATGTTTAAAATGAAGCTTCCTCATTGAATGGAGGAAGAGAGGCCAAGAAACAAAACATCTTCATCTATCATCTTCTTCATGCTTTAAGGTCCCTTAAATGCCCCCTTAAATGCTCTGTTTTTACTTCCTGAGTTTACTTTATGATGTAACAGCTATACAGCCTCCACCCACATGAGTGTTTTCTGCTCATTACAGGCAGACATCATGACTGTTTTAAGAGTCTGCTTGGTGGCCTGTTATATTTACATATTTTATGTCATTGTCACTCCTCTGATCACTGTTTCTGTGTTCAGCAGTATGATGTTCAGATATGATGAAGAGTCAGAGCCTGTGGGCATTTACAAATAAGTGGAGAGTAAAAGAGGAGATGGTGGTCTGCTCCTTAGATTTCAGCATCTGTGACACTTAACCTTCATCACTAAAATACTTCTGTGGACCACAGTGACGCCCTGCATGTGTCAGACATTTAATGGTGTCATCAAGGTTCAGACACAGGTTGGATATGATGGAGTAAGATTACACATCTATGTTCCTCAGCTTCTGTAAGATCAACCTTTGCCATACATGCACTCTTAATCTTTCCTTCTGACATGCCTGTTCACTTTACAGTAGATACGTATTAGCAGCAGCTCATGAGTTTTTATTTCAGTGTATTATATTAATTCAGACTGCACTATGTTTTAAGTTCAGATCATGGATGATAAAAGTACTGACCTATCACTAAACCTCTGCCCCAAAACACACCGGGACAAACCAACAGTGTACTGCATTAAATAAAAATGGTAGCTCTCAAAGTCCAAGACATCTCAAATGATGCATTATAGAATTTTCAGACAGAAGGACCTTACTTCACAGAAGCCATCAAAATGTTCTTCACTGTGCGTGGAAGCAAGAGTTTACAGATTTTAGTGTGAGAGAGAGAAACCTGTGTTTTTAACTGTGTTTTAGTGGATTTTAGAGCGTTCACAGTCTTATGGTGTTTTAGTCCCTTTTTTTCTGCTGGTGTCTTGGAGCTTAGCAGACACAGTCCTGACCCTGAACCTGGGTGTGTTTTATTAAGACATACACGTGTAGTGATTTTATGGTGATTGCTGTGCTTGGAGGTTTTATTACTTTTATCTGGTCCAAGGATTGTAGAAAACAAAGGTGTCTAACGGCATGTACTACTCCTTTCAAGGGTCAGAGTAAAGAGCTGCCAGCTGTGAAGAAGTCCAAAGGGACCACCACCAAGGACTTTGGACTGAGTTTTTTTTTTCATCTTGTCTTAATAAAAAAAACTATGGCGGAGGGTTAGGGCCAGGTCAAAACAAAATAAAGGAAAGTGATGAGAATAACGTAAAGTTACAAGAATAATCTCATAAATTACGAGAATAAAGTTGAAAAGATACAAGAATAATCTAAAAAAACTACGAGAATCAATTGGTCTCAATACCCTACCACTGATGGCTCAGCAGCTTAGGGACTGTGGACAAATAACCATATCTGAGGAATGGTGTAAAAAAAAATTCAAGAACTTTCCCATATTAAGAAGTAAAGTCTTCAAATTCACAGCAAATATAAGGGATCATATGTTATTCATACTACAGGTCATATTTTCACTAAGACTTATGAATTGAAATATTTTACTGGACTTTCTAATTGAAAATAAAACAAATGCCATCAAAGGATTTGCAAACAAATCATTGATATAAATTGTGAACAAAATGGGTCCTAAGACTGAGCCTTGTGGCACGACTTTTGTGACCTCAAGAAAGGAAGAACTAACTCCAGCCATCTGAACACACTGCAACCTATTTACTAAATAGTCGGCAAACCAAGTGACAGCTTGTTCAGAAATTCCAATCTTAAAGAGAATTTTTAACAGTAGATTGTGATCCACAGTGTCAAATGCCTTTGATAGGTCAAGAAACAGTGCAACACAAAACCTTTTTGAGTCCAAGGCCTCAAACACGTCATTAAAAACTTTAAGGGCAGCACAAACAATGGAGAGACAGGGTTGAGGTTTCTGGTGGGGCTTACATCTAGACAGGGAAATATGCAAAACGACGGTGGCCCTGAAGTGCAAAATCCAACTGCAAAAACAAAACACACACAAAAAAGAATAATAACACAAAAAAGAAAACACACACAAGAAAGAAAACAAACACAAAAAGAAAGCAAACACAAAAAAGAAAACAAAAACAAAAAAGAATAAAAACACAAAAAAGAAAACGAACACAAAAAAAGAAAGCAAACACAAAAAAGAAAACACACACAAGAAAGAAAGCAAACAAAAAAGAAAATAAACCCCAAATAGAAAACACACACAAGAAAGAAAGCAAACACAAACACAAAAAAGAATAAAAACATAAAAAAAGAAAGCAAAAACAAAAAAGAAAGCAAACACAAAGGAAAACGAACACAAAAAAGAAAACAAACACAAAAAAGAAAGCAAACACAAAAAGAAAACAAACAAAAAAAAAAACACACACACAAGAAAGAATACACACACAAAAAAAGAAATCCCAAAATGGAAGTGTTACCTCACACTCCACATCAGGTGGTGGCGGTAATGCACCAATTCGTTGTTTGCCAACCGCCAAGAAAACCCACAAAAGAAGAAGAAGAAGAGGAAGGAAGTGACGAGTTCTGCCATCCAATCAGCAGAGATTATATGCGTAGACGCCTCATGAGGTGCTTTAGCATGTAGCAGCATTGCCGCCATATTGGATGGGTCTCTCCACTCCGGTCGAGCACCAGAAACAAGTGGAGTGAATGCATTTATGCTCGTATTTTGTGCAGCGTAAAGTGGCAGTAAACGGCGCAATATTGAAAGCAGATGACTTGTTTTTGTTTGATTCCAACACACAGCTGAGTAAAAACGTATTTAAGGTTGAATACGCAGGTCAACCGGATAAAAGATGTGTGGTTTGTGTGTGAGCACACGTACATGTGCCTGTGCCTGAAATAGTTACACTGAATATTCTCACAGCACACAAAAACAAAAATATGAAAATAATTAATAATAATAATAATAATAATAATAATAAAAAAAATAATACTGTTGTTGTTACTGCTATACCATAACTACATTACCATTATTACTTTATCATCAGACTTACTCATTCATTTCCTTGGTCCCCTTCTTATATTGTAATTAATTATTATTATTATTATTATTATTATTATTATTATTATTATTATTATTATTTCATCATCTACATACTTTTCCCCTTTTCTCCTTTCGTATATCTATTCTTTATTCCTTTACATCATTCTATCCAAATTTTACTGTATTTTATTTCTTGCCCTCATTAAGCTTCTCTCCATACAACCACAGCCTCACCAATGACAACCCCTCCCTTAGTGGAGCAGCTTAGCTTGAAATTTCATAACAATCGTTCAGTTTTGTGATACAAGCATGAAATTTGGTACAGTGATAGCTAAAGGCATTCCAAAAAGATGTGGATATGGAGGCATCAAGAATTTTCAACATGGTAACCATGGCAACCATTTTTCAAAATGGTCACTAATGCTTAACATTTTCTCATCAATTTTCTTATCAAGGATGATAATCAAGGATGATGAAGAATGTAAAATGAATAATAGTATAGTATAGTATTATAATGCCTTTGGCTATAAGTGTACCAAATTTCATGCTTGTATCACAAAATTGAACGATTGTTGTGTTTATCTGCTCCACTACCTGTCCCTACCGTCATATCACCTGCATCTAATGCTGTTGTTGTTCCTCCTCTGCTTGTTAATACTCCACACTGTTTATTTTTATTACTCTTTCATACTTTCTTTATTTGTTTTATTTACTATAATATTTTTATGAATTACCTTTACAATTAATGAAGCGAAGCCTGCGAGCTAGTTCAGGCAGACAACTCGAGCAGCGCTGCTATTCACATGTCACATTCACATATCATATGTCACACTCCTTACATCAATCTTCCAATCACACTCTCCACCTCTCAATTTGGCGGTGTATTTAAACTGGGAGTTTACCCATCTCTCCCTCTGCTCGGCAAACATCTATGCTGCCAGACACTGATTTGCTGCGTGTTCTTTCAGCTGCTCTCTCATGCGATCGTCATCATACCTTTTGCTCCGGTGATCCTGATGTCTCTCGTCGTCTCCGATTCACTGAGTGAGTCTCAGCAGTCATGGGAGGGCGCTGGGCTTAATCCTGAAACCCCAGATTCAGTCCCTGAAGTTCGCTTTGAGGGTGAATCGGACCCGCTCGTCCTCGCCGGATCTCCCGCACATCCGCAAACAACCCGCCTCTTGGAAGAGCTCTACGCCCATAACACCACCGAGCCAGCCGGCTTCAGCCATGAAGACGTTTTCGATTGTTTGATGATCCAGCAGAACTCCAGGTTCCTTCCGGGGGGGAAGGTTAGCGCCAGGTAAAGCGCACTGCCATTGTCCCTCCTGAGCTGGAGCCCGGCGCTGCCTCCCATGCGAAGCAGCCAGATTCCAGCTTCTCCACAGACGCGTCCGCCTGGTCTGCACGAAGTTAAATCAGCGCTGAACACCATGGAAAACAACGCCATGCCATGTGAGCCACCTGGGTCCCTCTTCCGTCTCCATAGCTACGCCCGACACCTGTGCATCCCGGTTGACGGCATACCGCAAAGGACCCTGGGATTTGCAGTTCCAATCCTGCCACGGGTTCTCGGTTCCAGCCTACTGCTGCTGCCATTCCTGGTTCTCTAAGGAATCAAGTCTGCTCGGGTAATCTCATTCCGTAATCTTTAATATTTGACACAATGATTGAATTATGTCTTCTTCAGGGTATGTTAGATCATCTGCTCGTATCATTATTTTAATCATATTTTATCTATTTTATTCATTCATCTGAGATGTTATGGTTAATCATAGACCTTAGTACATAATTATTTAAAGTAATTTTATGAAACTTTGCTCTTATCTCAACAGGTCATAATATTATTTTGGTGAAGAATCTGCTGTGTGGTTCTGAATTTGCATACAAAGATACAGTACGAGGTGTGAAGACTTTTCAGTAGTTCTAAGTCAGACTCAGTAATATTTATTAATCCCCAAGGGGAATTCGGTCATTTTAGTTGCTCTCATACACACTATAGCAGTGGAAATATCTGATTAAGACATTAGAATAAAGGAGCATTAATTTAACAAAACTAAAACAAAGCAGAATTAAAACAAAGTACAATAGAATAAATACAACCAAAATGAAAAGAAAGGGGTTGTAACATGCAGTTCCTTTAAGCAATATCAACTTCCTTATGAAAGAAATAAGTAACAATTAAGTAAAGTGAGACTCTGAATGAGATGGAGGTATAATCAGTATTAACAATTAATAATTTTACAGCACAAAGGTAAAGGTAAAGCTAAGGATAGTGATCCAAGAATGTTCAAGTTCCTTACTCTGGCAGAATTTAAAGAGGCCTGTGGTGTTTCGAGACACCATTGTTAAGTAAATCTGCAACGCAGAGAGGAATTTGTCACCTACTTAGCTATAAGTCAGGTCTTTCCTACAGTGGTTCTCTTTTAAGGGAGTATGGCTTTTAAAGAGCATAATCAGCATGCTGCTAAAAAGCTGAAGGTTTTACTTGGTTATTATTACAGAAACAAGTCCTGTTTCTCTTTTGTTAAAAAGAGAATTATTGAGTCTAAATTTACCTCTTCTTGATATGCTGATGTTTTATACATGAGTGCCTCTGCTCAGTCTTTAAATGTTGGACAGTGTTTATCATGGAGCTCTGAGAATTATCACAAACTGTGGATTTCTGACTCATCACTGAACTTATACTCTAAAGTCAGTTGGACTTCCTTAATTGCACGTAGACATGGGCACTGGTATGTGTTCATTTACAAAGCCATTGTTGATAAAATTGCTGACTATCTTTCCTCCTTATTAATCTTGATGGATGGATTACATAACCTGAGATCATTGAGCTTTATGCAGTTTGTTGTTACCAAAGTCCGAACTGATCTGGGAAAGGGGCTTTAGCTTCTCTGCACCTTCTGCATGGAATAATCTGCAGACTGAATTTAAGCTGCAGAGCTCAGCATCTCTAAATGTTTTTAAATCTGCAATGAAAGCTCTGGAATACAGAGTTCTGAATGTCACAGCTTTAACTGATGGCTTTTATTGTTTTTCTCTCTTCCTTGTACTGTTGAGTCTGTGTTTTGCTGCCGTTCTTGGTCAGGTTTCCCTTGGAAAAGAGATTTGCTGATCTCAATGGGACCAACCTGGTTAAATAAAGTTTGAAGAGAGAGAAATATATATATATATATATATATATATATATATACATATATATATACATATATATATATATATATACATACACATATATATATATATATAGATAGATAGATAGATAGAGAGATAGATAGATAGATAGATAGATAGATAGATAGATTTCTTTTATAAATAAATAAAATAAAATGAAATTAATTAATTAATTTAAAATAAATTAATACATGAATACAGAAAAAAAAAAAATATATATATATATGTATGAAACATATCACTTAATAATAATAAGAATAAGAATAATTAAATAAATAAATAAATAAATAAATAATAACCCCTGTCTGAAAATCTTCAGTCAGCCCTGCTAGATCCAGAAATAGAGGACAGGCTCCATCAAAAGAAGTTTCAAAGGCTGCATGGTTGGTCCTTTCTCAAAATCCCCCTTCTCTATTTCAGGGTGAGCCCTATGGGGGTCTTGACAAGGAATATTCACTCTAAAATATCTCACATCTCTCAGCTCCTCAGGATACCTCAGTCCGATCCAAACAGCCTAATTCCACCTGAATCATTCTCTTTATACTACGCTTCTGTAGATAACGCTGTGCAATCATTAATCAGCTGGGGCTGGTGCATGGCTGGGGGAAGCAGACAATACAGATGCCTTCAAGTCATTCCACTCCACTCATCTCAGTAGCATCTTTTGGCATTTAGTGGCATTCAGAGTTATTGCTCTGTTAAGTAACTTTTGCCGTCTTAGTAGCCTTAGCACTTTACATCCTTATGAGGCTCAATGCTGAATTCTGTACATGTGAAAACTACCTTTGCTTTGCTCCTCCAGCCACAGTCCAAAAGACAGAGCAGTTTTAATGAAGGCTGTTGTTCAGATCTGCAGTTTGGTCTTTGCTCTGCAATGAATGGAATAGAATTTCTTTCTTTGACTATGTTGAGTCTTTAGATTCTCTCCAGTTTATACTGACGCTGCTCCATCTGTTGGTTTGGGGGTTTCTATAATGAGTGGTTTGTAGATGTCTGGCGAACAAAATACTGACCCTCAAGGATCCTAAATCCACCGCCCTCTATGAGCTTTACCCAGTAGTGATGCTTGCTCTGAACCAGGTCTCTTTTAATCCTCAGTATGATCTCACCTTTTCTCATTTGAATATAGAAAGGACATGTATGCCTTATCCTTGAAGCACTCAGATCTGACAGATCTCACCAATGCACTCATATCAAATTGCAAAACTAATTTTTTTTTTTTTGTCCTTTCTCTTCTATGATGAATTATCTGCATCATCGTTCCCCTTCTCAACCATCATCTCCTGGTTCATCAACGGTCACAAACCTATGACGAGATCCTGGTTCTCTTCAATCTGCGAGTTTCTGTTGAGCTGTGGCCTGCCTCCTGGACACTATTCCCCTCACTTCCTGAGGACTGGTGTAACCATGACAGCATTGCTTCATCTGCCTACCTCCACACTGGAATCCCTGGCGCGCTGGTCCTTTTCTGCACATCAACGCTAAGGAGACTTCACAAGAAAGTCATCCTGGCTGCTCAAAGCTCATGAGTTCCTGCATTTGATATTTAAAGATTGCATCCAATTGCTGCATAACTCTGTACTGCAGATCAGGTGGTGTGCTTTTCTGCAACGCTAAGGAGACTTCACGAGAAAGTCATCCTGGCTGCTCAAAGCTCACGAGTTCCTGCATTTAATAATGAAAGATTGCATCCAATTGCTGCATAACTCTGTACTGCATATCAGGTGGTGGTGGTGGTTAAGTATGTACCAATTCATCATGCTTGCATGTGCATTCTCTAGGTAGTATGTTCCTCTCAGCGGGCGCTGGGGGAATGGCGACACAGCGGCTGGTGCTTGGGCCCACACATAGTAGTTCACTAGGTAGTATGTTCCTCTCAGCGGGCGCTGGGGGAATGGCGACACAGCGGCTGGTGCTTGGGCCCACACATAGTAGTTCACTAGGTAGTATGTTCCTCTCAGCGGGCGCTGGGGGAATGGCGACACAGCGGCTGGTGCTTGGGCCTACACATAGTAGTCACTAGGTAGTATGTTCCTCTCAGCGGGCGCTGGGGGGAATGGCGACACAGCAGCTGATGCTTGGGCCCACACATAGTAGTTCACTACTGGGCGTGGGCCCAGCCGAGTAGCCTCCGGTCTGGGGACCCCTGGTACAACCAGGGCCACAGCAGAAAAATCGGAAAAATATATATATATATATATATATCCATATATATATCCGTATATATATATATATATATATATATATATATATATATATATATATATATCCATATATATATCCATATATATATATATATATTAGACCCTCCAGAAAAACGCGGGCAAAAATCCTTGATTCTGCGAGCCAAAATCCTTGATTATGCGGGTCAAAATCCTTGATTACGCGACTAAATATGCGGGTTTTTTATGCAGGAAAATTGCGGAAATTTGCAAAGTATGCGAATAGTTGTGAAATATGCAAAATAGATGCGAAATATGCAATATATGCAAGAACTGGGAAAAAAGACTGGGAAAAAAAAAGTTATTAGGCTACCACTGAATGAAAAAGAGAAATTTTAAGATAAATTGGTATACTAGATACAAGACACATCACAGTAAGTGCTGGTTATGTTTCATTTATTAACAACTTAAGCATGGCTTAAACATTCCTCCACACATATTTCTCAAAAATAAAACATTTTTTCTGCTTAGTTGTACCTTGAGGTAGAGCACTGTTGAGGTTGCTGCACTGTTTTCAAACACAGTTAAAACTTAACTGATGAACATCACCATTAAATATAAAAGCTCTCAATGAGCCAATACTTGTTCTAAATATGAGAGTCTTATTGCACTTTAGGGAACCCTGCTCAGTGAACAATACCATATTGCTATATTAATGTACAAAAGAAAGTGCAAATATGCAATATCAAAATAAAACAAAGTGCAATCTCTGGGTATTTCTGATGCCTGAAAAATTACGAGATAACAAAATATAGATCCAATCCTATTTCTTTTCCCTTCTTCCTCTCTCTCAAAACAATGCATCAGTTTCTGAAAAATTAAATAACAAAAATTGAGAAACAAAAACAATAAGACTCAGTGTCCAATTAAATCATAATTATTCATTATCCTCTATCCCCTCTGCTTCAACATCCATGCCCTCCCACTCTTCATCCTCCTCCTCTCTCTCCTCCCTCTCAAACACTCCACTCCAGATGCGTTGGTTGTAGCACAAGAAGACTAGTGCCTTCAAGTTTTGATTGGTTGTTGACCTCCTTCTGTTGCTCAATACCAACTTGTAGATACTGTTGCTCCTTTCAGCATCTGCTGAGTTGGAGACAGCATCTTTGTATCTACGTGCCAAGACAGAAAGAGCTGGAAGTCTATCCTGCAAGCCATCCCAGAACAGATCCAGATCTACCATGCCGGATTGTGCTGCTCTGAGTGCTGCCGGACCCAGGGATGTGACATAAGAAGTAAACTCATCATTTGGCACATGAGAGAACCCTGGAATGGCCTTGTAGCTTTCTACAGAGTTGTCTAGGAATGCAATGTTACAGGGATCAAACACCCTGACCTCCTTGAGAAACCCTATGGCTGGCTGCCCATCTGACATATACTTGCTGAGCTTTTCTTCAGCACTGATATAGGCCTCGCCAACTGTGCGGAGGATGGTGGTTTTAACTTGGCGTGGTAGGTCAAATCCACAGAAGTATTCGTCGCATACCTCCAACTGCAGCTCTTTGTTGGCTGCAATGACCACCTGCAGGTCCTCCAGATAATTGAAGACCTTTGTGGTGACTGGGCGTCTACTCTCGAAGATGTCTAGTAGATGGATGATGTTCTTGCATTTGTCAGCCATGATATTAATCTGCACATTAAGAGACTGAGCCAGGCTAGGGTTTTGCAGCATCTGATGGAGTTTCTCCACTGACTGTGGCACACTTCTGCCACACACCTGACAATGAGAACCACACAAAGAGAAAAAAGTAATCAGCGCAAACATACTGTATAATAACTCAGTGGTTCTCAAAGTGAATTGAGACCTGCAGAGTCCTGGGACAGGTGTTTAAGGGGGGTCTAAATCAACCCCTTACATGTCTGTAACTCTAAGGGGAGATCTTGAAATATAACAGTTTGAGAAGAACTGTAGTAACATTTAAATTAACATTTAAATCCTGACCAGGGACAAAGACTGTAAATTAGCTTATATACGTTCACATTTTCTCATTGTGGCAATGTTGTATGTATTGTCCCGGTCAAATAAACATTAAAATAAAATTAAAATAAATAAAATGTATCTACCTGAGTTTCCATCTCGAACTCCTTGTAGAGTCCAAAGTATTCTCTGTGGTATTGTACAGCAAAGAACCAGGAGTTCCACCGTGTTGCACAGGGGTTTGGGGGCATGGTCACCTTTTTTCTTGGCAGCTTGTGTGTCATGAAGGAGAGGTATCGTCTCTTGCGTGATCCAGCATTGAAGAACATCTGGGAAAAGCTCACCATGAATTGGTTCAACTCATCAAAAGGTTTGCGGAAGGCATTTCCAATGAGGTTCATGATGTGTGCCATGCACGTGATGTGCAGTGAGTTGGGGTACAGTGCCTGCAGAGCAGATTTGAATGCCTTCTTCATATATGCTGCATTATCTGTGTCAAACACAATCACATCTTCATTTGGAATGCTGTAATCTTGTAGGCACTTTACAACAGCCACAGATACAGTGGAATGATTGCACTCTTCAAGGAACACAGTGTCTGCAAGGTACGCCAAAATCTGGCCAGAATGGTCCTTTTCAAGTGGTGCAAGCAGGATGTTCAACACGCATCGGCCCTCTACATCTGGAGTCTCATCAAATATAACGGCCACAGGTTTTCCAGCTAGAAGTGTCTTCAACTCTTCTTTTTTCTTCTCGTATACTGCTCCCAAGTAATGCTCTTGAAGCTGGTGAAATCCAGGAATGGCGCCGCCATTGATTACTTTTTCATTCAGGAATTTTCTCAATACAGGATGGTCGCTCTTAAAGAGTGGAATGTTTACAGCAGTGCAGGTGGCAACCCAGGACTCACAAAGCTGTAAACAAAAAAAAACAAACATTTTTTTAAAACTATTAGGCTGTCTTATTTATTTTCACCTTTTTATTTTTCTGTCTCTGTCTCACTCCCTCTCTTCTCTCATTCTCCATTCCTCCTCTCCCTCATTCTCTCTCATCCCCTCTCCCCACTCCACTCTGTCTATTTTCGTCTATCCACATCTTGCTCCCTCTTGTCAATCTCTTCCCCCCTCTCTCTCTTTCACAGCCTCTTTTCCTCACTTTTTTTCATCCTCTCTCCCTCTCTTTCACCCTCCATTTCTCTTCCCTCTTCCCTATCCATCTCTCTCACGCCCCTTCCCCCATCACTAAGGTTAAAACACTATCCTATTCCCTTTTTTTTGTTTTTTTTTTAAGAGAAAATGTTATTTGGAACTTTTAATCACACATGCATGCACACACATACACACACTTTCTCATTCAGTTTTCATATTAGTTCGTTATAAAGTTTCAATCGTTACTCACCTCGTTTGTCGTTTGCCTCGCGACAGTCTTGGATGTTGCTGCCTCCGTTACAGTAAGTTGTTTGCCTCCTTTTCTTTCGGCAAGCCTTTTGCTGTGTTTCGTGGTGGCGAAGTGTTGTAACAACGTGGATTTCCTCTTGTGCTCTAGAACGATGTTGCACGGGGTGCAAAAAAGTTTACCGCCGCTTTCATGCAGTAAATCTGGGTACTGTTTTGCTCGATCTCTGGCTGAGATATTGGTAGGCAGATGCGACCGACTTGCATGCGCCATTCTTGTTTTTTTTTTCTCCCCCACCTTGAGCGCCGTGCTCATCGTGTGTGTGTGAAGGCACTACCTGATGACGTTGCGCAGGGCGTCACATGTCACAGCTGCATTTATTTAGGTTATAGTCTTCTCATTTTAATGCGGAAATTTTAAAATCAAGCATGACCCGCATATTTCGCATTTTTTCCGCGAAAATGTGTGATTATTGCGGGAATTATGCACCGTTTTGCAGGGAAATATGCGGCATTTTGGGAAATATTCGACTCCCGCATAATCAGCGACAGATTGGTGATTTATGCGGGAATTCATGCGATCGCATATTCGCGTTTTTCTGGAGGGTCTAATATATATATATATATATATATATATATATATATATATATATATATATATATATATATATATATGTATATATATGTATGTATGTATGTATGTATGATGATAGTCACCAAAAATTCATATTTTTGGTTTTTGATAACACCAGTCTGAATGTCATTATACGAGAGGAAATTTATATCCATAGAACTAGAGGACAGCAAATCATGAACATACCTCCATATGTCCTGGACAATTTCACAAGCATAAAATAGATGTTCTGTCGTTTCCACATTTTTATCACACATTTGACAATTTTCTACTTCAAATTTGAATCTTTTTTTATGAATTCATTTGAAGGATACATGTTATTTATAGTTTTAAAATGTATGCCTTGTATTTTGAAGGAAGTGGAAATGTCAGGAATTTTGTTCTTATCATTGATCTTTCAGATTTGTTGAAATCTCGAAGGATGAGTGTACTCCTAATTTTTCTCAGATATAGGTCGTCAACAAGGTGTTCTCTAAGAAATGTATTATTACATTTGTCATGCATAAAATCTATACATCCGATTTTAATTTTGGGCAATCTGGATGTTGTTATGGTCAATAAGCTATACTTCACTAACTGAATAAGAGCATTTGGAATGTTTTGAATTACCTTTTTATAATCCCCCATGGAGCATTCAACATTATACTTATTAATAAATACTTTTAGATCAAGAAAATGACCATATTTGTCCATTAAATGTACAATAGACCAAATATCTTTTTTCATCCAGTTTTCCATAAAAATAGACTTCCTCCTACACAATATGACTCTGTTATTCCATAAAGGAACATTATGAGGAGTGAAATTATGCTGGAAGACCATTTCCAATGTAACAAAACTTGTTGGTGAAAAGTGGATAACTTAATAGGCAGTTCAGTCAGTCAACTCACGTTCAATTGTTTTATTGTAGCTGCATACATGTTACAGGTTTGGCGTCCAGGCTCCAGTTTCATCACTCCTTTGCAGAAATGTTTACATGAAGGCATGGAGGAGTGATGAGCAAAACATATGAGAACACCCCTGGAGCCTGCAGGTGGATGCTGGGGTGGAGGTGGGGGTGAAAGAAAGAACAGCAAATCAGTGTCTGGCAGCATAGACGTTTGCCGGGCAGAGGGAGAGGTGGGTAAACTCCCAGTTTAAATACACCGCCAAATTGAGAGGTGGAGAGTGTGATTGGAGGATTGATGTAAGGAGTGTGACGTATGACATGTGAATGTGACATGTGAATAGCAGCGCTGCTCGAGTTGTCTGCCTGAACTAGCTCGCAGGCTTCGCTTCATTTCAGTCAGTCAACTCACGTTCAATTGTTTTATTGTAGCTGCATACATGTTACAGGTTTGGCGTCCAGGCTCCAGTTTCATCACTCCTTTGCAGAAATGTTTACATGAAGGCATGGAGGAGTGATGAGCAAAACATATGAGAACACCCCCAAAACGTAACTGATAGGAGCCTGGCGCTGCTGAGAACTGTTATGTGTGGCTATTCCCCCCAGCGCCCGCTGGGAGGAATATACTACCTAGTGAACTACTATGTGTGGGCCCAGGCACCAGCCGCCGTGTCGCCATTCCCCCCAGCGCCCGCTGAGAGGAATATACTACCTAGTGACTACTATGTGTGGGCCCAAGCATCAGCCGCTGTGTCGCCATTCCCCCCAGCGCCCGCTGAGGGGAACATTCTACCTAGTGAACTACTATGTGTGGGCCCAAGCACCAGCCGCTGTGTCGCCATTCCCCCCAGCGCCCGCTGAGGGGAACATACTACCTAGAGAATGCAGATGCAAGCATGATGAATTGGTACATACTTAACCCCAGCACACCACCTGATATGCAATACAAAGTTATGTAGCAAGTGGATACGATTTTAAATACTAAATGCAGGAACTTATGAGCTTTGAGCAGACAGGATGACTTTCTCGTGAAGTCTCCTTAGCGTTGCAGAAAAGCACACCACCTGATATGCAGTACAGAGTTATGCAGCACGAGGATACGATTTTTTTATACTAAATGCAGGAACTCATGAGCTTTGAGCAGACAGGATGACTTTCTCATGAAGTCTCCTTAGCGTTGATGAGCAGAAAAGCACACCACCTGATATGCAGTACAGAGTTATGCAGCAATTGGATGCAATCTTTAAATTTCAAATGCAGGAACTCATGAGCTTTGAGCAGACTGGATGACTTTCTTGTGAAGTCTCCTTAGCGTTGATGTGCAGAAAAGGACCAGCGCGCGTGGAGGTAGGCAGATGAAGCAATGCTGACATGGTTACACCAGTCCTCAGGAAGTGAGGGGAATATTGTCCAGGAGGCAGGCCACAGCTCAACAGAAACTCGCAGATTGAAGAGAACCAGGATCTCGTCATAGATTTGTGACCGTTGATGAACCAGGGGATGATGGTTGGGAAGGGGAACGATGATGCAGATAATTCGTCATAGAAGAGAAAGGACAAAAAATTTTTTTTTAGTTTTGCAATTTGATATGAGTGCATTGGTGAGATCTGTCAGATCTTAGTGCTTCAAGGATAAGGCATACATGTCCTTTCTATTTTCAAATCAGAAAAGGTGAGATCATACTGAGGATTAAAAGAGACCTGGTTCAGAGCAAGCATCACTACTGGGTAAAGCTCATAGAGGGCAGTGGATTTAGGATCCTTGAGGGTCAGTATTTTGTTCTCCAGACATCTACAAACCACTCATTATAGAAACCCCCAAAACTAACAGATGGAGCAGCGTCAGTATAAACTGGAGAGAATCTAAAGACTCAACATAGTCAAAGAAAGAAATTCTATTCCATTCATTGCAGAGCAAAGACCAAACTGCAGATCTGAACAACAGCCTTCATTGAAACTGCTCTGTCTTTTGGACTGTGGCTGGAGGAGCAAAGCAAAGGTAGTTTTCACATGTACAGAATTCAGCATTGAGCCTCATAAGGATGTAAAGTGCTAAGGCTACTAAGACGGCAAAAGTTACTTAACAGAGAAATAACTCTGAATGCCACTAAATGCCAAAAGATGCTACTGAGATGAGTGGAGTGGAATGACTTGAAGGCATCTGTATTGTCTGCTTCCCCTCAGCCATGCACCAGCCCCAGCTGATTAATGATTGCACAGCGTTAACTACAGAAGCGTAGTATAAAGAGAATGATTCAGGTGGAATTAGGCTGTTTGGATCGGACTGAGGTATCCTGAGGAGCTGAGAGATGTGAGATATTTTAGAGTGAATGTTCCTTGTCAAGACCCCCATAGGGCTCACCCTGAAATAGAGAAGGGGGATTTTGAGAAAGGACCAACCATGCAGCCTTTGAAACTTCTTTTGATGGAGCCTGTCCTCTATTTCTGGATCTAGCAGGGCTGACTGAAGATTTTCAGACGGGGGTTGTTATTTATTTTATTTATATTTTTTTATTATTATTATTATTGTTATTATTACTTATTATTAAGTGATATGTTTTTTTTTAATATATATATTTTATGTATTCATTTATTTTAAATTAATTAATTAATTAATTAATTTTATTTTATTTCTATTTATTTTATTAAAGAAATATATATATATATTTTCTCTTTCTTTAAACTTTATTTAACCAGGTTAGTCCCATTGAGATCAGCAAATCTCTTTTCCAAGGGAGACCTGACCAAGAACGGCAGCAAAACACAGACTCAACAGTACAAGGAAGAGAGAAAAACAATAAAAGCCATCAGTTAAAGCTGTGACATTCAGAACTCTGTATTCCAGAGCTTTCATTGCAGATTTAAAAACATTCAGAGATGTCGAGCTCTGCAGCTTAAATTCAGTCTGCAGATTATTCCATGCAGAAGGTGCAGAGAAGCTAAAAGCCCCTTTCCCAGATCAGTTCAGACTTTGGTAACAACAAACTGCATAAAGCTCAATGATCTCAGGTTATGTAATCCATCCATCAAGATTAATAAGGAGGACAGATAGTCAGCAATTTTATCAACAATGCTTTGTAAATGAACACATACCAGTGCCCACGTCTACGTGCAATTAAGGAAGTCCAACTGACTTTAGATTATAAGTTCAGTGATGACTCAGAAATCCACAGTTTGTGATAATTCTCAGAGCTCCATGATAAACACTGTCCAACATTTAAAGACTGAGCAGAGGCACTCATGTATAAAACATCAGCGTATCAAGAAGAGGTAAAAATTTTAGACTCAATAATTCTCTTTTTAACAAAAGAGAAACAGGACTTGTTTCTGTAATAATAACCAAGTAAAACCTTCAGCTTTCTAGCAGCATGCTGATTATGCTCTTTAAAAGCCATATTCCCTTAAAAGAGAACCACTGTAGGAAAGACCTGACTTATAGCTAAGTAGGTGACAAATTCCTCTCTGCGTTGCAGATTTACTTAACAATGGTGTCTCGAAACACCACAGGCCTCTTTAATTTCTGCCAGAGTAAGGAACTTGAACATTCTTGGATCGCTATCCTTAGCTTTATCTTTACCTTTGTGCTGTAAAATTATTAATTGTTAATGCTGATTATACCTCCATCTCATTCAGAGTCTCACTTTACGTAACTGTTACTTATTTCTTTCGTAAGAAAGTTGATATTGCTTAAAAGGAACTGCATGTTACAACCCCTTTCTTTTCATTTTGGTTGTATTTATTCTATTGTACTTTATTTTAATTCTGCTTTGTTTTAGTTTAGTTAAATTAATGCTCCTTTATTCTAATGTCTTAATCAGATATTTCCACTGCTATAGTGTGTATGAGAGCAACTAAAACGACCGAATTCCCCTTGGGGATTAATAAATATTACTGAGTCTGACTTAGAACTACTGAAAAGTCTTCACACCTCGTACTGTATCTTTGTATGCAAATTCAGAACCACACAACAGATTCTTCACCAAATTAATATTATGACCTGTTGAGATAAGAGCAAAGTTTCATAAATTACTTTAAATAATTATGTACTAAGGTCTATGATTAACCATAACATCTCAGATGAATGAATAAAAGAGATAAAATATGATTAAAATAATGATACGAGCAGATGATCTAACATACCCTGAAGAAGACATGATTCAATCATTGTGTCAAATGTTAAAGATTACGGAATGAGATTACCCGAGCAGATTGATTCCTTAGAGAACCAGGAACGGCAGCAGCAGGCTGGAACCGAGAACCCGTGACAGGATTGGAACTGCAAATCCCAGGGTCCTTTGCGGTATGCCGTCAACCGGGATGTACAAGTGTCGGGCGTAGCTATGGCGACGGGAGAGGGACCCAAGTGGCTCGCATGGCATGGCGTTGTTTTCCATGGTGTTCAGCGCTGATTTAACTTGGTGCAGACCGGGCGGACGCGTCTGTGGAGAAGCTGGAATCTGGCTGCTTCGCTTGGGAGGCAGCGCCGTGCTCCAGCTCAGGAGGGACAATGGCAGTGCGCTTTACCTGGCGCTTACCTTCCCCCCGGAAGGAATCTGGAGTTCTGCTGGATCATCAAACAATCGAAAACGTCTTCGTGGCTGAAGCCGGCTGCTCGGTGATGTTACGGGCGTAGAGCTCTTCAAGGAGGCGGCGCACGGATCATCCGGAGGGTTGTTTGCGGATGTGCGGGGGATCCGGCGAGTCCGATTCATTCGCAAAGCGAACTTCAGTGACTGAATTTGGGGTTCAGGATTAAGCCCAGCGCCTTCCCATGACCGCTGAGACTCACTCACTGAATCGGAGACGACGAGAGACATCAGGATCACCGGAGCAAAAGGTAAGATGACGATCGCATGAGAGAGCAGCTGAAAGAACACGCGGCAAATCAGTGTCTGGCAGCATAGACGTTTGCCGAGCAGAGGGAGAGATGGGTAAACTCCCGGTTTAAATACACCGCCAAATTGAGAGGTGGAGAGTGTGATTGGAGGATTGATGTAAGGAGTGTGACGTATATGTGAATGTGACATGTGAATAGCAGCGCTTCTCGAGTTGTCTGCCTGAACTAGCTCACAGGCTTCGCTTCATTTTTGTAATTTCAAAATCACATGTTAATAAAAAATGAATACCACCTATTTTATTGAATATAAATGAGGGTAATGAAAACCATATGTCCTCTCCATTCTTTCAAAAAGACTGGAGCCATTTAACTTTTAATACTCCATTCATAATTTCAAAGTCAATAGCCTCAAGTCCACCATCCTTATAATCTTTCAGCAAATCCCCCTTTTTGATGTAGTGACGTTTATTTTTCCAAATAAAACTAAAGTTTATTCTATTAATCTCTTTTATTTGTCTTGGACAAATGGCTAAAGAATATGCAGGATAAATTAATCTAGAAAGTAATTCAAGTTTAGTTAACATTGTCCTACCGAATAATGTTAGATCTCTTTGTAACCAATTGTTTAATGTTTTCCTGCATTTGTCAACATTGTTCTGAATATTCTTTTTAATACTGGTGTCGGAGTCTTTAGAGATCCAAATACCTAGATATTTTACATCAGTCTTTACTGGTATGTTGCATATTGAAGAGTCAGGGCATTCATGGATACTCAGAAGTTCACGCTTACTCAGATTCAATTTCAGACCAGATGCCTGAGAAAATGTCTCTATTATTTCTAAAGCCAATGGTATTTGTTCTTTATTTTTTAGGAATATGGTCGTATCATCAGCTAACTGACTTATAATCAGTTTGTTATTATTGATGTTTAGCCCTTCATTGTTTGAGTTTGTAACAGCTATAGTTAATAATTCTGTGACTACAATGAATAGAAGAGGTGAGATGCTGCATCCTTGTCTAATTCCCCGTTCTACACTAAATCTAGGACATGTACCTTCTAGAAGAGAAACACAACTGTTGATATTTGTATATAGCACTGTTATTATATCAATGAATTTATTTCCAAAACCAAAATGTTTTAAAGTATTAATAATAAAAGAATGTTCTACCAAATCAAACGCTTTATGGAAGTCCAGAAATAATACTAGAGAATTTGCATTTCCATGCAGGAAATGCGTTGAAATGCTGAGTGCGACTGCTGAAAATGTGAAATGGAATTGCTAAAAGTATTGCAAAGAAAGTTGAAAATGTGACATGAATAGTTGTAAGCAGTAAATCACGGCTGAAAATGTTTGAAATGTGCATTGAAAATGTTGTGCAAAAGTTGATGCTGCTTAAACAGTCATATCTCAGAAAGTGTAGTAGATAGTGAAAAGTGCAGTAAAAATGTTTACAGTTGTGAAAGAAAGCAGAAAATGAATGAATGCTTTATAACATGGTTGAATGTGGTATTTGTAGCTGTCCCTAATAAGAGGCAAGTGAGTGTAATAAATGTGAAATGAGTGTAAATTGAAGCATGACTATGCTATCGTAGTGGAGAGTCTGTATTAGATGGAGAAGAAAAGTAAATTCCCCTTCGCCCGAATTTGAACCCGAACCCGATCTCCCGAGTAAAAGATTAGTGCGCTATCCACTAACCTACGGAGCCGTCTATGCTGAATCACCGAAAGCATAGTATTTAGTGCTGTATAACGTTTGGTACTTCCGGGTAAACGAACGCTCACTGAGACAAAGTGATGTCAGATTAGACTTTAAAGTGGATTTCACGTGTAGGAGGAAAGTTATTCTACGTTTTGATGCATAAATCATGTCTGTGGAGGACGTTTTAAAGAAGTTATGACAAGATAATTCTGCTGAAGTTTTTGTCTGTCTCTCACTCTGACGGGTCACGTGACACCGTCTGATTTGAGAGAAATCCGCAAAAGTTGGTGTTGCTTAAAAATTCATATTTAAAAAACTGTTGAAGCCAGCAAAAAGCTGAAGATATTTAAAAATAGCTGAGAAGTATGCCCAATCTGTGGAGCTTCAAAGTTGCTGAAGTTTTCAGCAGAACTGCGGAGATGTCCCATTGATTTCAATGTAAAAATACATGCCGAAATTATTTTTTACTGTAAAAAGTATAACTGTTAGATCTGTGAAAAATACAAGCGCACTTCTCCTGAACATGCTGCATATGTCATTTTTTTTTCTGTCAAAATCTGTGCAAATTTGAAGCCTGTGAAAGGTACCACAATTCTGAATAAGAAAAAGAACAAAATGGAGTTTAGGGAGAACAATATGTTGAAATGCTGACTCAGCATTTCAACATAATAAGAGCATCCTCCTCAATTAATTAATTATATTCAATAAGATCCAAAACCAGGCGGATGTTGTTATGTATAGATCTACCTTTGAGAAAGCCAGACAGTGTTGGGCTAATGAACTCAGATAAGCCTGTTTTTAATCGTGTTGCCAAAACTGTTGTTAGAATCTTGTAATCGGTGTGATTGGTCTTAAATTGCTTAAAATCCTCTTGTCTTTTCCAGGTTTTGGTATTAGTTTAATTATACCTTGTTTCACTGTTACCATTAGTTCTTTATGGTTAATACATTCATTAATAGCTTGGAGCAACATTAGTTTTAGATCTTCCCAAAAGTGTTTAAAAAAATTAGAAGTTAAACCATCTGGTCCTGGAGAGCGATCAGATGCCATTCTTTTAATAGCACAATCAAGTTCTGTTATCTTTAATTCCTCATCGCATGTTTCTTTAAATTCTTTATCAATCATAGGAATCAGATTTTTAATTTTATTGAGGAAGGATGAGGCATTTTGCTCCGAATATGAGGACTTGTACAGATTACTGTAAAAGTTGAAAACTTCTTTTGCTATGCGTTTAGGTTCTGTGCATTCTATACCTTCAATCAATAGACTATCAATTGAATAATATTCCTGTCTACGTTTTTCCAAGTTACAAAAATAGGCCGTGTTCTTTTCTCCCTCTTCAATCCAACGTGCTCTGGATCTTATATATGCTCCTTTAGCCCTAGAAATATACATCTCATCCAGTTTAGTTTGCAGTTGATTTATATTTTCTTTATCTTCTTCATTCCAATTAAGTTTACTATAGAGCATCATAAGTTCTTCGACCACTTATGTTTCCTTTGCTCTCTTTTCCATATTTATTTTTTTACTAAATGTTATTGAGTATTTCCTTATACTGAATTTAGCAAATTCCCATTTTAGGATCGGTGTGACAATAGTATGATCATTTTTTATATCCAGAATCAATTTTTTTATTCCATCACAGAATTCTGTGTTCTTTAACAACTGGGAGTTAAATTTCCAGTAGTCTTTTGGTTTTTTGTTGTGATTTCTTTTATTTAATTTAAGCTTAATAATGCAATGATCACTTAAAGGGGAATTAGCAACTGAGGATTCTGTAACATGTTCTAAAATTGAATCTGAGACAAGCCAGAAATCAATACGTGATTTACTTTGACCGTTTGGTTTAAACCAGGTAAACTGTTTGACATCATTATGTAGAAGTCTCCAGATATCAACTAATTTGTTATTACTTCTCAATTCTTCTAAAATTGGATTTTTATATTCACTTAATAATTTTGAAGGCCATCTGTCTTTCCACTCATCAGGAGTTACATTGAAATCACCCCCAACCACTATGTGATTAGTGGGAAATTTTGCATTAAATTCTGCAATAAAAGTTGATATCTGATGGAATAACTTTCTATTTTTTTGATCATTGTTGTAGCCATAAATGTTGAAAATGATAATGGTATTATTATGAATTTCCAGTACACAGGCTACCCAGTGACCACCTTTATCCACTTTTTCACACAGGATCTTACCAGGACATTTGTTAAAGCATATTGCAGTTCTAGCCGAATGATTAGTCCCATGGCTAAAGAGGATTTTATCCCCCCATTGTGTCCAGAATTTAACGTCGGATGAGTCTGAATGAGTCTCTTGAAGAAAACACATTGTGCTTGTAACCCTTTACAAAATAACAAGACAGCTTTTCGTTTAACAGATTCTTTGAGTCCCCTTGTGTTAAAGGAAATGAAGGAAATGTCAGTTTTTAAATGAAAAACAGAACACATGAACGAATGAACAAGTGAACTTTGAAGAAAAGTTTTAGGGAGGTGGAGTAAAGAAACCTTGAGGTAGAAGTCCCATATTCAAAAATGTTCCACTGTAGCTTATTGCAAGTTTGAAATCTCAGCCCTTCATCTTCTTTCTATTCCGTGATGCGTCTGCCTTCAATGAATCTGAAAGGTCCTCTGAACCCCGCCGCTTTGCCTTCTTTTCTTGCTTTCTTGATTTTCGGCCACAAAGCCTGTCTTGCCTTCCAGTCCTCTTGTGTCAGATCCTCCGCAAAACGGATTCCCTCTTCCTTGCACACTGGGGAGGTTTTGGTTTGTCTCCATATCTCATCTCTAACTGCTCTTCTCACAAATAAAATGATTACTTGCCTTTTCTTGTTTTCCATCATTCGACCCACTCTGTGCACTTTATCAACTGCTTCACCCGTCTTCTCTGCCAGGTCGGGTGCAATCTTACTCAGAAGTTGAATCACCTCCTTTCTCACATTTTCACTTGCATTTTCTTTTTTCCCTTTGATGCGCAGGCACCACCGTCTTTAGTATCTGTCATTGTTTACAACCTGGCTCTTCATGACCTTGTTTTCCTTTTGGAGTGTTTCAAATGTTTTCTCCAGGTGTTTTATTTTTGTCTTACATTCCTCTAACTCCTTTGCATTTAGCTGCACCGACTTAGCAATGATTGCTAGCATAGCACTGTGTTGTTTCATCTGCGTGGTTACATCTTAAATACACTCGTCAACACGCTTTCCCAGAGCGTCGATATCTCTCAGTATAGTCTCTGTGTTTTTTTCTTCTTGAGGCATACCTTTAGTTTTTTCCTCCAAACACGTTTTTTCTGGAGTGTCGTTTGGGGTTCCCATTGACCTGTCCCGTTTGTAGTAGTTAGCCGTAGCCGACTCCTCCATGGGTGCTTCCGCATAGTCATGCTCACTCGTGTCACATTTTTCAAAAGAGAGACTTGTCTGTGCCAAAAGTTCACTTTGCTGTTCTCCGTCATGTTTGGGCTGAGTGCTGGCCAGGAGACAAATTTTAGTGGAATTATTTAGCTTGTTTTTAAGTTTTAATGTCGGGGCCTCTGTGGAGCTCAGAGAGATGCAGCTAGTCAGCGCGCCATCTTAACCGTAACTCCGCGACAGCCGCTTGCCACACTACCACATAGCTTGTCGCATGATGTCAAAGTAAAAAAAAGGTTAATCTATTCAGATGATGTCATGCGTGGCTGTGCGGCAACAGCCAATCAGCGGTGTGTGTATGTGTGACGGTACCCAAGAGAGACAGTTATTCGTCCGGACTACAGGGCGGATGAGTTCCGTCTAGGCGGAACTAATGTTCCGCCTAGACGGACCGCGGTAAACTGACAGATAATGCTGCTGCAGGGCATCAGCTGCAGTGTTTTGTGGTTGATGAGTGAATGAAAAGGATACAGCTGGAATAATGTCCGCTTATATCCTAATATATGATATATGATATGATCGCGGTGAAACTCGAGTGGACGTGACGTCACCCAGCGATGGCCGACGGCAACGGTGACCAAAATGAGGTATTTATGCATGCGCGATGCTACGTCAATGCGATTTTGGTAGCTGGGTTGCTTGCAGTGTGAACGCAGCATTACGCTAACTGCGCACGCTATGCAACCTACCACCCCCCCCTCCCCCCTCTGTCTGATTGGCACATGAGTATGATCGCCCCCTGGATGTGGAGGGGGTGTACCCTGTTTTAGTGACTCGGCCGAGCCACAGTATTTACCTGCTGAAATTCAGAGCCAAGGCTGTGTATTGAAACCTGACTTTTTTAGATAGATAGATAGATAGATAGATAGATAGATAGATAGATAGATAGATAGATAGATAGATAGATAGATAGATAGATAGATAGATAGATAGATAGATAGATAGATACCTTATTTATCCCCATAGGGAAATTGTTGTATCCAGCAGCTTATATGAAACACATTAAAACACATATAAAAATATCCTCACATGTAAGAACTAGGTCTGGGACTTTAACGCGTTAACTTGATAATTAATGGGGGGAAAAAATTAACAGTGTTTTCAAAAACGACACATTTTATCGTGTTTTATTTTATAGTCTATGTCACATGCGTCGCAGAGGGTCCGGGCTGTAAAACCCTATACAAGGGAGTGTGCACGGATGCCGACTCGCTCAACACCTGCAGTGCTAAATTGTGTCCGGTGACAGTCATGGAGGAAGCAAAATACAAATGTAAGTTCAACGTAAGTGCCTGCACAAACTCTGTTAAACTCAGGCAACAATTTCATGATTGTCATCCAGATGTTTACAACTTTAGTTGTACATGTCACTGATTATGAAATTAAGGCCTGCCCTGCATTAGTCCACAGAACAGTATATTTTATTAAATGTTTTATATTTACGAGGAATGTAACGACAACCAAATAATTCGTAAAAGTGAGAGTGAAAAATGAAATCTCTCCAGCAAGAAAAAGAATAATAAAGAATAAGTGAAATAATTTGTGTTGTTCTAGGATAAAACAAAATAGCTTTTTAATTACCTGAGACACGTTCATTAGGCTAATTTCAGCACGGAGATACATATAGGCTGATCAAAATCCTGTTGCAGAAAGGTTCTGTGCTCATATTTAGGTCATTTCTTATTTCATTATCTATTTGTGATTTTTTTCAAAAATTCAAATTACAAGAAAAAATAGCCTAGCTGCTCTTTTGCTTCTCTGACATCAAAACATATTAAAATTAAACCACAACATGGTTCAAGTTCAGTCTCAAAATATTAATAATAAATATTATTATGCCAGGGTTTAAAAAATGTTGGTAAACTTTTAATAAATTGACCTTACATTAAATTATACAATAAATGACAAATTTTTGTTCAATCTCATATGATTTAATAAAGATGAATAAAATCAATATCCAGAGATATTTTTTACAGAATGCATTAGCAACAAAAGTACAGAGGCTCACATTTCAGTGCTGTGTAATCAAAAGTAAAACACAACTTAAACCTCTGCGCCTTTTGGAGGATCTCATCTGCTCATGTTTCAGTAACTGGTGGATCAATGCAAAAACTGCCGCTCGTGAAAGATGCCGCTTCGAAACCATGGCAACATACAATTCCTGTTTCCGCCTGAGGGAGGGAAGTTTATCCCAAAGTTTACTGCTGTAGTCCTGCCCTTCACCTTGGTGAAGAGAACTACATCAACTGCGAGTGTGACTCTGTGAAGGAGTGCACTCCATTACGGAGGGGGAGTGTGTAGAGGCTGGTTTGAAAAGGACCCGATGTCGCATTTCTCCTAAAATGAATCTCCTCGTCTCCTCTCTTCCTCCTCTCTTTGGCATGCATCTCTGGTGGGCGGGACTAAGACGCAAGTGAACTAAGCAAGTGGAGGAGGCAAGGATGAAACTTTGGAGCTTTGAGATGCAGCCTATGATATGGCAGCCCACTTGTTCCGCTAGCACCCTGAGAAGACATCTGATTGGTTGATGCCTAAAGGGCAGAGCTCTCAGACTGTGATAAAACTTTCTGTTCCTGTTTAGTATGGGGAGAGGTTTGTCTCAAAATGATGCACACAAATCTTTCCATGATTTTCACGTGTTTTTCAGATCCACAAATATATCCATAATTTTCTCATGTGTTTTTCAGATCCACAAATATATATATGATTTTCACATGTGTTTTCAAATTTTGTGAGTGCATTTATCATGACTTATCATTTGTAAATCTTCAATTCTGCTTGTGAACCTATTGGAAGTGCGTTTGTGGATCAACTGACACCTGCATTCATTTTTGAGACAAACGTAACGCAGTTTTTCCTAGAAATGCACACACATATTTGGACGGATTTATCTCATTAATATGCAGACAAATATCCAAGAATTTCACACGTGTTTTGCAGATCCACAAATATAAACATGATTTTCTCATGTGTTTTTGGGATTCACAAATATTTTTACGATTTTCACATGTGTTTCTCTGATCGGCAAACATATGCGTGATTTTCACATGTGTTTTTAAGGTTCACAAATATATCCACGTTTTTCACATGTATTTCTAAAGTTTGTGAGAGCATTTGTCGTGACTTATCATTTGTAAATCTTCAGTTGTGCTTGTGAATCATTTAAAATGCGTTAGGTGTATCAGCGTAGCGTGCATCCATTTTTGAGACAAACGTACCGCAGTTTCACAGTGTCACACACACACAGGTTGAGAATATTCACATGTGTCTAGAGCCCCGTCCCCTCCATCCACTAGGCGGCAGTGTTGCTGTCTTTGTTTAACATGGGGCGTCAAACGGCCTGCCCGGCCATACATCCATGGCCTCGGCTCGGTGCTGTTGAAGAAGAAGGAAGCCCCTTCAGGAGCAGAAAGGCGCATCAACTTAGAAGCAAAAGCAGCCAAACCTAGTCCACCAGTATTCATTTCTGGCCCCTGCCATGCTCTGGAGTGTGTCTTTTATATGTGTATAATGTTTATTCATTTTTCTGAACAGAACTTTGACGATCATTAACAGATGAACGTACCAGGCACAGCATCGCTGCAGACCGCTGACGCCTCCTCCTGCTGACTGGATCCCCCATCAGGACCATGGAAACCACTGGTGTACTGCATCTTCATATTTCAGGTTGTTATATGTATAGTTATATTCTTAATATAACTTTAAAATAAGTTGTGACCTCTTTGACATGGATCCCTCAGCACATGAGCTATGGACAGAATATTAGAGAGACTCATGTCGTGTTGTGATGGTTTCATTTTTCTAACTGTTTGACTCTATGAAGCATCTGTGATGAGCCTACACTGACCTCTAGTGGTCAAAGTGCAGACTCACATTATTACATGATTTAAATGAGCTACACAATATCTTTGAGATACTATCTTTATTAAAGTGTATGACAAATATCTTTTCATTAAAAGTTCAGCTATTAAAGACATTTTTCATGATCAATATCACTTTAAATGGTTCATGTAAATGTAAGATTCATTTAACCAACAATGTTCGTGTAGTGTGAGATGATCAGAGTTTAAAGATTCCTTTTCATACAGTATATAGACATAGAAGCTGAGAGCCTGTTTGTTAACCCTTTATTGTATGATTAATTGATAATATTTTCGAAAAAATGATTCAGTGCATTTTTTTCACTGAAGATTAAGAAACATAATTTAAAAGACTGTGTCTGCTGGTAATCATTCATCTGAATGTATAAGAAGATGACATGTGGAGTTCCCCAAGGATCAGTCCTCAGATGACCCCTTTTTTATATCTGCATGCTGCCTCTTGTTCATATCATGCAATATCATAGCAAGCACACAAAATTTATAATTAATGCCCGAACACTGTTTCATTAGAATAATAAATACTTTGTGTTTTCAAGTATGAAGCATGGCAAAAAATGAAAAAAAAAAAATGTTTAAAATAAAGCTTCCTCATTGAATGGAGGAAGAGAGGCCAAGAAACAAAACACTGTCATCTTCTTCATGCTTAAAGGTCCCTTAAATGCTGCTTTCAATGCTCTGTTTTTACTTCCTGGGGTTTATGATGCAACAGTTTCCTGCAGTGCCAAGAGAGGCGCACTTAAGGCGCAGAGGAGCGCAGAGAGGCGCATCCACGCCTCTGTCTGGAGAGGGAGGAGAAAAGCCGTGAGTGGGTTTAGCACAGCCGAGTGTTGTCTTCACCAATCAAATGACCGCCCCTCCTTGCCTTTAAATGCGCTGCAGCCGAGGCGCAGCATCTCATTGGTCTGAATGATCCCTGCTGAAACCCTGTGCTGGAAAGATCCAGTAGCGGAGACGGTCGGAGCTGCTGTCACTTCAGCAGCTGGGAGAACAGGCTGGCCATCGGAGCGCGCATCGGGGGCAACAAAGCGCGTCACCGTGTGGGCCAGCTCCCAGGACAGATGTAATCTGTTCCTCTGTCATTTATAGGAGTACAAAATTAAGAGGCAGCACCGCAGCTGGCTTGTCCATTTATAATGCTTGTGATCCACCTGCATTCCTGGTTTGTCGTCGCCAAATAGCAGAGCCTTTAGTGATATACTGTATACTCTCCCAGTGTCTCCGCCTCATCCTCCTTACAATAATGTACTCCATCTTTTTAGATCACGTTAAAAATAAAGACTAAAATAGAGGAACATGGGAAATCACAGGTAAATCCTGAGTGGCATACACTGATTTTCTCTCTTTTTTCTTTGTCTTTTTTCTCCTTCTTTTCTTTGAATTTAATGAAATGAGAGAAGCCAGATATATACTCAGTATCAGATGTTAAGGCGGTTTGTTGTTTACTTGTAAGATGTGCATCAAACTTCCAGCTGCCATCAGGTCAAGTTTCCATTATTACAAACGGCTTTAATCCGACATCAGATGTGATGGAACAGTTAATATAGATACAAATGTATCTGCTGGTTTAGACTGTTACATGAAATTAGTGATTGCTGTGATTGTTTATTGCATTAAAATGTGCCTGTACTGCCCTCCTAATGGTGTGCATAACCAAAATTAGACAGCCAGCCAAACTCCCTGAATGATCAACGCGAGAGTCAGGATGTAGCGTCTGAAGCTCCAAGTTTAATGAAGACTCTTGTTGTCAGACAAGGTGTAAAACTGAAATAACAGAAATATGCCAAAATAAAATTCTTACAAAATTATTAATGTATGAATATTAAACCAAATTACATGAATTATACTAGAAAATAAAGTACAGGTATCTTAAATATCCTGGATACATGGTACAAGTAGCATATGCTATGCTAAGCAATGGTAACTAAATATCTAGATAATAATCTAGCAACAAAAAAATGTCCATCAATATTCATCAAAATTAAGAGATATCTGTGTAAATAATAATCTTCACTTACAGACAATGCTTCTTATGGCTCAAAATCAAAGGATTGCGATGGATGAGAGGACAGCTCCACCTTCTGCTGATCTCTACACTAACTGACAGGAGCATGTGTAACAACTACTTCCTGGTTCCTTTTTCCCTAATTTTTAACTTCCTGCTGCCATACCACATTTAACCACATTACAGGGGGGCGCTAAAATGCCAAAACTTCAAAACTGCCTGGGAGGCAGAACACTCCCCGCCTGGCGTCTGTGATGCCACTATCATTTGTACAATTTACATACTAACTTGGTCCTCTTTGGGAAGAAGAAGAATAACTGCTGAGACAGGTCTCAGGAATGTCTTTGGTGTCCCTTGTGCTGCAGTGTTCACTTCGACCTTTCGCACCTTTCCATCCTGGCCTGGATAGGTTGCTGTCACCAGTGCCATGGGCCACTGGTTTCTTGCAGCTTGGCTGTCCTTTAACAGCACTACGTCACCTTGTTGCAGGTTACGGCGTTTCCCAACCCACTTGCGATGGCTCTGTAGCGTAGGGAGGTACTCCCGTCTCCATCGGGTCCAGAATGCGCTCGCAAGCGCCTGCACCTGTCTCCACTGGCTCTGGTGGAGGTCCTTGTCTGAAAAGTCTCGAGGTGGAGGAGGCACAGCACCCTTTTGGGTGAGCAGCATTGTGGGAGTCAACAAGAAAGGAGCGTCTGGATCGGTGGACACTGGAGTAAGGGGTCTGGCATTGATGATGGCAGAAACTTCACACATGAAAGTGCATAGGACCTCATGGGAGAGATTGACATGCTCCTGCAGCAGTATGGAGTCGAAGATCCGTCGGCTACTCCAATCATCCGCTCCCAAGAGCCTCCCATGTGCGATGAGTAGGGGGGATTGAACTCCCAAGAGCAACCTTGGTTACTCAGGTATCTCTGGTTAGTGGGCCCTTGTTGCTGTTTCGTCAGTCCGAGTTCCTTGCTAGCAGCAATGAAGTTCGTCCCGCAATCAGACCTTAGTTGCTTTGCAGGTCCACGGATTGCAAAGAATTGCCTCAGGGCATTGATGCAACTAGAGGTGTCCATGGACTCGATCACCTCGATATGCACTGCTGTAGTGCTCATACAGGTAAACAATATCGCCCATCGCTTACTTTCAGCATAATCTCCTCTAGCGCGCCTCGTGGTGACTTTCCACGGCCCAAACACATCCAGCCCAACATAACTGAAGGGTGGAGATGTGCTGAGGCGCTCAGGTGGCAGATCTGCCATGGTTTGCTCTTCCATCTTGCCTCAAAGCTTCCGACAGGTGATACACCCATGTATGATGGAGCTGACAAGCCTTTTGCATCCAATAATCCACAGGCCTGACGATCTCACAGCACCTTCAGTGAAATTTCAAATTTTTTTCAAATTTCAAATCCTCTTTCAGGTCGATGAAGTTGTTACAGGGTGACAAGTAGGAAGGGTGTCCCTTCTCCAAAACGTGGGTCTTGAAGGCACTCACCCTAGGCTTGTGGGCACACTTCCCCTACCACCGTCCAGCCCAAGTCCAATCTCTGAGCGAAGGGGGAATCATGTGGGCCGTTAACCTGCTGTCGCACCTTATGTGCTCGTATGATATCCCTTCCTAGCAAGAGCAGGATTTGTGCGTTCGGATCAAGCTCAGGGATGTGCCTTGCCACGGACCTCAGGTGGGGATGGAACAGAGCTACCTTTGGCGTAGGAATTTCTGACCTATTGGTGGGTACTTGGTCACATTCTATCAGTGGTGGCAAAGCAAGGGTAACTCCTCCATTCACAGACTCTATCTCGAAGCCTTCTGCCTTGCGACCAGACATTTCCATGATACCAACGCATGTTTTCAATGAATAGCGAGAGGAGTTGCTCTTGACATCAAATAGGTCAAAGAATTCAGGCTTTACCAATGAGCGGTTGCTCTGATCGTCATGTATAGCATACATGTTGATTGCCCTGTCACGCTGCCCCTTAAGCCCAAATTCCACTGCATGCGTATCCGGTCCGTCTCCGCTCCGCTGCGGCAGCGGAGCCGATCCGTTTCCATTATAAGCAATGCGTGTACTTCCACCAGCTGCGGTGCGGCTCACGGCGTATCTGCTCGCCGGCCTCCGGCACGAGCAGATCGAAACTTCTATTTTTGCCGGACGCCGGACCACGGCGCAGCAATTTAGCACACAGAATATCGTGCGGGACAGGAAGTTGAGCACAAACACAAAATAAAAACATCCGTAGATGTTTCAAAATAAAATAAACCGAGTCAGCAAGTACCTGGAAAACATCATTTAGGGCGGAGACAGACCTGGTGTCAAAAGTTCAGTCTCACCCCACTTCACCATGGATGAGGAGCTTGTGATTTTGGAGGTGCAACACCACAAAGTACTTTATGAGCTCGCTGACCTACTGCAAGGCGGAGCCGCAATGCTTCGTACCGCAGACGGATCCAGTGGGAGTTGACGCACGTCAGATGACGGAGCGGAGCGGAGCGGAGCGGAGACGGACCGGATACGCATCCAGTGGAATCCCGGTGTTAGGGAATACACGGACCAAGCATATTTTTGAACAGGACATTGCTGGCTGCCCTTCACCGCAAATCTCAGTGCAGTGTGGACTGACTGTAGGCATAGATGCAAGTGCTTCTCCTTCCTCTTTCTCCTCTGGCGTAGAAGTAGGAGCTGGAACTTTGGGTGTCTGAGGTGCCGGACCAGGGTGAATGGCTGCGATATGGCGGTCACTTTCACACTCACTGCGCATTTCAGAGTGACTTCACAGTCTTTGGCCAAATGGGAAGTTGATGCACAACATCTATAGCATATCCCATGTTCACGGAGGAACAACTTCCTTTCATCGAGTGTTTTAACTCTGAATCCACGGCATTTCTCAATGGGTGTGGCTTATGATGTATTGGACAGTTTTTTCCTGGATTCTCAGCTTGCTTTGACGAGACGTCAGACTCAGTCTCTGGAGCAGCATCCGTTTTGTGGACTGATACCGGTACTTTTCCAGTCCGATAGCCTGCCTTATCTTTTACAGGAGGATTGCTACTGTTGGGGATAGCAAAGCTTGGGTTGTTCCTGGTTTCTGCTTCACAGTAGACAAAATCCGCGAAGAACGAGAATGGGGGAAAGAACCTGCCGTGTTCGTCTTTGAACTTAGAGCCTCGCGTTATCCATTTCTCCTGTAGAGCGTAGGGAAGTTTCTCTACTATAGGGCTGATGCCCCGAGAGGTGTCCAGGAAGGCCAATCCAGGTAGGTATCCATCCTCTTTTGCTGATAGAAACTCCATGAGGAGGTCTCCGAGCTTCCTTAGCTTAACATGATCCTTACTGGCGATCTTGGGGAATGTATCCAGTTTCTTGAAAAGAGCTTTTTCAAGTACCTCAGGAGCTGCATATAACTTTATCAGCCTATTCCATGCGTTGCTGAGTGCTGCATCAGGATCGTTGACATGCACCTGACGAATTGTACAGACATGATGGGATGACTCCTTGCCCAGCCACTTAGTCAAGAGGTCCAATTCTTCCGTAACGTGCCGCTCCTTTGCAAATCTCTGCACAGACGGTCTACCAAATTGTCAAATTGGCAGCGCGCGGTGGTGCGCAGCATGAAATTAACACTGCCCAGGGTGCGCCAGGCTTGTGCGCCATGAAATTCGAGCCCTTTATCTTTAGCACTAAAATACTTCTGTGGACCACACTGATGTCCTGCATGTGTCAGATGTTTAATGGTGTCATCAAGGTTCAGACACAGGTTGGATATGATGGATTTAGATTACACTGCTGCACATCTATGTTCCTCAACTTCTGTAAGATCAACTTTTGCCATACATGCACTCTTAATCCGTCCTTCTGACATGCCTGTTCACTTTACAGTAGATACGTATTAGCAGCAGCTCATGAGTTTTTATTTCACTGTATTATATTAATTCAGACTGCACTATGTTTTAAGTTCAGATCATGGATGATAAAAGTACTGACCTATCACTAAACCTCAGCCATAAAACACACCGGGACAAATCAACAGTCTGCATTAAATAAAAATGGTAGCTCTCAAAGTCCAAGACACATCAAATGACGCATTACAGAATTTTCAGACACAAGGATCTTACCTCACAGAAGCCATCAAAATGTTCACTGTGCAGTGGAAGCAAGAGTTTACAGATTTCAGTGCGAGAGAAAGAAACCTCATCTTTTCATCATCACCTTTTCAGACAGCATTGTCAAATATCAGCCTTGTTTATGCCAGGCAGGGCGAGAAATGTCTGTATAATTTTGACTTGAATAAAGCTTTAATTATCATAGCCAAGGTCCATGTAGAGGAGGTGGAGGAACTTATTGCTGGAGTCTCCACTGATGAAACATTAAACACAGAAATATGTGAAAAACCTCAGAGGTAAATTTTATGTCAGCACAAATAAACCAAAGTTTGAACTCTGAAAGCCTTGCTCTTAATCATTAGCATGAGTATGCATGCAACAAGTGAACAAGAGGCATCTTCATATTCTGAGACTGAGAACTGACTTGTCTTGGGCCAGATTTTTCTTCTGAAAAAAGAAAACATCCAGTTCCATAAAAACAAGCCCAAAACAAGCGACATCCAGCCTTTTTTTTTTAATGGGATAAATGACTTTTTTCAAAGACACATCTTCACTGTAAAGGATTCCTGTAAATTCAAAAGTATTTTACTGTAATATTATCAGTTCCTTACTGTTAAACACAGAATTGTGGGAAAGCATTAGGTCACTGCTGTAAGTCATTTTTTGCCCAGTGGAAACTGACCAATGGCAAGGCTGATGTCTTCTCCAATGAACGACTTTTTCCCCAGCAGTTTAGAAGAAAAGAGACAAAGAGAGAAAAATCTAAAACTGCTTTGCTGGGATTTCAATATCAGACTGTTAATTTTTAAAATTGGAGGTCAGTTAAAAAAGAAATGTTAACATTTTGTTGAAGTTTTGCTTATTGTACTGGTTTAATATCCATTTTAGCTTTGTTTTCAGAGTAATGTGAGTGACAGAAGGCAGTGCCTGAGAGCTCTTTTAGAACCTTCTACATAGCCTACTTCTTTATTTGGCATTGTGTCTTTTGTTCACTTTAGCTCAATTAGTCAGATATATATTATACAACCTTACATCACCAGGTAATATGAGCTTTATTAATCATTCGGACAAGTAAAACACTGTTGTCTCTATCGTTCTCCTCATTTGGTAAAAAAGAGACAGGGTCAGTTTTTAGCTTTTTTTTTTTTTAGCTTGCATGAGTTTTAGTCGACTTCCTAGTGTGTGTTTTTCCCCAAGGCCAATGCATCCTCCTGATATGGCTGATGAGGGACCTGTGCGCAGCCCCACAATCAGGTACCGGTGTGCACAGCCAGGGACAGTTAAAAAACCTGGGGGACAGCAGAGCAACCCAAATTACCAATATCGGAGCGCACTATTCCTCTGATATGGTAACTTGCCTACGATCCCTAAGACACCGAGCCATCAGTGGCAGCATATTGAGACCAATTCAAGTTGTCTGGCTCGCATGACACTACGTTTGGAAGAAAACGGGATTGTAGCTCACAGTCTTCATTACAGTGATCAAAAAGAGGGGTCAGGTTTGGTACTAGGCCTATATTTTTCTGTTGATGAGTTATTGAGCAGAAAAGTCAGAATCTGTGAATATCTGTCTAACTATACCAAAGTAGCCCTAGATGTTTCCTAGTTTCATCTAAAAAGATTTATGACTTAATTCTTGTATCTATTCGACTTTATTCCCGTAAACAGGGGCATATTTAGTCATACGGGGGCTCAAGGCAATCCCAGTCATTGGGGCCCTTTATATCCCTGTACAGTGCTGATTAAAGTTTTATTATTAAGTTTGGATATTAGACGAGGATGTTAATTAGGCTCATTGTTCTGCTTTTGAAATCTGTTACAGTTATCTAACATCTTAAGGTACTTCTTACATAAGCAAGTTAATATCCTAACGCCATCCAGGGAATAATATTTATGATGATAAAAGATTTTAAGTCTTAATGTTTGTAGCCCTCCTATACAGCCCTAGTTTTGCGTTTACACTTAAAACCTCAGAATTAACCCTTAGCATGGGAGACAGAGCTAGTCAGGAGTCTACTTGAAAACATCAAAAAGGTACTGGACAGTATAATAATCTAATCACTGTGTCTAGGGTGCAGAAAGGTCCAGTCGGAAGAAAAACACTTAGTTGAACTGTGAGGAATTCAAGCAAAAGAAACTCCCATGCATATGAAGCCAAATTACCACTTTACCCATAAACAAATACGCATCAGTACAGATAATCATATTCCAAACGTTTAATAATTAATAATAAACAACATTCCCACATTCGATTGTGAATGGAAAATTTAGGATGAAATATAACATGACCTCATTACCCGGGATTTTCTAGACTCAGTTTCTGGTACCAGACCGTTGGCGCGCTTATAGTTGGAGCTCTGAGATGAGTAAATACTCACTTCTTTATCGTGAATGAAAACATGGCTCCTACCAGACCGGATCCTCCATTGCATCCAAACAGCACAGTAAAGATGGCTTGCCAGGTGATAGGCGTGCTCCAAACCACTGTCCTCAAACACAGGTATCGGCCTCTCGTCCTCGGCGGCTCCTCCGCGGCGGCTCCTCTCGTCCTCTGCTGCTGCTGCTGCGGAATCGCTTCTCCCCTCGTCCTCTGCTGCTCCTCTCTCCTCGTCCTCTGCTGCTGCTGCTGCTGCTGCTGCTGCTGCTGACTCGCTTCTCCCCTCGTCCTCTGCTGCTGCTGCTGCGGACCTGCTTCTCCTCGAGATGGCGGCGGCCACGTTGGCTGACCAGTTCCTCAGCACCCGCTCCGTCTCGTCAGGTAAAAGGAGACGTGAAGAACACACGCACAACTCAGCGTGAAGGTAACAGGAAAACACTTCCAAAACTTTTCCAAAACTCCCTCTGCAGCGATGAAAATCTCTCTCTCTCATTCCACAACGTGGTCTCCTCGACGCTATTTTTTTCTACTTCCCGTCTCTCTCTCCAGTTCACCCGGAAACAGTCTCTCACCGGTCATCACTCATTTTCCGATAAAACAAAATATTAAGTCCGAGCTTTTAAAGATAAACCAAACAGTCCTACATGAACTACTTGTAAAAGTACATGTTTTAAAATAAAATTATTTTTGCATTTTACTAATTATTCTCTATCAACCACTTTACTGTGAATAACAGGAAAAATTAGCAGTCACTTATCAATACTTGTAGTGCAATCAGAAACAAAAACAATCATTATGAACATTTATCAGAGCACTACATGTTTATCATCACGGGGCCACTGAAGGAACGTTGGCAAAAAAACAAAAAATCCTAAGTTTAGCGAGCACACAAAAAACTATCCTGTGCAGGGGCCTTCTGCTTTTTATACTAAGTGTCATATAGTTTGAATAGTTATGAATTCAATTATTTTACAGGATATGATTGAAAATAAAGACAATGCCATCAAATGTATGAGGTCTTCTGACAAAATGATGGTCAAATATGGATGTTGATCTCCTTTACTTCATCCAACAGCATGTGAATTAAGACTAAAATATTAATAACTGCTTTGAATCGAAGAAAACTATTAATACGTTTTTTTGGGCCCCTGGACATCTCGGGGCCCCAGGCAGTTGCCTGTGTTTGCCCTAATGGTTAGTACGCCCCTGCCAGTAAATTTACGAGATCATTCTCGTAACTATACAGTTTTATTCTCTGAACCTTACTTTGTTTTGTTTTTTTTAACCTGGCCATATTTTACTGGGTTTTTAACTGTTTTTTTTGTTTGTTTTTTTTTGTGGATTTTAGAGTGTTCACGTTCTTACGGTGTTTTATTGTTCCTTTTTTCTGCTGGTGTTTTGGAGCTTAGCAGACAGTCCTGACCCTGAACCTGGGTGTGTTTTATTAAGACATACACGTGCAGTGATTTTATGGTGATTGCTGTGCTTAGAGGTTTTATTACTTTTATCTGGTTTCGGTCCAAGGATTGTAGAAAACAAAGGTGTCTAACGGCATGTACTACTCCTTTCAAGGGTCAGAGTAAAGAGCTGCCAGCTGTGAAGAAGTCCAAAGGGACCACCACCAAGGACTTTGGACTGAGTTTTTTTTTTCATCTTGTCTTAATAAAAAAAACTATGGCGGAGGATTAGGGCCAGGTCAAAACAAAATAAAGGAAAGTGATGAGAATAACGTCGTAAAGTTTCGAGAATAATCTCATAAATTACGAGAATAAAGTTGAAAAGATAGGAGAATAATCTAAAATAATTACGAGAATCATGTGGTCTCAATACGCTGCCGCTGATGGCTCAATGGTTTAGGGACTGTGGACAGATTACCAGATCTGAGGAATGGTGTAAAAGAAAATGCAAGAACTTTCCCATACTGAGAAGTAAAGTCTTCAAAATCACAGCAAATATAAGGGATCATATGTTATTCATACTACAGGTCATATTTTCTTTTAGACTTATGAGTTAAAATATTTTTCAGGACTTTCTAATTGAAAATAAAGCAAATGCCATCAAAGTAATAAGAACTACCAACCAAGTCATAATAAAACATTAATGGTGATCTTCTCTTCTTGAACTACAGCTCTTACTTCAGCAGGAATGTTTTGATTTGATTTACATAATGTTTTGTATATTTAATTGTGTTAATCAATATGTATGGAAAATAATAACTGCGATGATTTTATTGCTGGTAACCGTAGTAACACCAAAGACACACTAATCGAAAAACTCTTTCATATCACACTACATCTCCATTGTTCTTAATGGAGATGTAGTGTGTTCTCAATGTAATTAAATCTTTTTGATATTGATGGATACTCATTTAGATAATGACGATAAAAACTGTAATAACTGTTTTTTGTTGCAGTGACACCAAACTCAGCCCGTTGATCACACATCCCTCCTGGCATGTACTACAGCTCTTACTTTAAGAAATAGTTTTTCATGTATTTTATAATTTTTTATATTGGCATATATTAAAAAATAGGTTATGACTATAAAAGCTGTAATAATTTTAGTGTTTATGACTGTAGTGACACCAAACTCAGCCTGATGGTCACACATCCCCTCTGCCTTGTACTACAGTTCTTACTTTAAAGAAACAATATTTCTGTATTTCCTGTACAGTAATAACTGTACTGTTTATGACTGTACCTAAGTAACCCTGATGATCGAACATATCTTCCAGCCAATACCTCAGGTCTGACTTTAGAGAAATAGGTGTTTAGGTACTTTATATTATTATTTTTATATTGACGTATATTGATAAATAGGTAATTATTACAAAATCTTAAATATCTTAACTATTGTTTACTGTATTGACTCCAAAGTCATTTCAATGATAAAACTTTCCTTCTAGTTTATACTCCATGTATATATCTATATATATATCTATATATATATGTATATATATATATATATATATATATATATAAATATATCTCTCTATATATATCTATATATATCTATATATATATATATATATACATATATGAAATGTAATCATAAAAAACAAAATGAATGAATAATTATTTTTTTTCCAAAAAGGATCGTTTTATTTATTTATTAATTATTTTTTTTACACTTTCCGTGTTTTCAAAATACATTTTATTTTATTGCAGCAGCTTGTGATTTCAGAAACTAAATGTGTACAATTTTCATTTGCAATATACATTTGCATAAAAGGATTTGAGGATGACATAATAGATTTTATACATCTTAAGTATTCTTTGTTTTTTTGGTTTTTGTTTGTCAGTACACTATAAGCAATATACATCGAAAGAGTTAGAAAATATATATGATAATAATTAATGAATCCAACTGAGAAACATATGTAACATCCAAATGTAATGACAAGACAGACAGTCCCCCCACCCCAGTCCAGCCCCAAGGGTAGATCGAAAATATGCAGGGTGTCCAGGACCTCAAGAACTGACGTGACATGACAGTTACATGACATGAAATTTAGCTAAAGAAAGTCTTCAAAATTAAAGTGTGAGATAATTCATACAAAGTAAAAAGGCTGAGTATTCACTTTTTAGGATGAAGACTTCTTTCTTTGAGAATTGGAATAAAGCTTGGAAGCTGCAAGCCAGAAAGCTAAAACAACATGATGCTGAACATGTCATTCCAGGAATTAGAAAGGAACACAGATACTAAGACTTGTGACATTAATCAGATATTCCAAAGCTTTATTCAAATCTTTATTCTTCAGATTCAGGAAAAACCAGGAGCAAAATCACAGTATTTTTTTCTTGAATCAAGTTCCCCCAGCTATCATCAGACCAGGAGACTGATACACCAGTAACACAGAATTAGAGGTTAGGACGACCATTCAGTCCATAAAAATGGAGAAATTCCCTGGAATTAATGATTTCCCAATAGATTATTGGAGCCATATAGATTTAGGAGCACCAATTCTAACAAGAGTTTACACTGAAGCAAATACTCTGGTGTGTTTTCCTGATTATCTCAATGAGGCTCACATTTTATTTATCTAAAAAAAAAAGGACCCATTAGAGCCAGATAGCTTCAGACCCGTAGTGGATGTTGACTGTAAAAGTACAAAAAGTTTTGTTCAGGAGGCTGTAGAATGTCCTATCAAACATTATCCTTATAGATCAAGTAGGGTTTATCAAGGGAAGCTCCCCCTCAGACAATATTAGACAGCTACTTCACTGGATTTGGTTTAATTAGAATAACAATACACCTGTTTCTGCCTTTTCATTTGATGCTTCAGTAATATCTGCTCGAGGGTGGGAGGTTTTTTAGGGCCCAAATTGTAAGAATGACCCAAAATGTTATAGGGAAAATGAAATAAAGCCCAAAATGGAATAATGTTATAAAACCTGAGGTTGAATAACTAGTCAATAATGTAACAAGATGTTGAGCCTAAAAAAGAAATAACTTTTTCCCCAAAATGTAAGAACTTAGTACATTTTGGGTCAGTTATTACACTGTGGGGCAGGCAAAAAGAAAACCTTCCAATAGTGTAATAATTTTATTATATCACAGAATGAGTCCATGATTAACTGATTAAAGGTTTTATAACTTCAATATATAGTGTATATATATATAGTGTTTTATTTAGTGTATATATAGTGTATATATAAAGTGTATATATATATGTGTGTGTATATGTATATATATATATATATATATATATATATATATATATATAGTGTATATATATATGTGCGTATATATATATATAGTGTATATATATATATATATATATATATATATATATATATATATATATATATATATATATATATATATATATATATATATATATATATATATATATATATATAGTATATATTAGATATTATACATTTTAATCACCGATTAAAATGTAGATTTACAATCTTCTCTTCTTAGTGTATTCATTTGATTAATCATCCACTACAGTTTTGTAATGTCCGAGAATTCAAATTCTTTTTTTGGGTACTTTAAGCAGATATGAGATTAAAATGTGATTAATTAGATTAATTAATTATAAATTCTGTAATTAATTTGATTAATTTTTTTAATCGCCTGACAGCACTAATATATATGTGTGTATATATATATATATATATATACATATATATATACATATATATATATATATATATATATATATATATATATATATATATATATATATACATATATATATACATATATATATATATATATATATGAATATATGTTTACCTCTTACCTCTTCAATTTCAGCTCATTCACTGGACTTGAACTGCTTCAAAACACAAAAAGAATGGGCCTGTTCTACATTTAGAAACTTTAGTTTATAAATTAAGGATGCTTCTATGAATTACCAAACCAGCATTTTAATGCTTTGGTTTTAGTAGAGTAGTATTGTCAGAGATTGTATATTTTTAAGGTTAATGAGAATCATTCTATGCTGACATTACTATCATTTATTATGATTGTTATCATTTATGTTCAAGCCAGTCACACTTCCACAGAGAATATGGGCATGATGCTTACTGTCATACTGGTTAAATTGTTATTAACAATGTTTTGGAAGAGTAAATTACTTTACTATTATTGTTATTGTTGCTGTTATTGTTATTGTTGTAGTTATTGTTGTTATTGTTGTTGTTGTTATTATTATTATTACTATTAGTATTATTATTATTACTATTATTGTTATCTGCAGAAAAAAAGTGGAAACGTTGAAGTAATGACAATATTTGATTACCATTTGTAGAAAAGACTGGTTCAAGAAAACAAACATTTTTTTTCTCTTCTTGCAGGTTTATTCTAAGAATAAACTCTGAAGGTTCCAAATGCCAAAGACGATGGTCAGCTGTATTATATTTAGTGATGTATGATTATGCATAGTGTTTACTTAGTTTACACCTCATTCAGTTAGTGATGTGAAACGCTGATTATGCGATCATGCTATATTCGCATATTTGGTATGAAGCTATGTGTTTCTGTGACAGTTCCTGGCTAAGCAACTACAAAATAAATGAGAACATTTTGCATAGATAAGCAGTCTCCCTGAGCCTTTGTTTGTATGTCTGCTTATTTTAGGCAAGTGTTCGTGGGTCTTTTGATGTTACATCCATCAGGATATTTACATCTAGTTTTTTCCAACTGGTAAAACAACTTCCTGACTAATAACTATGTCACGTTTTAAAGCTGTCAGAGCTTGTGTTATCAATCTACATATGTTTATCTGTCTTAACTCCCATATGGCCAGACTCATTTTTGCTCTTTTTAGGTTAAAAAACTAAAGCCCTTTTTGACAGTTTGTCACTTGCCTACTGGGGGATAATCAGGGAGAATTCACACAGACAGAACAGCAAGCCCAAACAAGCAACTGTGAAAAACGAAAAACAAAAAAATGCAGACTGTGACTCACAAGATTTACAAACGACTTTGGAGATAAAGAAGTCCAAATTCACTTATAATAAGCGGATTTTGCATCACTGGTCTTGGGCAGGAGGACCATCATCGCTGAGATCAGAGGTGAAGACTGACCATGTTGTCTGGTGAGTCAAAACACAACGCTCTATGTCTGAGTAGTAGTATAAGTTAGAGGCTTAAAGTCCCAGGGAGACTATTAAATTACAGAATTTATATTTAAGTGACACGTAGGATCCGTGGCGACGCTCAAATGGAGATGGGGTCCTGAGCAGAAAGGAATGCTGGATGAGCCTGCGCCAAAGGAGAAGATGCATGATAACTTTGGAGGAAAAGAAAAAAAATCAATTCTGTATATGCCATAGTGATGTGAAGAAATGGTGTTTCCAAAAGGAGGATTCTTTTGGGTTAACAGCAATAGAAGTAGAAGGAAGTGCATACTTGAATAAAAAAAATGAGAAGATTTTAAAAAGGGACAGTACTCTGAACTGCGTCTTTGCCATGACTTGGTTGTATTGTTTCCATTTCATGAGATTTAAACTTGGTGCATTGCTACCTTTTCAGTCTTGTTTTTTGACTCTCCATAGGCAGTGTGTGAGAGAGGATCTGTTGCACAGATATGAATGTGGTTTACTTTTAGATTTTAGCTTGAGGTAAGGCTTGAGTAAAAATAGTTTGAAAGTATCCTTCAGGTGAGAGAGTTCAGCTCTCAGTGTTTACTCTGAATATGTAGGTTTAAAGGAAGTCAGATGATCTTAAAATAAAGTAATTGGTTAAGAATATAAACAGAAGACTTTTGATTGGTTGATGCCTAGAGGGCAGAGCTCTCAGACTCTGATAATAGTTTCTGTTTCTATAGTGTGTCTGCCATAGAGTCACACTGATCGTTTTTTCTCTACATTGTTTTCTTTGAGGTGAGTGTGAGAGCTGTTCAAGAGTTTTGATATTTTCTCTGCTGAACACTTCTGTCTTTTTATTCAGTTTTGTTGATGAAGCATTATTGTGTTATTGTTGGTGTTTGTTGTCTTTCTTAGTTTTACCATCGCACTTGTTTATGCATCACTTAAGTCAGTGTGAATGTTTTTAAAATGTGCTTTGTCAATAAATTTAATGTGTTTGAAGTTTTCAAAATTAAGCAGAAATGGATTATTTTGTGTACAGATCTGAGAGTGACATGAGTTTAGACCAAAAGTGAGCCCCACCCTGCTGTGCACAGCAGATAACCCTGTTTGGAGTTTCCTACCTGTCTGAACTGTTACCGACTTTCATTCCTTCATTTTTTCACTAATATGATGCAGCAACTGACAATGTGTTTCTGTTAATATAATTCTAATCATTTCACATTTAATTTGTGCATGATACTTACAGTCACTTAGCATTATCTTATGTTTTTGAGAATAAAAATAAGGTCCTCATAACTTTATTTTAATCCACAGATCTGAAGCAGCACCATGGGGAATTCAAACAGCTCCAAACAAAACAAGGACAAACAGTCGGCTGCTGCAAAGACCCAGGGGAAAAATGTTCATCTAAATATTGCCATCACAGGGGAGTGTGGTGCTGGTAAATCCTCCTTCGTTAATGCCATCAGAGGCGTCAAAAACAACGAGGAGGGAGCTGCTCCAGTTGGTGTTAAAGAAACCACCACGGAGGTCACAGAGTACCTCCATCCAACCCTCCCAAATGTTAAGTTGTGGGATCTCCCTGGTGTTGGCTCAACAAATTTTCCAGCTGCCAAGTACCTGAAGAAGGTTAAATTTGAAAAGTATGAATTCCTCATCATCATCTCAGCTGGTCACTCCATTGAAAATGATGTGAATCTGGCCAAAAAGATTCAGAAGATGAAGAAGAAATTCTTCTTTGTTCGATCAAAGATTGACCAAGACTTGAGAGATGCTGAGGAAGATGATCAGAGGGAATTTAATGAAGAGGAGACCCTCACAAGGATCAGGGATGACTGCATCAGAGGTAAGCTCCATGTTACTTAAAGAAATGAAATACCAATTGAAGTTTGTCAAAACTTTTTACTTTATCTCCACCAGATATGGAAGTCTTCAAACATTTTAGATTTTTGTGTTTATCTGTTTAACATGTTAGTTTTTTTTTTCTTTTTTAACCTTCCTCAATAAGCACTGTTTTCACTGCTGTCAACTTTTTTAGATTTTGGTCTGCATCACTTTAATACACAAAACTTTGATCTCAACCATTTTTAAAGTTTCAAGTTAAATTTCTCAATCTGTAAATATATTTTTATTCATATTGGTAGTTTTATTCAGCACTACTCATAAGTATGACTTTAAGTTTCAAAAGCATATGTACTTCATCCAGGGAAGTGGTGGGACAGAAATTTTGCCTTTAGAACTTTTAGACAGAGGCTTTAACTTTATGATGCCTGCTCTCTGTGTGACAGATAGATAGATCTCCATATAGATAGATTCACAAATCTATCTTGATTAACAAATCTATTAGAGCTTCACCCAAAATAAGGTTTACGACATAGCTGCCCTAAATCAACAGTACTGGAAAAGCAAAAGTTCTACCGTTTTATGTTTCTGTAATTGTTAATATAACAGAATATAGAAGCTCTTTGATAGAAATTATACTTTTAGGCTACAACATAATATTTATAGTTAAACCTGAATTCTCAAATTAATTGTTTAATAACAAAAAATAAATAAATATTAAATCATATTATTTTTTGTAATAAAGATGTCACATATTTTATTTACTTATATTCCAAAATTGAAACATTAGATTTAGTAGTTGAATGATATACTTAAATAATTTTCTGACTCAAATAGAAATTACATTTTTTTTTTAATTCCGCTTTATTTTTTTAAATGTTTGTCCAATAACAATAAAATTTTCAGCTTCACACGCAGACACACATAAGTGTATATCAATAAATATACAGAATTTTTCTGTTTTTTTAATAAATGCACATACAGACTTGGTTGACCTGCTCTCTCTTACACAGAATATTTGCATGTAGGTTTGTCATCGGACCTTTTGTCATGTTTCATCATTAAATACAGATGCTGTTCATGTCTTTAGAAGCAGAATTTATGTATAATTTTTGGAAATTTTTCATGCATTGTATTATAAACAGTAGAAAACTGCCCTCTGAGTAGCTTTTCTCTGTTGTTGCATGTTTGATGTTAAATAATGTCCATGCTCTGTCCATGGTGCTCATCAGTCTGACACTGTGTCACATTATTTCGGACTTTATCATGCTTTACTAACCTGTTAAGTCCTCTTTAGACAAGTTTTCTATAGAGTATAACATTCTGTAGTATGATCAGACTGCAGGACTCTTTTATAAAAGCTGCTGTTACAACAGTGACGTGCACAGACTCTTTCAAGGACAAGGGGGAAAAGAAAAAAAGGGCACATTCAGCGCGTTCTCGCCACTGGAGACAGCACTGAGCTTAGCTTGAAATCACTGCAATCAGGTGATTGCAGTGATTGCTCAATAGAGTTCAGTGGCGGCATGCTTTACACCACTGCATCCAACACTTTGCATTGCACTTGGTGATGTGAGGCTTGGATGCAGCTGCTCGGCCATGGAAACCCATCCATCAAGCTCTCTGCACTGTTCTTTAGCTAATCTGAAGGCCACATTCTGCTGGTGCCTAGAGTCAGGACTAAACATGGTGAATCAGGGTTTCAGTTTTATGCAGCTAAAATCTGGAACAGTCTTTCTGAAGATGTGAGACAGGCCTCTACTCTGACAATGTCCAAATCTTGGCTCAAAACGACTCTGTTTAACTGTGCATATGACTGAAAGTATCTTATCTGCACTCTTCTTTTTAAATTTATTTTATAATGATTAATGTTGATTTTATTTTGTACTGTGATTTTTTAAATTTATTTTATAATGATTAATGTTGATTCTATTTTGTACTGTGATTTTAATGCATTTTTCTTGTTGTGTAAAGCACTTTGAATTGCCTTGTGTATGAATTGTGCTCTACAAATAAACTTGCCTTGACTTGCCACATGAAGTTTGGAGGTCTGTAGAGATTGACCCTGCAGAAAGTTGGCGACCTCTTCGCACTATGTGCCTCTGCATCCGCTGACCCCGCTCCGTCAACTTACGTGGCCTACCACTTTTTGTCTGAGTTGCTGTCATTCCCAATCACTTCCACGTTCTTATAATACAGCTGACAGTTGACTGTGAAATATTTAGGAACTAGAAAGCACTCAGAGAGCGCAGACCTCCACCAGCGCCACAGTCCTCAGCCATATTGTCATTTTGACCATAAATAATACTCCTGCCTTTATTTCATGTCAATATTTAGATTCCTTGACCATGAAAACATACCATTAGCAACTGGATTCATAATGATATCTATTTTAGTTCAGTAGTTATTCACCAAAATCACATTTTTCGACATGGCGGCCAGACGCTGCTCCGGATCAACACCAAAATCAAATCAGTTCTTCCTTTTCCCATGCTGAACATTTCCTGAAAATTTCATCCAAATCCGTCCATTAGTTTTTGAGTTATTTTGTTCACAGGCGGACAGACGGACGGACAGACAGACGGACAAACTCTCCCAAAAACATAACCTCCTTGGCGGAGGTAACACGGAAATTTCACAACTGGATTTGTTGCACAGGTGCCATCCTATCACAGTTCCACGCTGGAATTCACTGAGCTCCTGAGAGCGACCCATTCTTTCACAAATGTTCATAAAAGCAGTCTGCACGCCTAGGTGCTTGATTTTATACACCTGTGGCCATGGAAGTGACTGGAACACATGATTCTGATTATGTGGATAGGTGAGCGAATACTTTTGGCAGTGTAGTGTACCTGTGGACAGGTGTGGAAGTCTCATTTAGAGTTACAGAAATTACCTGTCTCCTGTAAGTTTCCCCTTCCCTGATATCCACACACCCAACACCTGCATACAGCCCGAGGACATGTATGTGCCGCCTCAGATACCCTCAACTGTTCAGCCACATCCCATGCCCCAGCAAAGTCGCAGGCAGGTTCAGCCACCTGTCTGGTTGAAAGATTTTGCCACTTAACCTCTTAACACGTCATGATTATCATGGTCAAATAAATATCTTCATATCTATAGTGTTGCAATATTTATTAACCCATTTTGCCCCACCGGCAACAATTGTTACCGAAGTGTATCAGTGTCATTTTCTACTCACAACAAAAAATGTCAGCGGTAGTAATGCAACTTTTTGCACTTATGTGTTAGTAGACAACTTAGTTAAAGATTTCGGTTGATAAAATATAGTTTTCAAGTAGTCCCTGTCACATGACATCATCTGCTTCCTGCTCCTTTCGGTGGAAGACATGGAGGATACAAATTGCCCTGGAAAGAGGTCATTTTCATACATTTCTAATGCTTTCCCCCAAAACATATTTATGATTATTTAATCATTCAAGTCTCTAGAGTAACCCTCCACCATTTTTTTTACCTGGGATAAATATTTTTTTGTTCATGGGCTTATATCTGTGAGTGGCAACAAAAGTTGCCGGTGGGCACAAAGCTTGTAACTAACTAAAGGAAAACACTGTCAGCATGATTTCTCATAATTGACTTATTTCAAATTGTAGAATGAGGTACCCTGGTGCATTTAGGTCCTCTTAGAGTACTCTTTCAAGCTAAATAAATAACAGGTATTCAAGACCTGTGTCTGTAGGATTTTGATACGTTACCATACATTTTCTTGCTATTTGCTAAGCAATCTTTCTCTGTCAACTAACATCAGTGTGGAAAATCGTTTCCGCAACTTTAAAAAAAGTAAATCAGGGAACTAAAAATAAATAAATAAATACTAAGATCATAATAATTTGATAAAAAGTCAAAAATGTTGATGTGTACTTGGAGGTGCACCTTTCTTGACACACAAGTACTCATCATAGCCAATAACACCTTCTACGCACCAACACACACCAACACAGCACACAATGTTCATAAAATAACAGGTCAAAATACAAATTTATTATGTATGTTGTTCTTTCCTTGGGTACTCTGTAACAGAGGTCCTGCCCATGCTGCAGGACTCTGAAACAGTGACCTAGTTACAAGCTATGTGACTACCGGCAACAATTGTTGCCAGTCATAAAAATGCAATTTTCTTTAAAACAAAGTACAAAATGGAAAAAAGAAATACATAACATGATTCAGAGGGACTCAACTGATAAAATTATATGCCTTAAAACTCAGAAAACAATTTGGGCATAAATGGATTAAATTTAGGGGAAAAAACTCAAAGTAACAACTTATTTTTAAAAAATGTCTCTTATTGTGAAATAAATTTCTTGCTGGGAAGCCTAATGTTTTCATTGACAGAGCTTCAAAAGCTCCAATTAACTGTTGGTCGTGTGGAGCTGAATTGATTTCAGCCTCTGTTTTAGCTTATATTTTAGATTTTAACAAGTAAGTCATCAGTTTTAACGCATCTAAGCTGTTTTTAAACAGATAAAATTACTCAGTCATCAATTTCTTTTGAATGTGATCAAATAAATGTACAGTAACATCTTAAGAATACATTAAGAGTTCTCCAATTACTGCACGTGTCTTATCTCACCCACATATGCATGAGTATATTTTTGAGGCCACATTCTTCATGATAACAAGGTCTAAAAACATTTATGCATCAGTAAATGTAGAAGGTATTGAAATTAACAGAGTGAATGAAATAAAGTTTTTAGGTGTTGTTATTTTTTTATAATTTAATTTGGAAATCACATATTAACGGAATAAAAGTGAAAGTATCAAAAACAAATACTATGTTTCACAAAGTAAATGATTACCTAGATGATAAAGCTTTATACCTTTTGTATAATTTGTTGATTGTTCCATATCTGACCTACTGTGCTGACATGTGGGGAAGTGCAAGTTCCGGATTATGTGTGAAACTAATAAAGTTTTATCAATCAACACCCAGAACTGAACCTTGAACTGAACCTTGAAAAAAGAGAACACTGTTGAATTTTAAGAAGATTTGAAATACTTGAAAGATTCAGAACTAAACTGAAGGAGTGCTGTGTTACAGTGAGAGGAATCCATTTGTGGAACAATCTAAATAAAGGAATGAAAGAATCAATTAATCAAATTTAATCTTTAAAAATTCTTATCAACAAATATCTTTGTTTTTGAAAATAAAAATAATGTAATGTTAAAAGGTCCTGTATGTTGGCATGCAGCTCTTGTTCATTTGAATTGTATGTTCAGCTAATATCTTGTGAGAAAGGGGCAGACTTTATTGTATTGAATTTTTTATATACTAACAGAATGAAATAAAGTTTTAAAGTTAAGTCAAGCTGCTGTAATATTACTTGTACTCATCTGTTGCTTCTACTGCAATATATATCAGGAACATTTTGCTGTCATAGAGAGCAGTATGGACTCTGATCTCTTCACCAGCAGTCATTGTTTACAGTCTGACTGTTTCTTCTCACTGACGTCACATTTGTAGCCCCTGCCTCTTTGTCCTCAGGCTGTGATTGGTCAGTGTCTCTGCAGACAGAGCTCATTCAGCTTGATGATCTGAAAGTTGGATCTGGAATGACCTGGAATGACAGACCTGGAATGAGGTGGATAAATGTGTGCTGTAGGTTACAACATTGTTTACCTTTATCTTTTTGTTTTTCATTGTCACACAGATCTTCAGAGAGCTGGTTGTGAGTCTCCTCAGGTCTTCTTGGTGTCCAACAAAAAGCTCCACCTCTATGATTTCCATCAGCTACAGGAGACCCTGGAGAGAGAACTTCAAGATCTCAAGAAGGAGGCCTTCCAGCTCGCCAAGCCCAACTTCAGGCTGAAGATGATCAACAAGAAGAAAAGGGGATTTTCAAAGTGACGTCAAATACATTGCTACTCTGTCTGCAGCTGTGGCAGCTGTACCAGTGCCTGCGATTTCTGCAGCTGTTGATGTATCTTTGTTAGTTGGTGTTATCACAAGATATGTTTTTGGGTTTTGTCTTGACACTCAGTCACTCCAAATCATGGCTTACTCCTCAGGTGTTCCTTATGAAGAACTGAAGGCTGTTATCAAATCATCTCTGGCAGCAGCTGTAATAACTCCTGAACTCTTACTGAATTGTTTGTCTCAGCTTGGCATAGCAGCCACTTCATTGGCAGTAGAGGAAGGAGCAGGATGGATTCCAATACTTGGAATACCAGTCTCAATGAGCTGCTCTTTTATTTTTATTTAAATCCCTCAACATCATACTCGACATGCTCGCTGAAGATGCAGAGAAGGTTTTCAAAAGATCATGGATTAGAGACCACAGGCTCATAATGAATAATCAGATTATGTAAATATTGGATGCCACTGCTCAGGTGAAAAGTACAAAAAATTAGCTACTTTGTAAAACAAAACATGACAGCAGTGACCAGTAGACGTCTCTTTCAGCTGAGGCTGCTTGTCGGGACGGTCCATGTAGTTATGAGGTGTGGGTTGATGTGGTGCAGGTGTGACATATTTTTGTAGTCCAACCTGGAGGGTCTTTGGATAAAAAACCTGTGAGATGTTTAATATGATTGTGAATTATTGCTGATAATGAGCTCTGTGGAGAAATGTAATAATAATGGTTACAAACAAAGGTTTCATATTTTAAAGTCTGAATTTAAGCTGTGAGGGTAAAACACTACAGTCAGGCTGTTATGGACCCACAACATGGTGGTTTGACTTACTTTAATAACTAATGTCTCAGACTGTAACCTTTAATTTAAGAGGATTTCCTCTGTAGTGTGACCTGTTCTGATCAGATCAGTGCTCATGACTGTGGCAACTGCATGTGTAGTGATGTTTTTCAAACATGGTAAGAAATGATGAATTTAAAATGACCATTTCTGTAGCTCTTGTTAGAAGTCTGTTCACCACATTTCAAACCACTGAGGCACCCAAAAAATTAATACATTCTAAAGTCTCTTGTGTACCAAAACAGTTCCGCTTAAAAAATGTAATAAATATGTTAATTCTTATTTTTTTATTCACTGCATCAGACCTTTTCAACAACTCCTGGCCTAACCATAGATACAGAGTATTTTATCATTTTGGTATGCTTTACATGTTTTATGTACTTTTGTTATAAAAAGCCCTGACATTTTTGGTAGGGACAGACTTAAAATATGCATTTATTTGCAAAACAAAATATTTGTTGTGGGGGTATTACATACTTGACTAGGTCAATAATTGATGGCAAAATTGATTTTGAAGAAATGAAGCGAAGTCTGCGAGCTAGTTCAGGCAGACAACTCGAGCTGCGCTGCTATGCTCATATACATATCACATGTCACATGTCACACATCACACTCCTCTTATCCTTCCTCCAATCACACTCTCCACCTCTCAATTTGGCAGTATATTTAAACTGGGAATTTACCCATCTCTCCCTCTACCCAGCAACGTCTATGCTGCCAAACTTTTCTGCTGTGTATTCTTTCACCCCCACCTCCACCCCAGCATCCACCTGCAGGCTCCAGGGGGTGTTCATATGTTTTGCTCATCACTCCTCCATGCCTCATGTAAACCTTTCTCCAAGGAGTGATGAGACTGGAGCCTGGACGCCAAACCTGTAACGTGTATTTGCAGCCACAATAAAAGCAATTTAACGTGAGTTGTCGGACTGAATTGTTTGTTTTTGGAGCATTTAGACTTTAGAATTAGAGAGAAATGTTAAATCTAAATATTTTTTAACTTTCACTTTCAACAAATCTTTTCAACAACTCCTCACCTAGCTACAGATAAAGAGTTTATCTGAAAAAAATATTTTTATATTTTATGTTAAGGACAGAGTAAGCTCTCAATTGATCAAGAAAACAAAAAAAAACAGAGCCAATTTGACCTTTCACTCACACACTCACTCTCACCCCAAGTGCATTTTTCTGGTGTGCACCTTTTTTAATGCCATGCATTTTGCCAGGTAAGGCATCCAGGCCGATATTAAAATGTTACCTGATGCAGTTTTGCGGTTTTGCAGTTTGGCAGTCTGGCTGCGCCGAGATGGGTGTGACGGCACACCAGGGGGAAGTGCCGACATATTTAGGTTGGCACAGTGAAAAAATGTGTATTGCACCCTGATGGCCTCTCCGCTCTTCCAGTTGCTGTAACAGAGACAGCAGCTCTGAAACGTCCTTGACACCGGGTCTTTACAGCACACTGTGGCTGCAGTGGCAAGGATCAGTCAGACCAATCAGTCGCTGTGCCTCGCCTGCAGAACATTTAAAGGAAAGGAGAGGCGTTCATTTGATTGGTGAGGATTACACTTGGGCTTCTCTCCTCCCTTTTTGGCACTTCTGCAGGTGAGAGGCATGGAGGGCGTGTGTGCGCCTTGATGGGTCGTGTACGAAAATGTCCTGGACACACCCCTTTGACAGGGGGCAGGTGCAACACAGGGCAGGCGCGCCGTGCCTGTGCCTGGTCTATACGAAATGATACATTAATGATCTCATTAAAACAAAGGCATGTATCAACTTTTACATTTCAACACCATATTTTATAGGTATATATTTTTTCAGTATATACTTATGAAAATATCATCCACAAACTGAAATGCTAGCATTTACTGATTATGCCACAGCACTGTTTTCACAGCAGTTATGCCAAGGAGGTTATGTTTTTGCCAGTGTCTGTTTGTTTTTTTCTTGCCACAGCCATGGGCACTGATCTGACAAGTCACACTACAGAGGAAACTCTATTAAATTAAATCTCAGAGTGCTTTTGTAGTTTAGAAATAAAGCAAATAATTACAGCTGTTTTCAGAACTGTACATGAAATTGAGTCCAGACAGTACACATGGGTCAGAATCAGCAACAACACAGTCCGTGCAGCCAGACTGGATTGGATCTACAACTGAGATTGGATCTATCAACTGCTTCACACCAACATTAGTCCAGTAGGATTCTTAGACCACCATCTGACCAGCATTGAGCTAATGTTGTCTCCAGGGGAGAAGGTCACATCCTACTGGAACTTTAACAACAAATTGACACAGGACAGCTTCTTCCGTCAAAGTTTCAAGGTCTTTTTGAGGCAGCGGCAGACAAAGAAAGCAGACTTTCCATCCTTGAAATTAAGGTGGGGGGTTGGCAAGGCACAGATTTGAGTGTTCTACTAGCAGTTCTCCTTTCACTCCTCCGCTCACTTTTATGCCTCTATCAGAGACCTGAAGACCAGGATTTAAGACTTTGAGGGAGCTCTGAATCAGAGCCTGGATCTGGGTGTTGGTCCTCTTCTGCAAATTAAGAGGATGGAGTTGAGTTCCTTTCTGCAGGATAGAGTGAAAAGTGGGCCTTGGAGCAATTATGCTTTCTTCAGCTGAAGGACATGGATGCTCCAAGTTCTTGCTTAAAGGGACTGTGAGGAGTTTCTGAGTAATTACAAAAAAGTCTCACTTTTAGGTATATGTATATTTCCAAAAATTGCTTGTTGTCACACATCAAAAACTACTGCTGTCACAATCTCAGTTTCAGCCTCAGCCTCTTCCGCAGCCTGTCACTCCCTGCTGCACTCTAATTAGCCCAGACTCACCTCACCTGTGTTCCTGCTCACACCTGCACCTCGTCTCCTGCAATCAAGCCAGCTACAAAAGCCCCAGCTCCACACTCAGTCAGTGTTTCCCGGATTGATCACCCGTTGCCGACAAGTTCCGTCCCAGACTTTGCCTCATACACCTGACCCTTGGCTTGACTTCAAGGTATCGACTAGCTTCTGTCCTGCATTCACCCGCCTGTCTGAATCCCCGGCTATCGATCCTGTTCCTGTCTCCTGTTGCCGAGTCCTGCCTGTCCTACGCTGTGTCCTCCACCTGGTAACTGATCCTGTTCCTGCCTCCTGTTGCCGAGTCCTGCCTGTCCTACGCTGTGTTCTCCGCCTGGTAACTGATCTCAGCCTGTCTCCTGATGCCAAATCCAGCCTGTCCTACGCTGTGCTATCCGTCTGGTATCTGATCCCTGCCTGTCCTCGACTACGTGAGTTGGCCTGAATCACTTCTCTGGGTGTTCCTGAACGCCTCTGCTCATCTGAGAGTGAGTCAAGCTTCCACCGCCTTCTCCTTTAAAGACTGTGTGAGTTTCTGCCTGTACATCCCCTCTGTGGCTCAGGCGGTAGAGTGCCCGTCTACGAAGCCGGCTGTCGCGGGTTCCATCCCCGCTCAAGCCACAGCCTTTCTTCTGCTGAACTGTGTGAACCTCTGTTTTGGCTCATCTTCTGTGTGGCGCAGTTGAGAAGGCGCTCGCCTTTAAAGCTAGCTGTCGCGGGTTCAACCCCCGCTCAAGCCGCAGCTTCCTTCTGAAAAGACTGTGTGAGCCTCTGTCTGTACATCTCCCGTTTGGCTCAGTCGAGAGAGCGCCCGTCTACAGAGCCAGCTGTCACGGGTTCGACCCCCGCTCAAGTCACAGCTTCTTACCCGTATTACACCTGGTGAGCCTAGGTCTGCACGTCTCCTCCGTGGCTCACCTGAAAGAACACTCACCTGTCATTCCCTAGTGTGCGGGTTCAAACCCCGCTTGGAACTGTGCTTTGAATTACTGTAAAATAAAGACTGTTCGTTGTTCACATCCTACTGCTTGCTTCTGGGTCCTAACTGCAACGTGTCAACTGCTACGTAACTAGAAAGAGATACATTACCTCGTCGCTTTGCATCTTGTAAATTGTTGAAAAAAGAAGTTGTAAAGCAATGCAAAGTTCTGAGGAAGGTCTGAACTGCATTCATTTAGCATCACAACAAACACATGCTTTGGCTTGTGGTGTGTTCCAGTTGTAGTCAGAGTTCCGAGTAGGAAACTAAAACTGGAATGTCCCCCAAAGTCTGAATTTCCTACTGGGAACTCGGTGAAACCTCGTCACCCCCGAGTTGACAATCAAAGGTGGATGCCCCCAGTGTGAACAGTTATTTAGCTCCTGTAATAATCAATTTATTTGCACTTCTGACTGGGGTGTGTTGCTCTTGATCAGCTGTATACATAGTATTGTTAGACTTATATTTACAAAAATGCTGCCATCGTGATAATCACATTCTTTATACAACAACGCAGGGCGTGCTAACAACAGCTAACAATAGCCTGGTAGATCGGCATGTTTTTTTCTGACTTCAGCTGGAACGCCGATAAGTCGGAGATGATGTCACTCCCAGTTCCGAGGTTACTGGAACACAGCATTACGACAGTCGCCACGCGGGCTCATGGGTAGCAGAGTCTTAATGTCGCCAGAAACAGATTCTCCTCACAGTCTCTTTAACCTTAAGAGGTCTTTCACTCAAAGGAAGCTGATGTCTTGCCTTAAGCTTCCAGCTGGTAGGTAGCAAATGATGCAGCGGAGATGAAGGGCCATGCCATTGGCTTTTATACAGACCTCTTTGCAGCAGAAACCTGTAACATGAAAGGGCCGAAAATCACCCCTCAATGTTGAGGGGACAATAAACAGCAAAATTTCAGAGAGTAATTCTTGGAGGGGACATTAAAAAAATGCTCTGTTTTTGCTGACTTAAAAAATAATGTTAAAAGTGTTCTAATTGGAGGAATATAAGGAGTTGAAATTAACAGTCAGAACATAATCAGAAAATGGATGCATTCAAATGTCCACAAAGTCCAAGTTATAACTACTTTCCTTCTTAAATAAATAAATCTGGAATAGAAGTCAAGTAAATAAATGTTTAAAGAGAATTCTAATACAGTGTGATATATGTATCATATATGAAAGGATCAGGATGTCAGCATGTCACCTGTCTGTCCTTTCTGACTGTCACAATCTGTTCCATGAGGCGTTTTCTTACTTTGAGATTTCAAAATAAAAATGAAAAATACACAATTTCCCTTTTTTCGGTTATAATACAAAATAATTCATTATTCATAATTCATTATCATTATCCGATATAATTAGATGTGTTTGTAAATGGAAATTACAATTAAAATACACCCTTGGAAAACTTACTTCTCCATTTCCTGTTCATTTTGGCTCCATGACCCGGGAGTTGTACCACAAGGTAGGCAGCAAGAGAGGGTGGCTGTGGTTGAATAGTCACCTCCTAAGCCCTTTCCTATCTGCTTTTCCTTAACCTTGATGGAAAACATCACGGGGTTAAGGAAAGGAGAGAGGAGAATTCAGAGGGACTTATGAAAGGCAAACTGCCGTGCAGAGAGAATCCAACTACACCTTCACTATGCTACATCATCATGTGACGGCAGATGGTACTGCTGCGTTGAAACTACAATTTTCCGAAGGCGGACTACAAAAGACGCATCATAGAAGTGCTCATATACAATGTTGTTTACAATGTTGTTCCTTTCAGACAACACAGAACATAATAACCCAGTAAGAATTACATCTGCATAACCGATGTTGGAGGTGAGGATTGAGATAAATATGTCCTCTCATTATCAACATGAACACCAATCAGTGCATGCAAATAAATGAACTGAATGAAAGAAAGGCATACATTTTTAAGACCACAATCTAACAGAGTAAAAATGATTCATATTGAACCATGTTCAAAACATAATCAACATTAAATTCCTCATATCCTGCTCTCTTCAAAGAATGGAAAGTTAAGTCACGGTTTGGTAAACTTTAGAAAGGAATGAACAGCAGTGGAAACTCACATGATCTGTGTGCTTCGTTGTTATTATTCGGTTGAATTTGGAAGCAGTCGGATAACATGCAGTTTATAAAAGCTGTTGTTGAGAAGTGTTGGATAGAATATTCTCCTCTTCTTCTGTAAAGGATGGTCTGGTGTATCCTTTGCTAAAAGAGCTAGTAAAGGAAGCATTTAGCCACCTTTCCTATGCATTTAAACTATATGAATAGCTCCATTAGGAACCTTCCAAAGCAAAAAAGACTATTCAACCGCAGTCGGTGTTTCATCAGAGGGCGTCAGAAAACTATTTGAAAGTTTGCGCGGCCGGGCTCAGAACAACAAGCGAGCCACTACAACCACGGAAGAAGAAGTTTATATGGACAGTGCTACTTTGTGCTCTATTGAGCAGGCAAGTGCTTCACTGTTCAGGAGGAAGATAATTCTGTGGACAAGATATGCATAATTTTTCAGGTAAGTCATCAACTAGAGTCTGCTAGCATAGGATTTAAGTTGTGCTAAAGTTGTGTGTCATGGCTAGTTGGCATTCTTTTACACCAAGTGCTAGTAATCTAGCCTCGGCTACTTCATCTATGTGAGTAGGGTAACTTGAAACTTGATACATGTGCATTTAAACAGCAGTATAATTTTGGGAGTAAATTTGTTAAGTTATGACTAAAATGTAATGCAGATGGAGAAAAAAAGACACATTTATATATAACAGTGTTAATATACATATATTCTTGTGAAGCAAAGTCAAGTATTGAAATGTCCGCATCTACATAGGTTATTGTCAGGGCTGGATCTCCCTCTATGTGAATTAAGCGACTGCTTGGGGCCCCGCCGCCACTAAGGGGCCCCCGAATTGACTGTGTCTGACCCACAGACTGCCGTTGGTCACCGATCTGACATTACTTGTTTCTGACTAACCTGGCAACCACATGCTTCTGAAGAACCTGGCAACCACCCTACACGTGTTGTAGGCTGAATCCCAAACCGCCACATACACACTACCCCTTCACTTATGCTGCGTTCACACTGCACACTACTTGTATTACCTTGGCGATCACTCTCCATGCAAAGTCAATGTACAGCCGCAATGGGGGCGGGGCTAACCCTCCTGTGATGCAACAGCCGCTTGTCACACTACCACATAGCTTGTCGTGCGATTTCCAAGTAAAAAAAAGTTTATCTATTCAGACGATGTTGTGCGTGTCTGTGCAGCAGCAGCCAATCAGCGGTGTGTACGTGTGATGGTGCCCGAGACAGACAGTTATTCATCCGGACTACAGGGCGGATGAGTTCCGTCTAGGCGGAACTAATCTCAGTGAGGACATTAGTTCTGCCTGGGCGAACCGCGGTAAACTCACAGATAATGCTGCTGCAGGACCTCAGCTGCAGTGTTTTGTGTTTGATAAGTGAGTGAAAAGGATACAGCTGGAATAATGTCTGCTTATACATCCTATTATGTGATATATGATATGATCGCGGTGAAACTCAAGCGGACGTGACATCACCGAGCGACGGCCGACTGCAACGATGACCAAAAGAGGCATCCTTCAGCCTGAAGGATAATCTGAATGTCGAATCTTTGACTCTCTGCTGTATCACAGGAATAAGTTTTCAATGCTCAATAATTAGTAAAGTAGGAATTTCTGATGCAACTTCCCTGTTTTTTTCAGCTTTGGAGAAGCGAAAATCAGTAAAAAAGGTGAAAACAAGGTCTGGAGCTGCCTAGTGGACAAAAAAAAAGTAGTGCCGCTTTGGCGTTATCACATTTATTAAGCATTTCAATAGTAACAAAGTTGCTGTAGAAATGTGGCAAGTCTGTAAGCTTTACTTTGTCTACGCAGCAGAATTACTGTGTCCCAGCAAATTAAAATCAAATACAAACAAAATGTGTAAGGTTTTCCATACAGTTGCTGGTTTGCGATGGCAATTTTCTACTAACTACCGCAAAGCAGGGCCACAAAATGATCCTGCTTAGGGCCCCCTGACGTCCAGAGCTGGCCCTGGTTATTGTGTATGCTATTGACAGGCCAATCAGCTTGTTTTCTGATGGGTTGAATTCACACTGTAGCCTGTGATGTATCTGATGTGAATGCTTTAAAGGGAAAACAGGTGGCCTTGGAGGTGAGCTAATGATTAGACTGAATTTGGCCAGGTTCACTCAGGATGTAATGACTAGGACACGCAACGGAGAACATTCTTCACATCTTACTTCTTAAGAAAACCAGACTCCTGTGACTAGGTAAACAGCTGAGAACTTAAAATTGGTACCTAAGGGGATGAACCCTGTGTCAAAGGTGAAAGGCCGTCACTTCAGGCTATCATGAGTCAACCTGTGGGGCCACTGGTCATTTATCTAAGATGCTCTGGTTCAAGGAGAGTCCACCCTGCATACGTGGCTCTGTGTACTTCAAAGAATGTTTCACGGTATAAATGTTGTCCGTTGTCACTGCTCAGAAGGTCTCATTTTGGCTTTGAGCCTCTCGGGTATGTCCTGGAGTGCCCGATTCAGATGCTTGCTTGGTTTGTCAATAAACTGCTCTTTTTTGCAAACAAGCTTGTGTCGGCGAAGCCTGCTTTTTCATCCGCATCTCCAGATCAACCAGCGAGAAACTACACCTGGATGCACTTTAATTTGTTGTGGTGCGGTATTTAGTTGTCCCTACATGAATGACCATTTTTTGTCTCTTGTACTGTATTTGATTTCAATCTGTATTTACCGTCCTTGACAGTCCATGATTTTAGTCCTCAGTGTTCCACCTTGTGGAAAAAGGATAATTACAATTAAAAAGACAACATTAGGCAAAACTGGTATGACAAAGACATTGTTTTTTAATTCATAGCCAAGAATTTCAAATCCTTTAAAATCTGAGCGGTTTAGGATTAGGTAAGATAACAGCTGCATACACAATATAAAGAGTTTGGGAGATATGGAGCAACCTTGTCTAATGCTGTGTTCCATTAACCTCGGAACTGGGAAGAGGGAACTGGGAGTGACGTCATCTCCGACTTATCAGTGTTCCAGTTACAAAGTCGGACAAAACATGCCGATCTACCAGGCTATTGCTTGCTGTTGTTAGCACGCCCTGCGTTGTTGTTCTCAAATACCACGTGAGGAATGTGATTCTCACTATGGCAGCATTGTTGTAAATATAAGTCTGACAATACTATGTATACAGCTGATTTAGTGCAACACACACTAGTCAGAAGTGCTAATAAATCGTAGTCGGAAATTCCGACCTCGGGGGACATTCCAGTTGAAGTTTCCTACTCGGAACTCGGTAATTCCAACTTCTGACTACAACTGGAACGCACCATAATACCAGAGAAATTTTGATTCTTCTAATTTTTTCAATGTTTGGATTTAAAATGCATGTTGTATTGAATCACAGACTTTAAAAATCTCTAAATTGAATCAAATTTTCTGGTTCTATAAGGCACTGATACTCTGTCTAATATGAGTCTCACATTATCATGAATTTATCTGCCTTTGAAAAATGCTGATTGGCATTCTTCCACCAGTTTGCTTAATATTTGCTTAAGTCTGAACAGACAATGGCTTTTAGTTTATAGTCAGTACAAGAAGAGTAATTAGTCTCCAGTTATCAAGTTTCAGCAGACTCTTGTTAGCTTTTGGTATTAAAGTTATAAATCCTTTTTTATGGAGGGGGGTTAAAAAACCTTGTCTTAATAAAAAAAAAGGCTTTATGTAACAGATCCTTTTTTGTCTTCCCAAAAAAATTTGAAGTATTTGACTGTTCATCCATCGGTTTCTGGATATATATCATCTTACATTTGTTTCAATATATTTACTATTCCATTAAAAGTTAAGTCATCTTATAAAAAATCTTATCTTCCTCATTAAATGATTCAATTGGATTTTTAAGTGTTGCAAAAAGAGATTCACATTCATTTCTATTAAAGTTTCATCCTATATAAAATCCAAAATAAAAATAGAAATAGGATGAGTTTTTCCCCTTGTTCAAGCCACCTAGCCCTTGATCTAATAAATGCTCCCTTAGCTTTGTCAATACAAATCTCATCTAAATGAGTCTGGAGCGCAGCTACTGTAGTTCTGCCTTTTCCTCAGCTGACATTCCTGTTTTCTGATAGAGATTGTATAATTTGTTTAGTTATCCCACGTTGTTTCTCCATGCCTGTTTTGGTTAATTTTTCCCAATTCAATAACTAAGAGTTTAATTTAGAATTTAAACCATTCCCATTTGTATATCTAGTTTATATCTATTTTGTTTATATATCACGTGGGGGAGTTTTAGATTTTCACAAATTTTCTATTATTAAATTAAAAGACTATTATTAAATTTCCATATGTTATCTGACAGCAAACACTTAGCATTTTTAATGTAAAGTCTATCATGCAATGGTCTGTAAGTGGTGATGCTGCTATTTCACACTTTGACCCATCTTTGTATAACTCCTGAGATATAAGCCAGTAATCTTGTCTAGACTAAATATTTCTATTTGAAGCGTTAAACCATGTATAATTTAAGGAAGTCGGATTTGACAGTGTACAAATACCAACTATATTAACAGACTGGCATAATTTCTTGAGAGCATTATTTTACACTCTTCAATCAAAAGCTCTACTTTTAATATCAGTTCACTGTTTAGTGTAGTGTTGTTGTAACCATAAGCATATAGAAGGACAAACTTTTGGTTGTCCAGCTCAGTTACCACCATTAGTCAGTGTTCATCTGTGTTACTTTTGTGTTCAGTTATCTGGACTGAGTATTCATGAAATAATATCATCACTAATATCATCCCTCCAGCAAAGTGAGAGGTTTCATGAGAAAAAAAAATATCATCATCCCATTGTTGTTTCCAAAAATTTCCTCTGAAGTTGTTGAATGTGTCTCTTGTAAAAAAAAACAAAATGACATTTGCTTTCTGTTCTTTACAAAACAAGAAAGTGCCTTGTGTTTAATGATATTTTTTAAACCGCCAACATCTAAAGATAGAAAAGAAACAGACCTCAATACTGTTTGTCCTGTAGTAAGTCATAAATCAATTAACCGTAAGCAGGAATGAACATTTCCCCTTAATTAACTGTTCAACCCAGAAATGTTAAATTTGTCAAGTTGTAACTTTTTGAACTTTTGAACCAGCGGTTCACATTCATGAGAGCCCCCGCCGTTACAAGTTCATCTGGACAGAGCGCATCCTCAGGTCCCCGAGCAGGGCGTTCCAAGATGGTGGCGTGAGCGGTCAAACTTTGCAGGCTCTACAATCAATTTTATTCAAACCTTCAAATTTTGTGTTCAACTCACAGTCAACCCAAAAGAACAATAAGTCGCATTTGAACTCTAAGTATTTTAGCCAAGAAAGTATACTTTTACACATCTATTCTTTCGTTTGGTCTCTTAAGTCATGGCCGGAGCTACCAAAGACCATGGCTACTCGCTAGCTGCTCTGCAACAAGTCTGTGACAAGGAAGACATTGCTTGGATGGAACAAGACATTGAACATGCAAAAGCGTCCCAGAATCCGTCTCATCCCTCACGTAAGTACATGCAACACACCCCAATAAAAAGCCTGAACCCAAAAAAATCAAATAAGTCTCCAAACCATGATGAAGAATCTCAAACAGTATTCTATGGTGGAGCCCAGAACGCTGTGAGGAGCCCGATGACACTGTGATTCCCAACTCTCGCGACACCATGGTGCGATCTAATATGGCGGCACCCAGCCACCACCGCTGAAACTCCTCAACGCTACTCATCTGATCTCTAAAGTGAAGCCAAAGATTTACACTCAGTTACACCCTCCACGCTGACAAACTGTATAATCTGGAAAGTTATATCGACAACTCGAACCAACTCTACTGCATGATGGGAAAGAAGACAGGTAAAAACAACTCCACCATCTCCTCTCCCTCAGCCAAGCAAGCTCGGTCCCCGGATTCATTCATCGACTCTTGAATCTCCGTTCAAGCACTCAGAGGTAAGTGACACACTCATCTCCATCGACAATAAACTGCACGTCCTGGACACCCGGCTTGCACTGGTTGAAATCCTCCACAAAGAGTTTCAAGGCTTAAAACAGAGCCTAGAATTCACACAGGATCAGATCCTCACTCTCACTAAAGAAAATAAAGAGCAAAAATCCTCCGTCCAGACCCTCTCGGACAAACTTACAGCTGCCACCAAAGACAATAAACAGTTAAAGGAAACCCACATACACACATGCACACAGACAGTCACTTACTTTCCATGCACTCATTCGGGCGGAGAGAGGGAAAGAGGAAGAAAAAAAACAAATAAACAAATAAAAAAACTCACAAAATTCTGTAATGTTCACAGTTAAATTTCTTTCTTGGAACGTTCATGGTATTGGAAATCAGGCAAAGAAAATAAATGTTTTAAATTTTCTCTCCAAAATGGATACTGGTATTGCTCTTTTACAAGAAACTCACTTATCCAACTCCAAAACCCCAGATTTGAAAACATCACAATTTCCCAACATCTTTACAGCAAACTATAACTCTAAAAAGAGAGGGGTGGCAATTCTCATTAACAATAACATTCAGTTCACTCTTAACGATTCAGTATCTGTTCCAAAGGGAAGATACATTATTATTTATATATCTATAAATAGTATCACTCTCACCATTGTAAACCTGTACGGACCAAACAAAGATGACCCATCCTTTTTTCACAAACTCTTTCCTCTCCTCAATAATTTCCCCAGCTCTCAATTAAGCATAGGAGGTGATTTTAACACAGTTTTAGATCCATCAATTGACCAATCAAACAACAAAACCGTTCAACCACAACGATCATCTGAAACCTAAAAACAGTACTAAGTCCACAATACAGAGGACTGTGGACTTAGCGATAGCTGGGGACTAAACCATCGGTTTGAAAGAAATTACACCCACTTCTCTCAGGTCCATCATTTATTCTCCAGAATTGATTTCTTCCTAATCAGTAAAACACTACACCAAGATATTACTGCCACAACAATACACTCCTCAACTATAAGTGACCACTCCCTAGTTTCTTGTACATTCAATATTAAATACCATCCAAAAACTATGACTAGGTGGAGGTTTAACACATCTCTGCTAAAAGACCCAGACTTTGACACTTACTTCAAGAGGGAGTGGACATCCTTTATGGAAATAAATGACTCTCTGAATAATTTAGCAACACCCCTCTGGGAAACTAGCAAAGCTGTTTTAAGGGGAAAAATCATTTCATTCTCATCTTACAGAAAGAAGAGAGAAAATGAATTAGAGCATAGCTAAGAGAAAAGAGTTAAAGGATTAGAACATTCTCCCTCAGATTATATATTCAATGAATTAAGGAAATGTAAATTGGAACTGAGTGATCTCATTAACAAAAAAACACAATTTCTTATTGAAAAACTGAAACTCATGAAATTTTAGCACTACAATAAATCAAGTAAATATCTGGCAAATCTAATGAAACTAAATAAAAACAAAGCCACAATCCCAGTTATAAAGGACTCAACAGGGAAATCTCACCATGACTCTGAAGAAATCAACATTGTATTTAAGACATTTTACCAATACCTTTACACATTGGACCATAATCCAAACATTAATGATATTAATAATTTCCTAAACAACCTTAATCTGCCACGCCTATCAGAAGAACAAACCAACCATCTCAACCAGCTTCCAACCCCAGAAGAATTCTACAGAGCGATCAATAACATCCTAAATCATAAAGCACCCCGTCCAAATGGCTTCCCTGCTGAATTCTACAAACATATTTGGTCAATACCATCTCTCCTCTGTTTTTAAAGATGGTCAGTGAACTCTCATCCAGTTATAGTATTCCCCCTGTGACGATCCCCTGGTGGCTCGTGTTGCTTGTTGTGATTTCTGTTTCAGGATCCGGTAGGCGTGGTCGGTGGCAGTCAGGGGGTTGGTGTGCAGATTGAGAACACCAGGGCCCAGTGTTCTCAGGGCGTATGAAAGACCAGGCTCGTCAGTGCCTCGGGGAGTTAGAGAGGGAAGGTTGCTGGACCCGGCTCCCCATCGATCCTGTTTCCCAGCGTTAGGCCGGAATCCCTTGTCATGCTGCGTAGCAGTGCCGGACTTTGCAGACCTGTGTTTTTGCCGACTGTAGGCTGTAATAAATTAAGTTGTGTTGCACCTGATTTCGTTCCTCCTCCCTTCATTTGTCACTGGCGTTGAGCCGGCCGTGACAATTGGGGGCTCATCCAATTATGCTTTATTGATGAAGATTTCTATTTAATCAGTGTTTCTTTTCTGCTCAGGCGCTTCTAGGTCCTCATGTTGCAGGGGGTTGCCCGCTGCACTCTGGCTGGTTTGTGGTGATGTAGGTACTACATATGTATCATAGAGGGAGGGCTGTTGCGGGGATTCCCTGATGATTGACATGTGTCTATCAGCTGTGAAAGTAGGTCACGGAGGCACCGGTGTGAGGTGAAAGGTTTCTCTGCAGAAGTGGAGGTGGATCGTTAGGTTCGCGAGTGTTGCTGGCCACGGAAGGTGAGTGTTAACACGTTTCACTTTAAGTTGTCAGTTTAAGGAGCTAAAGCCATATTCCCCTTGTTAGGCTTAGCGGTGTTACCCCTTTGGGTTTCACTGGTTTGTTTTTTTTTGTGGTGTTGGGGCGAAAGAGGTGGGAGCATGTCCATGGTTTTGGGGGGTTGCTAGCATAGCTAGTCGCTTTATCCATACCAGCGGTCTCCAGTGCGTAAATACCTGCAGCAAATACCCCCATGAAGAGAGGGTTGAGTTAATTAGTTTTGGGTAGGCAGATAGAGGGGATGCTCCGGTTGACCTCTTTCTGAGCCGTGTGTTTGGCGCGATGTTGTCATGGCTCGTCTTGAGTTTTTTTGAGTCTCCGCCGGATTTATTTCTAGAAACATGCACCAAGTAACAGTTGTTAAAAATCGCGGATCACTACAACATAGAGATCAGTGATAAGAGATTAAAGGACATGGTAAAATCTATTTTGAAAGCTAACCTGAGTGAAATGGATGTTTTACCTGGTAAATTGGGTGATAGTGTTCAGAATGCAGTAGGGGTGTCATTACCTGTAGCTGCAACTAATTTGTCCTTTGAACAACAAAAAGAACTGCTTTTGATGCAAATGGAACATGAAAAATTAAAACAGCGTGTCCAAGCAGAGAAAGAGTTAGCTGTTGAAAAATTAAAATTTGACACAGAGCAGGCAAGGATCACGTTAGAACATTCACCAATGCTGCTTGTAATGGGGTAGGGGACAATAGTGTTTCTTCCTCTGCACATTCTCCCTCGCAGTTTGACATATTGGGTAATTTACGGCTTGTCCCAGTATTTAATGAGAGGGATCCTGAGACATTTTTTTCTCTTCTCGGGAGGACAGCTGATGCTAGGTGTTGGCCTGAGACAGAACGTACAATGATGCTGCAGTGTGTTTTAACTGGCAGGGCTCAGGAAGCTTACTCTGCCTTGTCTGTGACTGATAGTTTGAGTTATGCTTCAGTTAAATCAGCTGTTCTGAAAGCTTATGAGATGGTTCCTGAAGCTTACCGTCAGCGGTTCAGGAACAGTAGGAAGAGTGACTCTCAGTCTTACTTGGAGTTTTCACGTGACTTGGTGAATTATTTTACCCGTTGGCGTGATGCTTCTGGTGTGGAGACCTTTGATGATTTAGGTAATCTATTCATTTTGGAGCATTTTAAGAATGTTGCACCTGTTCGTATTGCTACGTATTTAGCTGAGCAGCAGGTGAAGACTGCGGGTGAGGCCGCTTCCTTGGCGGATCAATGTGTTGACTCACCGCAGTGATTTTGGGTTTGTGCGTGGCAGTGAAGGTCATAGGGATAGTCAAGTTACGCAGGTGTTTTGCAGGCCTGTACCAGGCAGGAAGGATGGACATGTAGCACAGCAGGATACAGAAATAATTTGTCATTTCTGCAGGAAAAAAGGCCACATTAAGGCTGACTGTTTTGCTTTTAAGAAACGGAACAAACAACTTACGGTTAAATCTGTAGCTGTTGCTGCACCACTTGAGCATGTGAGCTCGTCAGAGGCAAAGAAATGTGATCCAAGTGCTTGTCATGAAACCTACCTGCCTTTCATTTCAGATGGCTTTGTTTCGCTGACAGCTGAGGGTGAGAGGGTGCCAGTTAAAATCCTTAGAGATACAGGTGCGTTAGGCTCCTATATCCTGGCGTCGGTGCTTCCCTTTTCGAACCATTCTGATACGGGTGACTCAGAGCTGGGCTTGGGTATGGGGCTGTCTGTTTTGTCTGCCCCTGTTCATAAAATCTACCTTTTTTCAGATCTGGTGCAGGGAGAGGTTTGTATTGCCATGCGGCCAGCATTGCCGGTGGAGGGCGTATATGTAATTCTTGGGAATGGATTGGCTGGTGGGCGTGTATGGTCGGATGTTTCTCCTTCAGCTTTAATTGTGGGTCCAATTCCTATGGGTGAGAATACAATTGATGAAAGTGAGCGTCAATTTCCAGATGTGTTTGGAGCTTGTGCTGTGACACGTTCTGCAGCTCGTGCCAGTGGTGAACATGAAATAAGTGATACTGATTGTCCTGAGGTAAAGTTGACTTATTTTCCAGTGTCTGTTTCCCACGCAGAATTGACTGCAGAGCAGCGGTCGGATCCATCTATTAAGGGCATGTGGGAAGCGGCGGTGTCTTTGACAGAGTCCACAGAGAAAGCACAGTGTTACTGCTTCGACGATGGCTTGTTGGTGAGGAAATGGGTACCTTGTTTTGAAGTTTGTCTTGGGGATCCGGTGTACCAAATTGTTGTGCCTGCTAAGTATTGCAAGTTAATTTTACAGTCATCTCATGACCAGTCTGGGCATATGAGTGTTAAAAAGACGTATGATCGCATTTTGAGACACTTCTTTTGGCCTAGGTTAAAGAGGGATGTGTCGGGTTACATTAAAACTTGTCACACGTGCCAAGTGACAGGGAAACCAAACCAGGCAATTAAACCAGCCCCACTGCACCCAATCCCTGCAATCAGTCAACCATTTGAACACATAATCATTGACTGTGTCGGTCCTCTTCCTCCTTCGAGGTCCGGTGCAAAATATCTTCTGACGGTGATGTGTCAGGCAACCCGGTATCCAGCTGCTTACCCGTTAAGGTCCATAACTTCCAGGTCTGTGGTTAAGGCGCTGTCACAGTTCATGTCGGTTTTTGGCATTCCTCGGGTTCTTCAGAGTGATCGGGTGTCGAACTTCTCTTCTCATTTGTTTGTTCAGGTTTTAAAACAGCTCCAGGTAAAGCACTCCCAGTCCTCAGCATACCATGCAGAGATCCAGGGGGCGCTAGAGCGTTTCCATCAAATGCTAAAATCATTGCTGCGTGCCTATTGCACTGAACTGGGCAAAGATTGGGTGGAGGGATTGCCTTGGTTGGTGCTGGCAGCCAGGGAGGTCACTCAGGAAAGTACAGGGTTCAGTCCCAATGACTTAGTGTTTGCACACTCTGTTCGTGGCCCTTTAGCAGTCCTAAAAGACAACTTTAAGGACAGGGACCCACCTAAAAATCTGAGTGATTTCATAAATGGATTCAGACACAGATTGTATGTGGCGGGGGGATTGGCAAGGAAAAAACTAGCCATGGCGCAAAGCGAATTGAAAACACTCTATGATAGAAATGAGAAGAGTCGTAAATTCAGCCCAGGGGATCAGGTTTTGTCTCTTTTGCCGGTTGTGGAGTCACCTTTCAGGCAAAATTCACAGGTCCCCACACTGTGTTGAGGCAGATTTCTGATGTGAACTATTTAATTTCTACACCAGAGCGTAGAAAAAAGTCACAGCTCTGTCACATTAATTTGCTAAAACCTTATTATTCTCCTGAGAATGGTCCAAATGGCAATAGTGATAGGTGTGTCAAACCGGTGGCAATCGCAGGTAGTGTTCCTCCCTCTCAGTCAGTGGCAGGGGCAGATTGGGGGAAGGGTGAGTTTGCAGATTCTGCGATGCTGTGTGGACGCCTTAAAATCTCAGAGTCTCTAAATAACTTGGATAGTTTGTTGGGACATCTGGATACATGTAAAGGTTTGTTCGGTGACACCCCTTCTCAAACTCATCATTGATGTAGGAGATGCACAGCCAATCAAGCAGTGATTCTATCATGTTTCAGTTGATAACCGTAAATATTTGAACAGTGAAATCAAGTACATGGCAGAAAACAACATAGCTGAGCCTTCCTTTTCCAGCTGGGCATCCCCCTGTTTGCCTGTACCTAAATCTGATAACACCCAACATGAATACTGCTTTGATAACTCTTATCTTGAAACCTGACAAAGAACCCACCTCTCTAGCTACTGACCTTTGTCTCTTATCAACACAGACCTAAATATCATTAGTAAAGTCCTAGCTGCCAGAATAGAAAAGGTGATTCTGTGTCTCATACACCCTGACCAGTCAGGCTTCATCAAAGGTCGACAGTCATCACACAATACTCAAAAACTTTTTAACCTCATGCAACTCTCCACTTCCAAGAAAACTGACACCATCATCTTATCATCAGACACAGAAAAAGCATTTGACAGAGTTAACTGGTCTTTTTTATTTGCCACACTACAGAAATTAGGGTTTGGAGGGTCATTTATAATTGGATAAGGGCACTTTACACTGCACCTATGGCTACAGTCACAACTAATGGATTCACATCACGTAGCTTCACTCTTCACAATGGCACCAGGCAAGGATGTCCACTCTCTCCATCACTCTTCGCCTTGTTCATTGAACCCCTTGCAGCTGCCATCCGTCAGAACCAAAAAAATCAAAGCTATTCAAACACAGTCCACAGAACATAAAATCCTTCTCTATGCAGATGATGCGTTATTCCTACTCTAGGACCCTCACCCTAGGACCCTGAAAGAGTGCCTAACCGTCATCCAATCATTCTCAGAACTTTCCAACTACGCAGTCAACTGCTCAAAATCTGTTATCCTACCTCTAACTCATGATAATTGGGATGCGGTCCCCCAGTCCACACCCCACCATATCCCCACTGGAAATATAAAATATCTTGGTATCAATATTTCCACCAAGCTTTCGGAGCTGTTCACTCTCAATTTCACTCCAATGCTCAAATCAATTCAAGTTGACCTCACTCGTTGGACCAATCTCACAATCTCACTGTATGAAAGAATAATAACAATCAAAATGAAAATCCTGCCTAAAATCAATTATTTATGCTCAATGATCCCCATTTCCCCCAACTCCTCTTGGTTCAAAAGTCACAATTCAGCAATAACAAAATTCTACTGGGAAAATAAAACCCCCAGGATCAAACTCTCAACTCTTCAAAAATCTTAACAACTTGGTGGGCTGGAAGCCACAAATTTTGAATATTACCATCTTGCAAACCAACAGCAATATCTAATAAGATGGCTCCATCAATCAGACACTGACGCTCACTGGTTAGAAACAGAACAGGCTTTATGTGATAACATCCACCTCTCTGACCTCCCATTCATCAGCCAGACCATCAAGAAAGACCCCTGTTTCCAAAATATAGCCTCAGCTTTGACAGCTTGGTGGAAAGTACTTAAGATTACTAATTTCACAGGTGCACCCTCTATCCACTCACCAATCTGGAATAACCTAGACTTTACAATTAACAAAAAAAAAACTAAATTTCCTCACCTGGAAGAACCATGGAATCATGTACCTTCACTATATTTTCTAAGACTCACATTTCATTAATTTCCCTGTACTGGTCCAGAAGTTTGGCATTGGGAATAATCAATTCTTCCAATACCATCAATTATAAGCCACAATCAGAAAATCATTCAATATCATATCCAACCAAACTCATTCTACCACTATAAAAATCTTCTTTAAGTAACTGTAATAAAAAAAAAATGCTGTCAAAAATTTACATCCTCTCCACCATAGATACCTCAATTTCACTCCCAACACTCAATGGGATCAAGATCTGTCTATCAACACCAATGTCGACTTCTGGAACCACATCTGTAAAAACAACTTTGTCTTTTATAAAACCTCAAATTTACGACTGATCCAGTTTAAAATCCTCCACAGAACACACTACACAGGTGACAAATTACACAAAATGGGTCTTAGCAAATCAGGAAAATGCACCCACTGTTCATTCAACGAAGCAGACACACTCATGCACGCTTTCTGGCACTGCACTCCAGTTAAGCACTTTTGGATCCAAGTCACAGATCACTTATCCTCCATACTGGGTTGCTACATCCCTTTATCCCTCAACCTTTGTATTTAAGGAGATCTCTCAATGCTACAACTCAACCACCACAAATCCAGTGCACTAAATACAGCCCTAGCTATCGCCAAGAAAACAGTCCTCCTAAACTGGAAGTCAAAAGCCCACCTCAGTGTTACACAATGGAAAAATCTTCTGACAGAACACATGTCTATGGAAAAAATGACCGCCTCCCTCACTCATAGATCAACTAACTTTAACGAAACCTGGTCCACTTTCATTATCAAATTAACCCATTCGGTCACCTAATTTCCAATACCATCCAACAACTTGTGACTGTTCAACCATTAACACAGATTAGTACTACACAAGTAAGCTAACCTCATCTAGCCTATTTTATTCATTTATTTAGTTATCTGTTGTTCTACCATTATTTTTATTTTATTATCATAATTTTTATTACTATTATTATTAGTTATTAATAGTTGTTTTTCTTCTTCTTTCTCTTTCCTTGTCCCCGCCTGCCAACACCCTCACACACACGCATACTCACACACATACAATTTACATGCTTGAACTGTTCCCCTTGCTGTCTCTCTTTTCTTTCTCCTCTCGCATTTAAAATAGGACTGTTTTACGGGAACCACAAGAATATGAGTATTCTCTTGTGATGGTAGTTGGGGCATCATGCTGGGTCGGGTTGTGGCCCATGGGATCTGGGGATGGCGCCGGCCTCGTCCCGCAGGGGTGCCTTGGCCGTCCTTGGGGCTCTGGGGCAGGGGCTCCTCCGTGCTGCGCCCTTGCCTCTTCCTTCCTGCTGCCCGCCCTTCCCCATCCCTCTTCCTTCCCCCTTGCCTGCCCCCTACTCCCTCTCGCCAGGGGTATTGGTGGCTCTTGGTGCAGCTGGGCTCTGGCGCCTGCGGGTGGGGGCTGGGACGGTGCCCTGGGGACGGGGTGGCTCTGCTGGGTCATGTGTCCCTGGTGGCCTGTGGTGCAGGATCCGTCGGCCTGTCACTCTCTGGGGACCTTGCCACGGGGGGCTGCCTTTGGTTGCTGTTCTGTGTGGGTTGCCTGGGGCCCCCCCTTGGGCACCGGGGCGGTGGTCCCCGACACTGCCTCTTGGCCTCAGCTCTTCTGGAGGGCAGGACCTAACCTCGACCTTACCTCATGCCCACACCTGCCCTACCTAGCCTTGCTGCGGCTGTCACGCTGAGTCCCAGAGGTTCGGCTTGAGAGCCTCCTTCTCCTGGGGTGGGGGCTGGTCCCAAGGTACTTGGCTTCTGGGGGGCCTGGGGCCTCTGGCCTGCCCTGGGAGGGTGGGGGTGGCTTGGGGCCGGATGAGCAGGTGGTTGGTTGAGGCGGGTGCTGTCTGCTGGGTTTGCCCCGCCCTGGATCCTTGGGTGTTGTCCTTGGTGCCCAGATTTGCAACGAGAGGAAGATCCACTTTAGAGAGCACTTTTGCAAAGAGGACCATGAAGCTCACGCTGGACAAAGGTGGAGTAAGCGCAGAAGAGGGGACTTAAAGCATATCTGAGAGATGGACATGCCGTCATTGACGGCCGTCGTCTGACTGTATAAGAACACCTTCTCTTTATAGGTGTAATCAGCTGTTGGAGGTGTACATCTTTTTTGTTATTATTTCTGCAGTCACGCTTACGTGGCGTCAGAGACAAACATCTTTCATATGCTGCAGGACTTTTTCACTTTCATCCTAAATGTTTACATTCTGATCGAGTTAAGTGGTATTTTCCACAGCCAGTTATGGGCATTTACTGTTATTTAAAATAAAACCTACCGTAAAATACCAAATAAACACCTGGTTCCAATGAATCGCCCGATCCCAAATAAACGCCGGGTGTAGCAGTACATTTTGACAAATAGATGCCCGTTCCAAATAAACACCTGGTGTAATTTATTCTACACAGCCTAGGAGCTACGGTCGAAGTTTACAGAACACACATGAAAATGCTGAGCTCACAAATGACAGCTGACATTTGAAAAGAAACATTATCAGACTGTACCTTAACAGTGCACATGGTTTGTTTGTCTCTCTGGATGACCTGTCGGCTTCTCCTCTCTCTGTATGTCAACAATTGCACGTTGGTCTGAGGCGCTCTGTTTTACGACAGTGCAGTTTTACTCAATGACCACAGAGGCCACTAGAGGGTAGAAAGCCGGAATCTTACATACTAGGGCTTTGAAAAGTCAAAGAAGACGTTGCCACTGCCGCTGTTTGTTTTTTGCCCTTAACTAATGACAGGAGGCCAGACATGTCAGCTAGCGGTACATTGCTGCTTATCTCCATGGCCCCGGTGCAGCAAAAAAAAAAAAAAAAAAAAAAAAAGAAGCAAGACCTTAACTCAACTAACAGTCGTTCCTGACCAGTTTCAATAGTGTTTAGAGAGAACTGAGTTGAAAGAAGCAGACGAGTATAATAACGGTACTGTAATCGCCTTGAAAATGTAAAGGTGATATTCAAACTGGAGTAAATAAATCTGTCCCAAATAAACGCCTGGTCTGCTCAGTGATTGACGCAAATAAACGCCCCTGCTATTATTTGATATTTTACAGTAACTCTTCTTGAAGGTTACTGTTTACACTAATCCTGTGATTTTGTGATCATATTTAGTTTACTCAGCTAATTGACTAGGTCGATGCTGTCTTTATTTTCTTTTAATGTAAGGGGTTTAAAAGCCAGCACAAAGCGCAAGGCACCTTTTTTTTTGCAAGGAGCTACCAAGGGTTAATAATTGCTTCTTCTTACAAGAGATGCACGCTGTTGACAATGCTGTCAGGCTCTGGAAATCTCAATGGGGCTGTGGTGATATTTTTATTCACTGGATTGAAGGTGTAGTCAGCGATGTGGGAGAAAACGAGCGGAGGGTTTGTTTATATTCGAATTTAGACCCGCCTCCCGAAAGCTGATTGACGTGCATCGTCATGGAAACGGCCGTAGAAACTGCGTAGCTGACGTAGCTAAGGAAACCCCGACTGGTCAGACAACTCGACTGCCAATATTGAAAACGTCACATCAACAGTACATTTTGGCAGATTATACAATAAGTTGAATGCCTGATGGCTGCTACTGTTATGTGAAGCACCACAAAGCTAATGTTGCTTACCTATCCAGCAGACGGACGGCGACATCCTCGTCCGTTTTCAGGTCTTTCAATTCGCAGAGTTCTCTCCACCGTCGGAAAGCAACACCAATGTTGATCCGGGTCTTTGCTCTTTTGGTCATAGCCCTTCTTTTCCACTTTTCACTCCTCTGACCTCTTTCTTTGGGCTGTTTTCAGCCATTGCTACCGCAACTATTGTATCTCTCTCTTACGCTAACTGCGCACGCTACGCAAACTACGACTCCCCCTCCCCCTTCTGTCTGATCTGCGCATGAGTATAATCGCCCCCTGGATGTGGGGGGGTTTACTTTGTTATGGTAACTCGGTCCGAGCCACAGTATTTACCTGCTGAAATTCTGAGTCAAGGCCGTATATTGAGACCGGATTTTTTTTTCAACATGCTGTAAGTGGTGACATCTTGTGGATGGAGAGGAGACATACGGTGAATTTCACAAATACTGCATTTGATTCGAAGATTAGAAGATCGCTGAGTACACCTTTAAGGTTGTCGTTGACCTTAATGATTCCAACCACAAAACCCAAAACCAGTGAAGTTGGCATGTTGTGTAAATCGTGAATATAAAACAGAATAGAATGATTTGCAAATCCCTTTCAACCTATATTCAATTGAATACACAGCAAAGACAAGATACTCAACATTGCAAATATTAGCTCATTTGGAATTTGATGCCTGCAACATGTTTCAAAAAAGCTGGCACAAGTGGCAAAAAAGACTGAGAAAGTTGAGGAATGCTAATCAAACACTTATTTGGAACATCCCACAGGTGAACAGGCTAATTGGGAACAGGTGGGTGCCATGATTGGGTATAAAAGCAGCTTCCCTGAAATGCTCAGTCATTCACAAACAAGGATGGGGCAAGGGTCACCACTTTGTGAACAAATACGTGAGCAAATTGTAAAACAGTTTAAGAACAACATTTCTCAACTAGCTATTGCAAGGAATTTAGGGATTTCATCATCTACGGTCCGTAATATCATCAAAATGTTCAGAGAATCTGGAGAAATTACTGCACGTAAGCAGCAAGGCCGGAAACCAGCATTGAATGCCCATGACCTTCGATCCCTCATGCGGTACTGCATCAAAAAGCGGCATCACTGTGTAAAGGATATCACCACATGGACTCAAGAACACTTCAGAAAACCACTGTCAGTAACTACAGTTCGTGGCTACATCTGTAAGTGCAAGTTAAAACTCTGCTATGCAAAGCCAAAGCCATTTATCAACAACATCCAGAAATGCCGCCGTCTTCGCTGGGCCCGAGCTCATCTAAGATGGACTGATGCAAAGCGCTGCTGCAGAGATCTCCAGCGAGAGCTGCTGAAGAGCGGCCATGATGGATTTACCGCAGTGAGAGATCGGAGTTCAGAATGCTCTAGTGCTGTAGCTACTGCTGCAGTGTTGTTGGCTGTAACAAGCCACACACTTCCTTGCACAAACTTCCCATCTCAGAAGACCTAAAGACTAAGTGGCTGGAGTTCACTGATCGAGGAAATGTGCCAGCAAGACTCAGTAAAAACGTGCATGTGTGTGCTCGTCACTTCACAGCCGACTGCTTTGCAAACTTTGGACAATACAACAGAGGGCGAGCAAATCCTTAATCCAGGAGCACTGCCAACCATCCGCCAACAAACCTCGGACCCTGGAAATGTGAGTATTTTAAATGCTGTGTGCTGTTATTTTGCTAATTGCTACGAGCTGCTAACAGCAGAGGGAAGAGGAGCAGATGTAAGAGCTTTTCTTCAGTGTCCCCCCTGTCTCTGTGTTAGCTTCAGGAGGCTAAGCTTAGCGGTTAGCCTGCTGTTTTAGCCTCTAATGTTCTGGTAAGTTAGCTTCGCTGTTTTCTAAACATGAGGGGTTTATAGTCGTGTCTTTTCTGGGCCGTAGTATTAGTCTCTGTTGTCTATTAATTTGCTGGCTGCTGTTAGATGTACATAACTCTGATGATTAGACTGCTGCTCTACACTCACAGGCAATGTAATCGGTAAATTATCTCATAAAGTATCAAAACTCATTTTGTGTCTAAACTGTGGACAAGGGAAACGATCAGTGAAGGCTGTGTTTCTTTGTGTTTTGCAGCACATCATGTAAATATTGATTACAGGAAAGTATACTACTATACGGTACATTGGCAGAAATCAGTGTATCTGTGATAACTGGCTTTATTGGCCTAGCATCGTGATCACCAAACTAATTTAATCTGAGTTAGATGTATTAATATTCCCACAGTAGTCAAGAGGATGCCCTAGTGGGTCCCATGCAGGCTTTCTGCAGGCACTGTGGGCTAGGGCCAGCCCATACTAAACCCACACAGGCCCAGTGCTGTTTTGCCCATGCAAAGCCCAAAGCTCTGGGCTCACTGAGGGCTCTCCACAAGCAGCCCACAATAGTGGAATGCCCACAGAAAGCCCACGTTGGCCCAGTGTGGGCCAGCCTATCAGGGTCCAGTGCAACTTTTGTACCTTTGGGCCCATGCTGGTTTTGTGCGGGCAGCCCAAAGTAAATTCTCATGCTTTGGCGCCTTTTTTTTCTTAAAAAAAAAAAAAGCGATTTGAAATTCAGAGAGACTCTTCATTTATAGCCTCTGCACAGAATGCATAAAAAATCCAATATTTGAATTGGATTGTGTCTGCACATGATCACATAAAAACTCATGAACAAATATTACTTTGTGTTCTTAACAAGAAAAGTCTACAATTTTTAATAGGGCTTGAAAGGTCACGTGATTGCGCAATGCATTGTGGGTCGCAAGCGCCATGTTTGCGGGCAACGTTCCAGTGTTTACAGAGAGAATTGCTAGGTGATGAGACAGTCAAAATATTATAAATATAATATTCCGTCAAAATATGAATTGATGTAAAGAATTGTCAATCGGACCGTACTGAGAAAATCTGGACTCTGGCCCAAAGACTCGGTTTATAGAAAAAGATAAGAAAATTGACGGGACGGATTCATATGAGGACCGTGAGTGGAGTACCGATTTAAATCTCCTGCCGCCATGGTCCGAGGGGGAGCTAGTCCTGTATCTCGTCAACAGGACAAGTGTCTACACCGGTGAGGAATTCCGGAATGCAAAGGCTCTGAAAGTGTTTGGTCAAACCAACGTTGGCTGGCTGGTGGATCTCCAGATTTTCACCCAGAGATAAGACTGTCGGCATTTCAGAGGTATGTAAACTTTGTGATGATGCTAACGTTAGCCCCCAATTGTGGGTAGAGCTGCTCTGTATTTTGTTTTGTTTTTTTTGCTGTGCGCTATCGTCACTTACTGTCATTTAGGTCAGGACATGAAAAAGCGACTTAATGTGTTTCACACCAGAAATGCTCCAAAAAATCCTCAAGTCTCAGTGTGGCTGTTTGTAGCCACTTTGGTGAAATTTTAAAACTATTTTAATCGTGAATTTAACTCTGTTTGAGAGAGTGAATAAGGTCAGTGTATAAGATGTTTAATAACGAAATTGGGAAAATGTAGTTTTAAATATGTCCAAAAAATACATAGTTGACAAACTGACTACCCTTTGCTCCTGAAGTGATTGTGATTGACAGCCACTAGTTTTGCTCCCCATTAAAATTATATTAGATAAATATATTTACAATTTTTTGAATCCATCTCTTAATCATACTCAGTCCCCCAATTTTTTTTTTTGTATTTAGGGGTTTAAACCCTTTAAATGTCAATATCATCATAAGCCACTGCATAATGTTTAATTATGCAGTGACATGGTCGTAAATTACAACAAAATGTAGTTACAATTGGAGTCTGCAGGGAGTAAAAAATCTAACCTGCTCCTGCATAATAAATGATTATGCATCAAAGCCAGTGTTTCAACTAATGTTGTACATATGCAAGACTGTGATAGCAGGTAAAAAAAATCAAAATTTTTGTCAAATGGGTCATTTTTAGTGTTTTCCTCCTTGATGTCAGTGACTCCACCCATGAAATCACCATTTAAAGGTTTAAAATTCATGGTTAAAAAAATATTTGATTTTTTTTAACAGGACTGAGATTGATAAAGAGATCTGTGCAAAAAATATTTATCTGATATGTCTTTATTGAGGCCAAAGTTAGTGGCTGTTGACAGCCAATTCAGCACCAAAATATTTGTTTCAATTCAGTACACAGAGGTTAATACTGTATGTTTTTATAATTACAGATACCTTTAACAAAAGACATAAGTGACAACAGCCTTGTTGTTTTGGTTAATCAAGTTGCCATTAAACGGATGCTCTTCTTTTTATGTTGTTCTAATTTCAAATCTTTTTGAACCCAGGTTTTGCACTCTCATCCTTGACCACTGCAAAAGAGAAAATCATCTTATGGACTGGGACAAGGCCATCCACACAGAGGACAACAAACATCAGTGCTGGATTAGGGAAGCCATCAAGATCAGAAAACAGGGCCCAGGGAAGATGAACAGGGACGAGGCGGCATATATGCTTTCACACACCTGGAGCAGTGTCCTGCAGAGGCGAGCGGACAGCGGGAGGCGTGACTCTCCTGCCAGAAAATTTGACAGGACATTCACACCTCCGTAATGCCAGCTGATTTAACACGTCACACCTATCATCTGGTGACACTTCTGAGAAAGGCAGAAGTTTCCACCGAAACATGTCAGGGTATGGGAAAAATCTACATGTCTGAGATAAAAGAAAGACAACTATATGTATGTAACTTAAAGACATAATGAACACTATTCAACCATTTGTAAATTACTGTTTTATTCTATTTTGTCAGTTGCTTTCTACTTAGCCTTGAACTGTGTGACTGCACTGAACAGAAATGTTTGCAATAAAAAGAATTGGAGTGGTGGACTTGATAAGAAATGTTCTGATTTTTCCCAAGGAAATGGTTTCACACAGGACCTATTAATAGTGTTTATTATCGTGTACCTTACACTGAAATTAAATGACTTACCAGATACATCAGGGTATGGAATCCAAGTATTTACTTTAATATTCATGAATAGGCCACAGAATAAACAGTACAACAATGAGATCAAAGTTATGACATGTTTTTACGCCCCCCTGTTGCGTTCCAAACCTATTACTCTTTCCACATGGACTCTAAGGTGAGCAATCTGCCGTGTCTCCTCCTCAGACTTGGGATCCATTTGAGCACGACCTCTTGAGAAACCTGGGATTTTCACCTCAGCACACATTAATTTAACTTGAGCCCCAAAACGCTTGGTATCTGGACTCTCCACCTCCGTGTGTCCAAGTCTGGATGGGTATCGTTCATCTCATAAGCAGGCTTCCCTAGAAAACACACATCCTTGCATTACATTACTGCATTTAATGTAATATATATTACTTTTATAACAATAACTACTGATTATTATTAAGATCAGTAAAATAAGTGCAAAATATGTCAGCTGATATGCAACGCTTAGCCTCACAGCATTGAATGTGAAACAGTTACTCTGCCAATTGTTAGCTGTTTTCAATATCAAAAACTGCAACAATCTCTGAAAAGTGACATTTAACCCTTGTGAGTCACTCATTTACAGCCCTTTGAGGTCAGAGAACAAAAATGTCCTCTTCCAGAACTGCTATGAAAAATAACAGATTAATATTTTTTGTTAATTTTTTTTCTCGAATCATTCAACTAATGTCATTCCTTAATGAAAAATGTACATAATTATTATAAAAGGTAGGAAATACTGTATATCGAAATATTAAATTATTCCTTTTCAGTTTTATGGAACAGAATTTTTTTTATATTATAAATGGAGAATTATTTAAAAAGATCAGGCTTTATATACACAAGTTTACTCAAGGAATATAATACACGAAATATGTCTATGACTGACTGATTACTTCATTCTGATAAGCAACAAGCAACATTAACATTATATTGATAAACTATGCTTATTTTAAATTTATTTCAGGGAAAAGTGGAAAATAGCACTTTCATAGTTATTTTCACCATTAAGAAATGACAAGTGTTTCATCCGTGGACATAAATGCGTGTTTTTTCATTAAAAAAAAGTGACATTATGGAATCAAATCGGCATTTAAATGGTTACAATAAAATCCATCATTAAACATTTCCTTTTTTGATTTGGACTGATGTTAGCTGAATGGGCAAAAAAATAGAAAAAAAAGTATAAATCTGTTATGTTGTACAGCAGTTTTGGGGGGAGGATACGAATGTCCTGTGGACTTCGATGGGCTGTAAATTAACTGAAAGAACAGGCATGTCCTTGATAACCACCTGAAGCCTAACATAACACATGCTTATAACTTACCAGTATGAAAATGTAACGCACACACCAACGTGTCAAGTATTGTTGTGAAAGGTAAGCTCCGGTCGTCTCACCGCTGAAATCCAAGCTATCCGGCGCTCCTTCGTTAGCTCAGCGATCCGACGTCCCCGTTTTTTTCACATTGGAAAAGAGAAAAATCTCAGACCGTCAGTTGTTTTTCCATGTCGATCGTGAGACCGTTTGTGGCAAAGGATGACACAAGTCTGGACCATTGTAAATCGATGAGAGCGTCACGCAATGTAAACAGAGTCACCAGAGTACCAGTACACAGATTTTCAGCTTTTTCCAATTGCCCGCTGAACCCACAATGCATTGCGGTTTCCGCACTTCCGCTACGTCACCCTTTCAAGCCCTATAGGTGGAGAATGTTTAATTAATTATTTTTTTTAATAAATGATGTTATAAAGGTATATCAGGGTCCACAATTAACAGTTCACAATTTAAAGGTGCTGTTAAAATATGGCTGGCTGCCTACCAAAAATATTAAAGTAAGAGTTAAAAAAAATACATTAAAAACTGAATTAAAATAAAAATGACTCAAAGCTTTAAATGACATATCTGACCCTGTATATCAGGAACAACATTAAATGCTTTTATTTATTTACTTAGTATTTATTTTTAAGACAAAAAAGTAAAGTTTACCGACTTTGACCGAGCTCGACGTGCTTGGAACTATTTTTCTGCTGAAGAGGTGCCACTTACTGTATCCCTACTCACTTGAGCCTCATCACATGCTCAGCCCCATCCGCAGAGTAACTGTTACTTCTTCAGTCAGAAGGCGGCATTTTACCGAGGTGAGTTTAAACTTTTAACTGTTATGATCTTTCTTAAAGTTCAATGTTATTGTAAATATTGTCATAGTGTGTGTTCTCATGTAATCTTATCTGTTTTTAGTTAATTCAGACCAAATTGATTTTTTCAAACGTAACCAAGTGTCAGCTAACCCTTGACGATGTAGCTTAGCTTGACTCAGCGAAAAATACATGTAAGGTTAGACTACTGGTCCTTATCAATCCTTTCCTCATATTCCTCATGTCAGATTACCATGGTGGCCCGTGAGAGTATTTAATTTACTGTCAACTGCAGTTTAAATCGGGGCTCCAAACTGCGCCCAGACGGCGGCATTTGGCCGTTTCTGAGACAGCGCCAATATTTTCAAAACTACTCGGGTAGAGCACGCGCGTCGTTGTGTGCTTAATGTCCATATTTCTTTTACCGTTAACTTTTATGTCCCATGTTATAGAGGGAGCGAGTTCACATGTGTGAGTGTGTGTGTGGGGAAAGTTTTTGGGGTCCGGGAATGAATTTTCAGTTGCCTGGGTCTCTTCACTTTCCTCGGTGTGGATCTATACTTTTTTCAGCTAACGGCTCTGTTTCTCTGTACCGTGTTTTTATGGACAGGAGACGGGAGACGGAGGGAGCAGCGCTGCCGCAGGGGCCCCATTACGCGCCAAAGGACGCATTCTCCGCTGTCTGATGCAGCCGTGATCCGCCCTGTGGACTACAGGTCTGATATCTTCCATTTAAAGTGTGGCTGTTACCGCTGTTGTCTGTCTGTAAGGTAATTTTGCAGTGCAGCCAATGTCCATGTGAACATTTGACCTAAATCCCTCCCGAATCACTTGTTGGTTTTGGTCGCGCTCTCTTCCTTGTGCGTCAGGACGCAGGCAGACGTGCATCGCTGGGACAGAGGATGATAATCAGTCACTTTGTGTGATTTTATAATTCAAATGGTGTCTTGAGAGCTCATGAGTCAGCTTTTTAATTAATCAAAACTCAACGTTCTTCATCCGTCCAGCTCTGACCCTCTGTTTCACTCACTCACTGTTTTCTAAATGATAAATCTATCCTGAGGTATCCTGTCTCACGTATTGACCATTATATAAAAACAATCTCTGAAGGATCAAGCTCCAGATACAATCTACTACTGCAGCGGTTCTCAACCTGTGGGTGGGGGGCCATAAGTGGGTCTCAGAGCTGTTTTCAGTGGACAGTGTATAAATCAGGTGAAAATGTGGCAGAAATATCTTCAGTGTATGGACAATCATCCATAATGTCAGAGTTGACCCACTAAAATAAGCCTACAGCACTGGATGGTGGGCATGTATGCTGTTGTTATAAAAAAGAAAAAGTTTGTGGCATAAACACCTCAGCTGCTAGTCTGCAGTCATGAGACAGAAGAGAGGGTAATTGTAGCCCTGTGGCCCTGATTATTATTTTTTTAATGTCTAGTTAACCATATAAATTCATCTCTTTCTAAAAAGTAGTGGTTAATAAATGACTTTGTGGTGATAGTATGCACCTTGTTGTGTGCCTCTGTCTGACACAGTGCACAGTTTAAATACTACTTGCAGGTTTTCTTCAGTGCAGATGTTTGTTGATCAGGTAATAGTACAGAGAGAGAAACTCTGATGTGGTTTGCTAAATATGCTTGTGATGTCTCAAGAGTTGCTGCAAAAGCGACCATTTGGTCGCAGTCTGGAGCCCTGTACAACAAATAACACACCCAGATATGTTAATAATGTGAAAAGTTAACTTCAAACAATGTGGATTCTAGAATAAAGAGACTGTAACATGCTTATTGTCTTTCACAAAAAAATTACCCATGTCTTGACCTGCTCCTTTTCTACTCCTCTCTCAAACCATCCCTCTGTTTCTCTTCCTCTTTCCTACTCTCAGCCAGAACAGAGACGGAAACCAAGCAGTGCAGACAGAGGAAGAGTTGATCTTGACCTCCTGGTTTGTAACACTGAGTAAAGAGATTAAGGTATTTCTCTACTCACTCAAACACACACTTTAATATTACAAATAGCACATATGAACTGCCTACTACACACAGTATTTTTATTGGCCCCTTTCCTTTTATGTTGTAGAGGCTGTAAGAAAATGGGCCCTCCAGCCAAGTCCAAAGGATTCTGAAGTTGAGGATGAGATTAAGGTGCTGCTACGGAATTCAAGAGACAGAGCGGCTGGACGAAGAAGCGCTACCATCGTGACTACCATGAGACCTTTGGGGAAGAATGTGCTTTGCCAATCGATACATCATCTCAATAGAAGGATAGACGTGTTAGCAGCACACAAGAATATATTGTCAGCATCAGAGGTCAGAGTTTTTGCATTTTTTGCTTTTTCCTTGTTTGTAGTATTGGGCTAAAAAATGTGCCACTTGTTACTAAATGCTGTTCTCTTATATTCTGTTGACCATGTTTATTAGGACTGCTTACTGTCACAAGTCTCTGTTAGGGCTGGGCAATATATGGATAATTGTCACTGGGAGTTAGTACTTTTTTATTTAAAGGTGCTATGAGGAGAATTTATCGCCGGCGTAATGCTGTGTTCCCGTAACCTCGGAAATGGGAGTGACATCATCTCCCACTTATCGGCGTTCCAGTTAAAGTCAGAAAAAAACATGACGATCTACCAGGCTATTGTTAGCTGTTGTTAGCACGCCCTGTGTTGTTGTATGAAGAATGTGATTATCACGATAGCAGCATTTTTGTAAATATAAGTCTAACAATACTATGTATACAGCTGATCTAGAGCGACACACCCCAGTCAGAAGAGCAAATAAATTGATTATTACAGGAGCTAAATAACTGTTCACACTGGGGGCATCCATCTTCGACTGTCAACTCGGGGATGGCGAGGTTTGGCCGAGTTCCCAGTAGGAAATTCTGACTTCGGGGGACATTCCAGTTTTAGTTTTCTACTCGGAGCTCAAAATTCCTACTTCTGACTACAACTGGAACGCACCGGAGACGTGAAGCCAAAGTTTGTTTGTTTGTTGTGGTAAATGCAGCATGGATCTTTGTCGGAACTCTGCATTGCTATACAAGTTCTTTTTCCAACAACTTACAGGAAGCAAAGCGGCGAGGTAATGTATCTCTTTCTAGTTACGTAGCAGTAGTTTTTGATGTGTGACGACAAGCAATGCGGGGAAAAGTTATTATCGTAGCTGTAGACGGCTAAAAATCGCTACTTACAGCCTGGCGCTCTCAGACGTGTTATATAAATAATAAAATAATATAAATTTGCTCTAGTTTTAATTGTCTGGTTCCCCGAAGTTGAGTATCCAAGCCAGTCCGGCCCTGTCCGACCCGAACGGAAGGCTAAAGAATAGCATTTATAGATAACCTATTTAGATTCTATGAAACTCGATACTGATCTTAAAGTGTGTATTTCAATCAGGCATACGTCTAAAAGTGAGACTTTTTTGTAATTACTCAAAAACTCCTCACAGTCTCTTTAAGGAAAATAAATAAATTTCTTAAAATCATAAATCTAGTGCTGAGGAAAAAAATTGGGGATTTTATTTTTAGAACATTTAGCCCAGCCCTAGTCTCTTCATTTGTTGTCTTGAATCATTAAGGCTGTAATGTTCAGGGAAGAGCATTTTTCATTAAATGTAATGTGTTTGTATTTAATAAATGAATGAATTTGAATCCTTTTGACTATTGTACATTTTTTACAATGCAATCATCAATGACCGCATCCATTTTAGATTTATGAAACTACACTAGTAGATGAAATACATTTATGTGTGAAACTATTATATTGTTGTAAATTAAAATGGGGATTTAACTGAAAAATCAGAGTGGGCCTAGTGAGGGCAGTGAGGGCTTCCTAAGGGCTAAGTTAGGGCTGCCTGCTGTGTGCCCTCTAGCCAGCCCTCAGTGGGCCCATACAGGGCCAGTGCAGGCTCCCTTAGGGCATGATGAGGGCTGCCCCTGCCGGGCCAGCACTTAGGGGCCCACAGTTTGCCGATGAGCAAGCCCTCTCGGGCCCAGTTCAGGCTGCCCTCAGGGGGCCCAGATGCCAGCCCAATAGGGCCCAATGAGGGCCCCGAGGACAAGTGCTTGCAGGGCGTTTAACAGCTGAGGGATGATTATTCCTCATACAGCCTCTCCTCTCCCCCGTCTCTGTGTTAGCTTCAGGAGGCTGTTTAACTGTAGTTAGCCTGTTGTTTTAGCCTGAAACGTTACGATAAACGAGCTTCGCTGTTTTCTAAACATGAGGACATGAGGACTACTGTTGTGTCTTTCCTGGGCCGTAGTATTAGTCCCCGTTGTCTATTAATTTGCTGGCTGCTGTTAGATGTACATAACTCTGATGATTAGACTGCTGATCTGCACTCAAAGGCAATGTAATCGGTAAATTATCTCATAAAGTATCAAAACTCATTTCGTGTCTAAACTGTGGACGAGGGAAATGATCAGTGAAGGCCGTGTTTCTTTGTGTTTTGCAGCAGATCATTTAAATATTGATAACAACAGGGAGTGTATATAACGTGTAATGGTAACGCTGCAGATGTGATCACTGGGTTTTCTGGCCTCTGTCGTTATCACCAAGCTAATTTAATCAGATTACTGTGAGTTTAAACACTCAGGAATGCTCACAGAATGCTGTCATATGAGCTGTGTGACTGGGAGGATAAGTTACAATTACTAATACTATAGCAGTGATGTACGAAAAACGGAGGGAGGCAAATAAGATGTCTGATATAATTATCCTCCCGTTTTCTTTACTAACAATATACAGGTATAGACATTTTATAATGCATCACATAATGTGACATTTGTAAGTAAAAACCCATTAAACCCTGAAAAGCCTGTTGTATGTTATTTGAGACATACTTTTGAGACGTGTCTAATCAAAATGATCAAAAAATATCACCAAAAAAACAAATGAATACAGTAAGATAAATGATAAATATAAAAGTCCTCAGTTGAATTATCAGTTGCCAGAAATACCTAATGTATCTATTGAGGAACAAAAACTAAATTTAACATCTCATGTAATTTATTTAGATTTCAGTACAACATGAAATAAACATTTTATCTACAAAAAGGTAAAAATGCATGGCTCTAGTTTGTGTTTTCATACACTAACAGGTTAAACATTTTTCTTTCTTGTGTCTATGCTGGTCGACTTCAGGCAGCATCTTCTGATGGTGAACCGCTGGTTAAAGTCAGTGTCAGGATTTTGTCCCTTTGCAATTCTAAGAGCTCAGTACAACTTCCACGGTTCATACCAAAAAAACCCTGACATAACTCCAAAAAGGAAAAATGATGAGACAACTGAAGGCAAAAAGATGGGATTTAATTACAGCGCCGGAGATACAACATTTCAACAGGAAGCTGGATGCACTGAAGATGTGTTATGTTTTCTCTCTATTTATGAGAGTGTCAAGAAAGGTGTGTGTATGTGTTGACCTTCGTACCTCACTGTCTTGGAATGAGCCAGACTGAGCTGTTATGGAAGATGTCCCTCAGATCTGATAAGAGGTCGAGAGACAGCCTCCATATGAGGTCAGATACGGAGGTTAGTGAATCAGCATATATGGCATGTGCTAAGGTATGTGGGTGTGTGTTGTGTGTGTGTAAGAAGTATGCATAAGCTGGACAATGATTACAAGCATGATTATATGACAGGATTGGAACAGGGTAATAAAGTCAAATACATGAAAAGGTTATAATGTTACATGAACATCAACACATGTACAGAAATGTACAAAGTTTGAATACATGGTTGAATACATAATGTTAGAATACATAAACTGTACAAGGGTCAAATTATTCTTCACAGTCAGCTTCTCAAAATCCAAGGAGAAAGGATTTACAGCAAAGCCAGTGAGAGCAGAGCCAGCCTTCCATAACTTAAACAAGCCTTTATTAAAAATCAACACATTTAAAAACATTGGCAAATAGGCATAGCATGGAAAGGAAAAGATAAAGGAAACTGGAACAAAAATGTCATCAAATTGGAATTGAGAATATATAATCCTTAAAGAGACTGTGAAGAGTTTCTAAGTAATTGCAAAAAAGTCTCACTTTTAGATATATGCCTGATCGAAATACGCACTTTAAGATGATTTTTATAGCATCAAAATAGGTTATCTATAAATGCTATTCCTTAGCCTTCCGGTCAGGTCGGACAAGGCTGGACTGGCCTGGATACTCAACTTTGGGAACAAAACAATTACAACTAGAGCAAATTTATAGTATTCTGACACGTCTTAGAGCAGTGGGCTGTAAGTAGCAAAATCTAGCCGGCTACAAAACTACAATACCAAGTTTTCCAAAAATTGCTTGTTGTCACACATCAAAAACTACCACTACGTAACTAGAAAGAGATACATTACCGCATCGGTTTACATCCTGTACTTTGTTGAAAAAATAAGTTATAAAGCAATGCAGAGTTCTGAGGAAGGTCTGAGTTTCATTCATTCAGCATCACAACAAGCGCAGCCTTTGGCTTGTGGTGCATTCAAGTTGTAGTCAGAAGTAGGAATTTCCAAGGTTCGAGTAGGAAACTAAAACTGGAATGTCCCCCGAAGTCAGAATTTCCTACTGGGAACTCGGCCAAACCTCGCCATCCCCGAGTTGACAGTCAAAGATGGATGCCCCCTGTGTGAACAGTTATTTAGCTCCTGTAATAATCAATTTATTTGCTCTTCTGACTGGGGTGTGGCGCTCTAGATCAGCTGTATACATAGTATTGTTAGACTTATATTTACAAAAATGCTGCCATAGTGATAATCACATTCTTCATACAACAACGCAGGGCGTGCTAACAACAGCTAACAATAGCCTGGTAGATCGGCATATTTTTTTCTGACTTTAACTGGAACGCCGATAAGTGGGAGATGATGTCACTCCCAGTTCCGAGGTTACTAGAACGCAGCATTACGACAGTCGCCACGCGGGCTCATGGGTAGCAGAGTCGCCAGAAACAGATTCTCCTCACAGTCCCTTTAAGGACATTGTGTCAATAAAAGTCTATGAAAAAAAATTACAACACTGCAGTGAGGTGTTTTGGTTCTGGTGCCATTTCTTGTAAACATATATTTTTGTGTCTTGCATTTCAGATCATGTACGTAAATACACTGTTGGACCTTGTCTTTGGGAAGGTTTTCAAGGACCCTCCCCCACACCTGAAGGAGCTGCAGAAAATACCAGACCATATGGTCCTTTTCCAAATACCAGGAAGCTCTGAACCCTTCATACGGGTGATCTGCATCAGGAAACTCTGCAGTACAACACAGGCAGCATCAGCTACGAAAGGCTCTGTAGGCCAGGCATCTGTAAGGGCTGGACATGATAAGATTTTGTTAGAAATGAAAATTACTGTCATGGGTGTTTTTATGTATATATTCATATTTTTATCAATATGGTTCTATGGTTTGTGTTTAAAAATTCCTTTTCTTTTTTTCATGTCTTTTTTACCTCCTTTATGTAAAAATACCGACTGTACTCGCTGGTACATTTGGTGTTTTTAAATGTAAAAATATTTTCACAATAAAAAGTCTAAATGAACTGTTTCGTGTGTTTTCAGTTTTTCGTATGTTACATGTAATGTTAAGTTAATACCAAGAAAGAAAAAAAATAAGATGGAGGAAACAGCAATGTACTTTTAATCTTTACTATTTTTGTTCAACAGTCATGGAAGTTTTTATATCAAAATACTTATGCATTACTCCTCTTAGATGTAAAGGCTCATAGTCTGCTCTATAAATATAGAATGCATGTTGCAGTGAAAAACACACTCGAGCCTAAAGGTCCCAGTCCAGGATGGTGGGTCCTCCTCTAACCTAGTTAATTAAAGCAGGTAAGTCAGTGACGTAGTACAGGAAAGGTGATGTACTAAATTGTTATTTAGCACTTATTTTTCTAAATAACTTTGGTATCTCCTTGCAACAGACATTTTCAGGCTGTAGGCATTTTCACACAATTGCCACAGGACGAGTGAAAACAGGATGTTTAGTAGAATTTTTATATAAAGGAAATGTTCTAGATAATCATGTCCTGTTATTAAGAATATACACAGAGCTGTGTCATAATAACAACCAGTAATGCAAGTAAAGAGGTTTTTATAACAGCTACTGTGTGGCATATAGAAAAGAAAATAACCTTTTAAAATAAGGTTCACAGAAAAGTGCTGGCTGCTTAGAGTTACAGCTAATAAACGTTCTCAGTAGCAGCACGTTGCTGTCACTAAAGGCTATGGCTCTATTAAATGCTGTATTCTGATGGGTCAGTCACATTACTAATGTTATTTCTGTGAAACAGATTGTTGCTCTGATCGGCCCTGAAGAGCCCAGACATTATTTACACATCACAACAACAGAGAAGACCCCTCTCTCTGTCTTATTTCACCATCAGTAGCAACGGCCCGTTCAGTGTGTTCCTTAGAAGTGAAAGTTATTTCACATCGGGGTTTTAGTTAATCCTGTTTTTTTGGAGTTTACATCTCTGAAGTAACCTGCTCTTTCTTACGGAGCCCCTTAGGCGCCACAGAGGACAAAATAAAACAAAATATATAACTCGTGCGCACGATATATTAAAACGTCGCCGCGATATAAAAACGTCTTCGAAATACTTATTCGATGCGCGCGTTTTAGCTAAAGCGCGCGCGACGACATACTAAAACGTGCGACGAGATACTAAAACGTGTGCACGATATAGTTATTCGAGCGCACGTTTTAGCTAAAACGTGCGCTCGAAATAAAGTTATTCATCACGTTTTGACTTGTCCTTATTCTTGTCCGCTACGGCTTCCCATAGAGAAGCCGGACGTTCACAAACACACACAAAGTATTTTGAGTCTGACACTGGTCAGATCTTCGTCACTTCCTGGTGAGCGTATTCGTCACTTCCTGTTTCACAGTGCAGTGCTGTTTGTAGTGTGTTGTCTCTGTTCAGCTAACGCTAACTTTAACTGACTAATATCTGCCATCTGAGCTTATCATTGTTTTGATTGATTACGATCTACGTTCGATCGAACGTACTAAGGTCTACTGTAACCACTCTAGCTTCTCTCAAGCGGTCATTTAGTTTTATTTTCTTCTGCTTAGCATAGCTTAGCTTAGCTCTTAGCATGGCTTCTCCCTCCGCTCCTGCTCTGTCCTGTCCGATGTGCCAGATGTTTAGCTACTCCTCGTCCTCCTTTACTGATAGCGGTATTTGTCAGAAGTGTAGCTTATTCCTAGATTTGGAGGCGAGGGTGTCCGATCTGGAGAAGCGGCTCTGCACCGGATCAAAGCCCACTTATGTAGCCATAGCGAGCAGGCAGGCGTAGCTAGCGGTGCAGGCCGCGCTAGCGCTAGCGTTAGCTTAGCCTCCCCCCCAGCTAGTAATGGCTGGGTCACTGTCCGCGGCAAGCATAGCCGTAAGTCGAAGACCCACTCGGTACCCCACCATCCGGTTCACGTTTCCAACAGGTTTTCTCCCCTCAGTGATGGTGGTAACCCGCCCACAGGGGAACAAACACTGATAATTGGCGACTCCATAGTCAGAAACGTGACTATAGCGAAGTCAGCGGGCATAGTTAGGTGCATCCCAGGGGCCAGAGCGGGCGACATTGAGGCAAATTTGAAGTTGCTGGCAAAGAGTAAACGTAAGTTTGCTAGAATAGTCCTCTAAGTCCTCCAGCAACAACGCATGCGCCAGCGTTCCGCTCAGCTTGACAGATGTTCTCGCACAACTTTGGTCTTTTAACGAGTTTTTAAGGGACCTTTTTTATCTTTGTTTTAGTTTTTATGCTGGTTTGCGTATATTTTATCTGGACTTCAGTGCACTGCCACCAGAAAATAAAATCTAAGCAGAATCTTGCCGAGAACATCCCCGGCCCTCTTTTCGGCGCCAACTCTACCCAAAACCCGAAAGAGTAGGACTTTAAACCCTATATTGTGAGTTTAAATGGCTGTGTGTGGGGGCTGTGACACTAAAAACTTACGATTGGAAGAGACGCTTTCCCGTCTTCAAAAGGAGCTCCGTGAAAAGGACAGGCTGCTGGAGGGCTTCATCACGATCGCCGCTGCCCAGTCCAAACACATCTCCCTGATGCAGGCCTCCAGGATCACCGGCCTGTCGCCCCCATCTCTGGCGCCACCGCTGGTCTCTGCCTCCGCTGCCACTCTACCCTGGATGGCCTCTGTGCACTCTCCCAACGGGCCGGCCAAGGGCCCTGCAGCCGGGGGATCAGCCTGCTCATCCGCGGCACAGCGTGGAGTTGGCGGACCGTCACTCCACCTCCCCTGCCGCAGGTCGGGACAGCCAGGGTCTGGGGCCACCGGAGGATCTCGATGCTGGCGTGGAAGTGGGGCACCTAGCGCACCCCACTCACCGCTCCACTCCGAAACCGGAGGCTCAGGTGGTGCAACGCGGCCGGAGGTCCACTCAAGCTGGGAGAGTTCCTTCACCACCACGGCTCTCCCTCTCTAACCGCTTCTCGGCCTTGAGGGACGAGACCCCAGTCCGCGCGGCTGACCCTGCTTCGGCACCGGCTTCTCGTTCCCCGACTGACCGGGTTCCGGCGGAGGCGGCTCCGGCCTCCACTGCATCGGCTCCGCGGGCTGCCAGCACGGACGAGGCTGCGCGGCCCGCCTCGACTGGGATGCTTCGCCGCCGGCTGCTAAAGGAAGCCGTCTCTAGGCGCTCGGGGGGGCTCCCCCGGACTTCCAACACCCTCACTCCACCTGGTCCATCTGCGCCGACCCACCACCATCATCAACAGCAGCCGTCCTCAGCACAGGTGGTGCGCCCGAGATCCGGAGGCAGCAGCACGCGCACATCATCTCCTCCTCCTCTACTTCCCCCCACCACGTTAATCATCGGTGACTCCATAACCAGGTACATCAGGTTTTTCAACGCCATTACTCACTGTTTTCCCGGTGCCACCGTTCCCGTTATTCTGGACAAGCTCCTTCATTTACTCCCCTCCCTCCCCTCCTCTGTCACGAAGATCGTGGTGCATGTCGGCACTAACGACACCTCTCACAGGCAGTCTGAGGTGACAAAGGGAGATTTTAACTTGCTTTTTAACGTTTTAAAGGACACTGGAAAGACAGTTTTTATTTCTGGTCCAATCCCCACACTCGGTCGCAGAGCAGAGCGTTTTAGCAGATTACTCAGTCTCCATACCTGGCTCCAGTTCATCTGCCCCGTCCACAACTTCAGTTTTATTGACAATTTTAATCTTTTCTGGGACAGAGCATCACTTTTTAACAATGACGGACTCCATCCCAACAGGCGGGGTAGCCAAATGATATCTTCAAATATCCAGTACATGATCCACTCCTCACCTGTTTGACAGTCTGCATTCAGCAGCTCATCTTCCCACTCACAGCCCACTCCCCCCCCTTCCACACAATAACCAGTCATCACAAAGCACCCCCATAATCCCCACCCACTCACCTGCAGACCCTCTCTTTCCTCTGCCTCCCCACATCAGTGAATTCATGATTCCAGTCCACATCTCCTCCTCGCCTCGCCTCCTGTCAGAAACTGCACCCCCTCAAATCTCATCCACATCCCCCTGCTTCCTCGGCTACCCCGCCCTGCTTTTAACAGTAAAACAGCAAACTTTGGACTTTTAAACATCAGATCAATGAACAACAAATCGTTTTTATGTCATGATTTTATCTCTCAGAACAGCTTGGACTTCTTTATTTTAACAGAGACTTGGCTCACCCCGGACAATCTCACCTCTCTTATTGAAGCCACCCCCCGTAATTTTACTCACCTTCATCAACCCCGGCTGTCAGGTCGGGGAGGGGGGGTGGCTGTTATATACAAGAGAGATTTTAAATGCACCCCAATCACTTTCGGCTCTTTTAGCTCCTTTGAACACCTTGCTTTTATCATTAAATTAAAATACCCTGTTTTAATTTTAGTTATCTATAGACCCCCTAGACACAACACTGCTTTTATTGAAGAGTTTTCAGAGTTTTTATCCCATTTTATTTGTAAATATGATAGGATTCTTATTTTAGGTGATTTTAATGTACATGTGTGTTGTCCCTCCCGTCCCATGACTGTTGATTTTATTAGAACTCTGGACTCTTTTAATTTAACCCAGGCAATGCAGGAACCAACTCATGTAAACGGACATTGTCTTGATTTAGTTTTATATACTGGACTTAGTCCTAGTGAGTTTTTAACGAAGGATATCTGTGTGTCAGACCACAAACTGGTTTTATTTTCTCTGGTTTTATCCCAGCCCTCTTTTATTGAAGAATCTCCTGTGTTTCGAAGGGTTCTTAATTCAACGTCTGCTAGCAAGTTTAAGGAGCTTTTTAACAGTGCATCTTTGACTGCCTTCAACCCAGATTTTAGTCCATTTTTTAACACAGAAGAGCTTGTCTCTCTTTTTAACCATACATGTAAAACGATTTTGGACTCTGTAGCCCCCCTGAAACCCAAAAGCTCAAACAAAGAGCCTCAGCCGTGGCTTACAGAGTCCACAAATGACCTAAAGAAGTTATGCAGAAGAAACGAAAGAAAATGGAAGAAAACTGGTCTGGTAGTTTTTCATGAAATCTGGAAAGACTCCATGAAAAACTACCAGAGGGCAGTTAAAGATGCAAGGGCAGCATTTTATTCTGACTTGATTTTAGCCAATCATTCTAACCCCAGAGTTTTATTTAAGGTTTTAGATTCCCTTACTAACCCCTCCCCCTCCCATTTTACTAATGCTTCTCAAGACACCTGTGAGAAGTTTTTAGCTCATTTTATCAACAAGGTAATGGACATCAGGCATCAAATCACTCCCCCAGATCACCCCATACATGCCAGTAGGGATATTATTTGTTATTTTAGCAGTTTTGAGCCGGTGTCCTTGTCCCTTTTATCGGATATTTTAGCCCATATGAAACCAGCTACGTGCAGTCTTGATTTTATCCCCACCAGATTTCTCAAAGAGGTTTTTAACACGGTTGGGCCCAGCATTCTATCTATTATTAATAGTTCTCTTGTAGAGGGAGTATTTCCTTCTGCTTTTAAACACGCTGTGGTCCAATCCCTTTTAAAGAAACCAAACCTTGACCCCACGGATTTTAATAATTTTAGACCAATTTCAAAACTCCCATTTTTATCCAAACTTTTAGAGAAGGTGGTTTCTACACAGCTTTTTCGTTTTATTTCTGAAAACAACCTCTTTGAGAAATTTCAGTCTGGTTTTAGAGCAGGTCACAGCACTGAGACAGCCCTCCTCAGAGTGACCAATGACCTTTTTTTAGCAGCTGACAGAGGGGAGGGCTCAATTTCAATTCTTTTAGACCTCAGTGCAGCCTTTGATACGGTGGATCACGCCATTTTAATTGAACGTCTTAGCAACTGGGTGGGTATCAGGGGCACTGCACTTAGCTGGTTCCAGTCATATCTTTTAGAACGAACCTGTGCGGTCACCATAGGCAATCACAGCTCTTCTACTGCTGCCGTTGCCTGTGGTGTACCGCAGGGATTCAGTTACAAACCCGATTTTATTTTCTATTTACATGCTGCCCCTTGGCCAAATAATTCAGCGCCACCAAGTCTCCTTTCACTGCTACGCAGACGACACACAGATATACCTTCCCCTGAGACCTGAGGACCCACAGGGCCTAGCTGCTGTCATGGACTGTCTCAGGGACATCAACAGTTGGATGGCAGAAAACTTCCTGCAACTCAATAACACAAAATCCGAAATAATCCTGTTTAACATCAACAACTCCCCTCTCATACAGTCCAGTCTTGGCACACTTTCAACAAACATCAAACAATCAGCAAGAAATTTAGGAGTAATTTTTGATTCAGACCTCACCTTCTCATCCCACATCAGTAAAACCATCCAGTCCTGTTTCTTTCACCTACGCTCAATTGCAAAAATCAAAAATATCCTCACCCCTCAAGACCTCGAAAAAATAATTCATGCCCTTATCTTCTCCAGACTGGACTTTTGCAACTCCCTCCTCCCCGGTATAAACAAAAAATCTCTTTCTCGCCTCCAACTGGTCCAGAATGCAGCAGCTAGGCTTTTAGCTGGTTTTAGTAGACGGCATCACATCACTCCACTTTTAGCCTCCCTCCACTGGCTTCCTGTCAGTTTTAGAATTGATTTTAAGATTTTATTGATTACTTTTAAATCACTCATGGGCTTGGCCCCCAGCTACATTTCAGAGCTTTTAACCCCTTATCAGCCAGCCTGCAGCCTTAGATCCTCCGGTGAGGGCCTCCTGGTCGTTCCAAAGTCGAGGCTCAAAACTAAAGGTGATCGAGCTTTCTCCATCAGAGCTCCTCGACTTTGGAACGACCTGCCAGAGGAGATAAGGCGTGCGGAGTCTGTTGCTTCTTTTAAGTCACTTTTGAAAACATATTTTTACAGAATTGCCTTTATGTGATGCCGTCTCATTTTAGTCTCATTTTAGTCCTTTTAGTCTCTTTTTAGTCTTTTATTTTCCTTCTTTCCCTGTTTTAGTCGTTTGTCCTTTTATTTGTGTCTCAGTCTTTTTTATCCTTTTATTTGATGATACTTTTCTTATCATTTTAGCTACATTTTCTTTATTATTATTATTATTATTATTATTATTATTATTATTATTTATTTATTTATTTATTTATTTATTTGACTTCTTATTTGTTATTTTAACAGACTAGTGTCTTTATTTACTTTTAATTCAGATTGTTTTATTTATTATGTCATACTTTTAATTTCTTTATAGAAATCTTTTAAGGTCACTGTGTTATTGTTCTTTCTCTTTTTTCATCTCTACTATTTTATATTGGCTTTTTATATTGCTTTGTTTTTTATTTGGTCCTCATGGTCTCATTTTAGTAGCAGTGTTCCTGTGTTGTCTGGGTTCCTATGACACATGGAGAGGGCCTTTGAATCATGGGGCTGGAGCCACTGGACATAGCACCTATGATGTTAGTTGGCATCATCAGGATGCAGTTTACTCCTGAATGTAAACTGCATCCTGATGTGTGTTGCTGTATCCTGGTGTGTTGTGTCTCCGGCCCCATGGGGTCGGGGCCTCCTCTGTGTCTGTGTTCTTTTGGGGTTAACTGATTTATGTGATATGTTGTGGAACTCTCTCAGCTTAATTTTGCTATTTGTGTATGTCCTAACTGTTCTTTGATTTATTGAACCTTTTTCGGTTGTTCTTTTTTTTCCTTGTGTTTAAACTCTTGTGCTTTGTTATCTCATGTTCCTGACTGCTGTCAAAGTACTTTGTTTACCAATGTTTTTAAAGGTGCTATACAAATAAAGTTTATTACTATTATTATTATGTCGGCACGAATGACTCCCGACGTCGCCAGTCGGAAGTTACCAAATTGAACATTGAATCAGTGTGCTCTTTTGCAAAGAAAATGTCGGACTCCTTAATTTTCTCTGGCCCCTTGCCCAATCTGACCAGTGATGACATGTATAGCCGCATGTCATCATTCAACCGCTGGCTATCGAGGTGGTGTCCAGCAAATGATGTGGGCTTCATTGACAATTGGTCATCCTTCTGGAGAAAACCTGGCCTGATAGGAAGAGATGGCATCCATCCTACTCTGGCTGGTGCATCTCTCCTGTCAAAAACATGGCAGAGTCACACTTATGACCTCTCAGAGATGAGACCATGTTGCAGAGCTGCAGTCCTCCACGCTCCTCTGCGCTTGCTCTAGGACAGTTTTCCTGCCATTACTGTTATGACAGCTGTTTTAATCACTTAGATAACTGCTATGGCTTTTGTAATGGTGATAAACATTATTCCATAGAGACTGTGTCAGTCCCCCGACCCAAAGCTCACTTAGATATTAACACAAAAACAAATAAAAGAGGTGTCAACCATAGAAATCTTATTAAAATAAAACCTTCAAATGTAGTGGCTTTAAAACATCAGAGAATCACATGTGGTCTCTTAAATATTAGATCACTGAGGTCCAAATCTTTACTGGTGAACGACCTTATATCAGAAAATCAGATTGATTTATTCTGTCTAACTGAGATATGGCTACGTGACGAAGAATATGTCAGTTTAAATGAATCCACTCCTCCCAGTCATTCAAATATTCATATACCACGCGACACAGGCCGTGGTGGTGGTGTAGCAGCTATTTATTATTCCTGCCTCCAAATCAATCACAGACCAAATTCTAAATATACTTCTTTTGAAAGTCTTACTCTAAATTTATCTCATACTGATTCAAAAACCGGTCAGACAGTCCTATTTGTGATAATTTACCGTCCTCCAGGCCCATACTCTGAATTCTTATCAGAATTCTCTGAGTACATATCAAACTTAGTCCTTAGCTCTGATAAAATAATCATTGTAGGTGATTTTAATATCCATGTCGACAAAGAGAGTGATAGTCTTAGCTCAGCTTTTATGTCATTAATAGATTCAGTTGGCTTTATTCAGTCTGTTAATGAAGCTACCCATCATTTTAATCACACTCTTGATTTGGTTTTAGCATATGGCCTTGATATTAATGAACTGAAAGTTTTTCCTGAAAATCCATTTTTATCCAACCACTTCTTAGTAACTTTTAGCATCCTCCTGGAAGATTCTGTGTTTTGCAGCAAAATTGTGAGCAGTAGAAATCTGTCCAGTGGTTCCGTGGCTAAATTCAAAGAGGCCATTCCTGCTGCCTTAAGCTCAATAAATTGGCCAACTGATAACTGTGATATTAGTTTTAGTCCTACTCAGCTGGATCAGCTTGTTGATGACTCAGCCAGTCTACTAAGATCCACTTTGGACTCAATTGCTCCACTGAGACAAAAACGTATTAAACGTCAGAGGACAGCCCCTTGGTTTAATTCAGAGACTCGTACACTTAAACAAACAACCCGTAAATTAGAGAGAATGTGGCGCTCTGATAAAAGGGAAGAGTCACATATACTTTGGCGAGAGAGTCATAATAACTACATGAGTGCCTTAAAACATGCTCGAGCTGCCTACTACTCCTCACTTATTGAAGAAAATAGAAACAACCCTAGATACCTCTTCAGCACTGTAGCCAGGCTGACACAGAATCAGAGCTCTATTGAACCTGTGATTCCTCTAGCCCTGAGCTGAGAGGACTTTATGAGCTTTTTCAATGATAAAATTCTGAAAATTAGAGACAAAATTAGCAACTCTCTATCTCCAGCTGAACCTGCCTTACCTCTAAATGTAGTAGTAGTTAGACCTGAGTTACACAGTTTCTCTACGATTAGCCTTCAGGAGCTAAATTCTCTCGTCTCCTCCTCTAAATCATCAACCTGCCTTTTAGACCCGATCCCAACTAAACTGTTCAAGGAGGTCTTCCCTCTAGTTTGTCCGTTGTTGCTGGAGACAGTAAATATATCTCTATCAACAGGCTACGTACCACAGTCTTTTAAAACAGCAGTAATCAAACCCCTCCTTAAAAAACCTAACCTCGATTCAGGAACATTAGCTAACTACAGGCCTATTTCTAACCTTCCATTTGCCTCAAAGATCCTGGAGAAAGTAGTAGCTGATCAGCTAGGTGACTTCCTTCAAGACAATAGCCTGCTTGAGGACTTTCAGTCAGGATTTAGAGCTCATCACAGCACAGAGACTGCTCTAGTTAAAGTAACCAATGATCTACTCTCAGCTTCAGATAAAGGACTGCTCTCTGTTCTTGTTTTGTTAGATCTAAGTGCTGCTTTTGACACCATTGATCATGATGTTCTTATACAGAGATTAGAGATGTTACTTGGGATTACAGGGACTGCCTTAAATTGGTTTAAGTCCTACTTATCTAATAGATATCAGTTTGTACACATGAACAACAAGTCCTCTGTGTACACTAAAGTAAGTTACGGGGTTCCTCAAGGTTCGGTGCTAGGTCCAATTCTCTTCTCTATATATATGCTTCCCCTTGGTGAAATCATGAGGAAATACTCTGTTAATTTTCACTGCTACGCTGATGATACACAGCTTTATGTATCACTGAAGCAAGGTGAGACAAACCAGTTAGATAAACTAGATGCCTGTTTAAAGGACATCAGATCCTGGATGGCCAGAAATTTTCTTCTTCTTAACTCAGACAAGACAGAGGTTATTGTGCTGGGCCCTCGACACCTTAGAGAATCCTTTTCTAGTGATTTAACTGCCATAGATGGCATTAGTCTGGCACCAAGCGCAACTGTTAGAAATCTAGGAGTGCTATTTGATCAGGATTTATCCTTTAACTCCCACATAAAGCAAATTTCAAAAACAGCCTTTTTTCATCTTCGTAGCATCGCTAAAATCAGGCCTATCCTGTCCCAGAGCGATGCTGAAAAGCTAGTCCATGCTTTTGTTACCTCTAGACTGGACTATTGTAATTCTCTGCTTTCAGGCTGTCCCAGCAAGTCATCTCTCTCTCTCTCTCTCTCTCTCAGCTGGTCCAAAATGCTGCAGCACGTGTGCTGACTAGAACTAGGAGAAGAGACCACATTACTCCTGTATTAGCTTCTCTGCATTGGCTTCCCATTAAATATAGAATAGAATTCAAGATTCTTCTCCTCACCTATAAAGCTCTCAGTGGACAGGCACCAGTCTATCTTAAAGAGCTCTCTCTCTCTCTCTCTCTCTCTCATTACGCCCCAAAATGCCGGCCTACTTGTGGTACCATTAATCTCCAAAAGTAGTATGGGAGGTAGAGCCTTCAGTTCTCTCTCTCTCTCTCTCTCTCTCGACCACAGTTTGGGAGTCTGACACTCTCTCTCTCTGTTAGACTTAAAACTTTCCTCTTTGATAAAGCTTTCAGTTAGGGACCAGCTCATAGGTTATAAATAAATAAATAAATTAGTTCATAAATTAGTCTCATAGTTTAGATGTAAAAGGTATCTCTCTCTCTCTATCACTCTCTCTCTCCCTCTCTCTCTCTCTCTCTCTCAGCATTTGCTTTTGCCCCGTTTGTTTGCTCCTGTACTCGTCTCTGGCTCTTGTCTTGTAGGTGGCCTGGGATCCTTGGTGGAGACTGCCTGCTGCTGTGGAGTCACGAAGCCTCAAAACTACAGTTATAAACATGACACATAGTTGGCCATTTTATTAGGAACACTCCATTCCCATTATCATTATAGCTATTTATACAGATACTAGCATGATCTCCATATCTATGATCAATACATCTACAGTATCTATATTTTACTACCACATAGTCATGAGGTCCCTCTTGAAAATGGGATGTCACATCTCAAGAGGCCTTTAACACATTTATATTTAACGGAGACAAATATGGTTGGGATGCACTTGTGGTCTGGGCACCCATGAGTTCGTCACTACCATAAATTCTTATTTTCAGTAAGAATATCTAAGATTATACTTCTAGAAAATGATCACCACAACCATTCAGACATGAGGACCCTCCTGAAAATGAGATGTAGCATCTCAAGAGGCTACCCTCTAATAAATCAGACGACAGGTCTATGATACATGAACCTGTCCCTAACTTTAGTTACCGTTCTAGTCCACTTGTCTCCTCTTACCTCCCTTCTTTTGCCCTCACACCCGACACAGCATCGTGTGGATTTGCTGTTCATCATGAGACTGGGATCCACATTCAAGATTTCCTGCTGCTTAACAGAAGGTTTTTTCTTGCCGCCATGATGGAGGGATCCATGATTGGCTATTTGGATTCATGTTGGGTGTTGGATGTATATATTTGTATATATATGTATATGTGTATTTTATATGTATATATGTATCGATGCATATATGTGTATCCATAAAATGAAGAGCTTTATGCTCTATTGTAAAGTGTCTTGAGATAACACTTGTTATGAATTGGCGCTATACAAATAAAGATTGATTGATTGATTGACAATGGAGAGAAGAAGTGAGCCTGTTAACTCTCACTTCCACCTCGGCCTGTCATATAATGACACTCTTGTTGCTCTTATCATGAGAGATGGAATAATCTGAAGTAGAACTTTGCTGCTTATACTAAAACATAGCAGGCTCCGCCGGTGTACCGTATGAAATGAACTGGTGACCGTCCAGGCAGAAGTGAGGGGGGTGTGTCTGAAGGACCCTTTTGTTTACTATCTGAACACCTCCCGAATCAATTGTATACACAAAAATGAGCTCTTTACACCCATTTACTTAGTGGTGGAAGTGACTTCACAACATTGAGCGTGACAACGAAAGGTTTTGAAGGATTACAGACTTATTTGACAGCGTAAAGAAACGTAAGGTAATATATAGGTAAATATCTTGGATCATGGCCTGAGGAAGATCAACACATGATCGAAACGTTGTCCTAATAAACTGCAGTCAAAATGGAGTAAGTGTGCAGGCATTTCTTCCAACACTGATTTTGAACCAACACCCGTCAATCGTATACACACATACACTTGGGGCAATAGGACCCAGGTTGAAAAATACCGAAGTTGTCCTTTAAGCAAAAAAATATAAGATTTCAGATGCCGTTCCCAGCCAGATTGAGGGTCTTCTATGAGAATGGAACGATGACTTATGGCTCAGCAGAAGAGGCGACGCTGGATATGGTGGAGAGGTGGATACCCATGGCGCTTGTGAAACAACCGACGTCCCTGCTGGACCAGATCAGCGAGCTAACCTGGCGGCGAATGCCAACTCGAAGCAAGGCTTCAAGGAGCGGCTCCAGGCATTCAGACACAGGGACACCTGATAAGTACTGTTGTCTTAATATTAATACTATTTTGGGGGATACAATCCCCCGTCCCTTTTCTTTAGCATTTGCTAGATTTCTGTTATATTATATCACTAAGACTTTTCCTCACTCGTGTGGCCGTTTTTGCTGCGTGTTAAATATTAAGGCATGTTCAAAATAGTCTGATTCAGCGTCGGGAGACCTTATGCTGGACATTATGGACCCATGCATCAGCCCATGGGCTGAAGAGGGCCCTCTCTCACCGCTAAGAGAAAGAGACTTTCCCTCTACACTCTTATTACATCAGAGTATTAAGGCTTTGAAAGTTGCCTTATATTTGGAGGTTCACGTTCTTGTAAATATGTTCTGTGTTTTAAGCTGTAGGTGTGCTATTGTTCTTTATGGCACAGGGGGTGCACAGTATTTTCTTTTGCAGGGGTGTGAAGGGGCTGGAAATATAATAGAGCTTATACAATGGAGAGTACCAAGACAGTTAAAGTAATTACTTACAATGTAAATGGTCCGGGGAACCCGATTAAGAGGGGTAAAGTCATGGCTAAGTTAAAAAGAGAAGGAGTTGAAGTAGCCTTCCTTCAGGAGACCCATTTAACAGACTTGGAACATAAAAAAACTTGAAAGATGGAAATACAATTTGTTCTTTTCCTCCTGTAGTCAAGCTTCAAAAAGGGGTGTAGTTATCCTGATTACAAAAAGATTAAATTTCAATTGCATTTTTCAGAAAAAGGATCCTGAAGGAAGGTTCGTAATGACACGAGGTTATTTGCAAGGGGTCCTGGTTACATTTTTGAATATTTATGCACCCCCAGGATCTGAATGGAGTTTCTTTTAGCAAATTTTTGACTTGATTATTTCAGAATCACAGGGTATTCTCACTTGTGGGGCCGATTTTAATGTCAGGCTTCACCCTACTCTAGATACTTCTAAACCCTATGAGGTAGGAGGAAAGAAAACAACAAAGAGATTAAAATGTATGCTTCAGGAGCAAGGCCTGTCAGACGTCTGGAGAGATTTAAACCCCACTAAAAGAGATTTTACCTTCTATTCACGCCCACACTTAGTTTACTCAAGGCTGGACTACTTTTTTATGTTCCAAAAAGACGTCTGGAGGGCAACAAACTGTAATATTGGAACAATGGACATATCAGACTACTCTCCAATTTTAATGGATGTGGAGATAAATTGTGAAAAGCTAAAAAACATTTGGAGATTAAACACAGCAATCCTGAATCAAATGAGAGGTAAAATAAGGGAGGACATTAAAAATTATTTTGAGGAAAATGATAATGGAGAAGTGTCTCCACTGATATTGTGGGATGCATGTAAAGCAGTCCTGAGAGGAAAGATTATTGGATACTGTTATCAGATGTTCTAAGGCAAAAGGATACGCTACAAGACTGGAGGTTTATCTGGTTGTTTATTCGGCCGGTTCAGAGATAGTCTGACAAAGAGCAATAGGTAACCACGGCTTATATACATGTCACATATATGGTAACAAAGCATGTAGACAACGTCATGTCCAGTCCATAGTTGGTCCACTGTGAGACTTCTCAAGTTCAGGCTTTCTATTTCTGGCGAGGTGCCAAACTTACAGTTGCCTTGCTTACATAGTTGCAGACAGAGAGAACTTCATGTATGGACAAAATCATCCTAGATGTTGCATGAATGGGTCCATGACTAAATTGATTGATACAAGAGTTAAATGGTACATGAATAGAAATGATACATGACTTAAAATTCATGCTATCAGTCCCCACTTTTTTCTCTTAGTCTGTGTGGCTTTTTGTATTTATTGTTACTATGTCAGGTGATCACCCTTCACCTGCTAGTATCTGATCTATGAGTTTCACCTCATAAATTGTAAAGCCATATTAAATTTAGAATTTCCCAATTCATATATGAACACAATATGCATTCAGAATGAAAGGTAAATGTCACAGATCAAGTACACCTACTGACAAGGGCCAAAAACCTCTCCGTCTTTCATTTCAGTATATGAACTTTATTCATTGACTTTGGGAAAGGAGAAAAGACCTCTTGTGCTAACTACTCTTAACAGAAGTCATTGTTCTGTTCCTTTGTATAAATTTTTTCTTCACCTATTCTCATGGGTGAAATAAATAAATCAAATCAAAGTTTAATTAGCTTCTAATTAGTATATGGTAAAATGAACCAAGATACTTAGTATAATAGTTACTACTATTCCTCATACTTTTCTATATTATGTGTGTGGAAGTTTGTGTAATATGTATTCCAAGTGAAACAACATTATTTTATGGATCTTGTACGTCCAAGAAAATAGATTCAATCAAATTGCAAATAGAATTTTGACTATGTCCCCAAACAAAATAAAATATGTATGAATCATTTGTATAAATAACCTGTATGAGTAATATGTGTGAGTGATCAATTCCAAAATAATCAAATAAATAAAATAGTAATAACAGAAGAAAACTTCACATCATGAATGAAATACTAAGATGTGGTGTCATCATCATTCATTGACATGTTCTTTCTCGTCGATCATCTTTGTTCAGTTCATCGTTGGCTCGATCAGTCCAGGTTGTTGATCAGTGATATATTAATTGAAGAATGTTGATTCTTAATGTTCTGAATGTTCTTGATCCTTGGAACGAACAATTGAAGATGATTCCTGGCAGGAACCAGAATAAAATTAGTATCTGAGTAAGTTGATCTCAGAATCAATCAAAAAGAAAAACAAAATAAATTTTAATTATGATCATGATCAGTCAGGACAAGCACATCAAGACTCAGGAACCAGTTAACCTAAATAAACTTATCTTAACTAGTCTAATCTCTTAAATTTAGAAATATCCTTACCCCTTGTTTTGGTTGTTTCACGATTAACTATTATCATTCTTTTTGTAGATGTTGAATATCAGTAGCTTTATTAAATTTGCATGCTATTAATGCAGATATAGTTTTGTGTGAACACAAGCAGTGTATTCAGGAGTTTCCAGTTGTCTTTGACAGATTGATATATCAAAGAAAATGTCGCTTCTCAAAGCTCGAATTCTCATGATTATCGCGTTGACGTCTCAACCAATATCACGTGTATCCAACGTTGAGATAGAGATCAAATATTAAAATTCAGCAGTCCAGAATACCTTCTCAAAGAACAATCATGATTTTGTGCAAATAGTCATAAGTCCAGTCGTAATACCATTCCATTCAAGGCTGGCATTAGTAAAGTGTCGTCTTTTGGATCCAGTCGTCAAGTCACGATGTGATCAATTCAAACCTTTGCGCGTGTGGACAGATAACCACAGGTTCTGTCAATAGATCACATCTTTTAAACACTCTCCACAATGTTCTCTAATCGTGGGTAAACTAGACCAGTTTAGTTCTTCAACATCTTCAAATTCAGAAGAGAGGAATTTCCAACGGCAGAAAGTTGTGCACGGCTGTTGATATGAACAGTCATCATGAACGTAAATGTAGAGACTCAGGTATTGATATTCATAAATCTTGATGTGTGTCTTTTTTGATGCAAACATCAAAAACAATAGACGTGTTTATTATTTCAAAGAACGTAGAAGTGCAGAAACATAAATATTCTTAGTGAAAGATAGTGCTCTTCTCTGTGGTCCTTGGTTCTTAGAAACACTTCTCTCCATTTGGTGTTAATCGTGATACAAGTTTGAATTACTTTTATATCATTTTGTAAAAGACAAAATTGTTCTCAATTGCTGATGTATTTATTCATCTTAATGGAATCCATTACCACGTATTATACGTAGAATGTTGGAATTCTTTTTTGTTGATGACAAAACTAGATTGGGGTAAGTTTATATACTTTCTGATAAGTTATGTCATGCAAAGTTGTTAAACTCTGTTTGATTATCAAACATGGTTATCATTATTTTACTTTACTTACTGTAAATAAATAAACTGTGGTATTACTCTCAAATGATTCAGAGTGTTTTGAAGTATTCTCAAAGATTCTGCTTCAATAAAACTATTCATTAACCATAACATACAAGCGTATAAATCTTAATACATAGAACAGTAATTTCTCTTTGCTCAACTTGCATAATTAGAATAATAATTATCTCTGTGTTTCACAACGTTTGTTTTATTCTAAGAGAACTTTGAAAATAACATAGGAAACGCGTTCAAATTAATCTTCATGTCAAAACACAAACCGTCTTGTTGTAGTTTGTTCTTCACAAGTAGAATTAATAAAGTAAAATAGTTCAGATTTATAGAAGACATAAATAGCACATCCAGTAAGCAAACTGAATATTATCTAATATTCCCTCTCTCTATGGGTTCCTGGGTGAAGCTGTCCTTTTCCGTCGTGACTGAAAAGACATAAATTGGATTGATCATCACACAAATCAAATAAATGGGACAATATAATGTATTTTTGAAATTTTGCAACAGTCAGTCTGTACTCCCCTCGTTGAAAAGGTGAGGTTGGATTCTTCATCCATGTTGATGCTTGAAATGTCACTGGTAGCAGCCGTTCCTGTAGGACAGTCTTGTTCTCAGAGTTCCGGTATCAGTTCATGGGATCTTGTTTCTGTTCGCGTGGACGCTTCCTTCAAGCTGTCATCACTCTTTAGAATTTAGATGTCTGTTTTCTGTGGACTGGCACCACCTTGACTTCAACTTTGACCGTCTTCAAGTTTCTGCGAGACCCCGGGTTGTCGTCACAGACCTTGGTTAAGTCTCAGTGTCAGATGTCAGAAGGGGGGACACTCAGTTGGAGGAGATATGGATTGGATTTGTTTTGTTCAGACACGACGTTTTGATAGATAGAAAACAGAAAGAATAGACATGTTTTAAAGGGTTGCTTCATAGCTAATTCATTTGTCATTCTTTTTTTAGTTGATACTTTGAATTCTTCAAAATAGTCATTCCTTTGAGAATTTCATGCACAGGCAAAGTAAAGGTTTTTTTTCAGCATACAGCTTGAAGTAGACATTAGTATCAATGTTTCCTTTCTTAGTTCATTTCATTGAAGTATTTCAATTTATCATTCTTTATTTGATTAGTACATTCTTGTTTATGCTTTCCATTCCTCTGATTAGAAATGCAACATTTCATTCTGCTGATTTATTGTAAAAAAAACAATCTGCATATATAGTTAGTAACAGCTTGATAATCTCTTGGTATTATACCATATGCTTTAGGAAATAAGTGTTTTATTTATACCAATTTTTGGCAAAATCACTTCATGCTTTCCTAGTCTATTCACAGTCTTACGACTCAATTTTCCTTGTTTTATACTTTTTATTTTTGCTTTTATTGTTATCTTGCTTTTTATTTCTTTATATAGCTTTATCATTTTTTTTATCCTTTTCTTTTACTTTTATTGTTTTTCTAACTTAGACTTTTTGTTATCAGCCGTAACCAAAATACAGTCAGATTATTTATTTATCAAAAAGAGGATCCAAATTGTGGTTGCAGACAATTCAGTATTAGTGAATGTACATATTTCAACATTTCTTTTTTTTTTTTAATTGTAATCAGTTAAATTATTGTCTTCAGCTTTCTTTGAATCAACTTATCATCTTCAACACCTTTAACAATACTCATTTACAAGTAGCAGCAAAAGCTTCTTCATTGAGTCAATATTTTATTCGACATTTTTCACTTATTACATTTACTCTGTGTCTTACTCTTTATTTCTCTTTAATTTATCCTCTTTACTTTATCTTAGGTTAAGCTGACTCCTAAAGAGATAGTTTTTTGGCTGAATCTTGAAATAGATCAGGTTGAAACATTAGAAAGGCCAAAGTTTGACATAGATAGGTTTTGAGTTAGAGGGCCTCAGTTCTGGTATCTGCAAAAATATATTGTTTTGTCTGGAATTATTTGAACTAGGGATGTGTGCAGTTCATGCTGTTTCTATTCTTTTTTTTTTGTTTGTTTGTTAGCAAAGCTAATTATTCTGTGCAGGCACTACTTATTTAAGACATAGTTTGAACTAATATTTATTTTATTTTTCCATCATTTACCCTTTTTTTTTGTTTATTTTTGTTATTTGTCACACGCATGCATTCAAATGTCAATCAGAAAACAATTATAAGCCACCAGATAAAGTCAGTCTTTTATATTGTTTTACTTATCTTTGTAATAACGAAAAATACAATTTGCAATATTATATATTTTTCAACTAAAAATGTCAAAGATGAAATTTTGGCAGCTCGAGACTTATGCCATAAATCTATCACTTAAACACTTAAACAATCAGACAAACAAAGACAGAGACCGATAATCAATGCCACCCGTGGGCGAAATCATGGCCTGCCATGCCTTCCCCTGGCTGCGCCCCAAGGACACACCAATTAGCCAATTTTGGGACAGAGCTCACTCTTCCCTTCCCTTCCAAAAAGCCTAAGGTTCCAGAGGCGGACTGATGTGTTTTAAGCATCCTCCCCTCGCATTTCAGAGTCAGTTACGAACAGGTAAGACAAAGTCAAGTCCAGCTAGGACAAAGTCTAGTCCCGCTTTTGGAAGCTTTGTGGGTCGGTCATTATTATCTTAGACGGCGCTTCCTCTGAGCCCGTTTTTACTCCCGAAGAGTTTTCTTTTTCATCATCAACAAGCAGCTGCATCATTTTTCATTTCTTCACTGTGGCCACGCTTCTTCACATAAAAGACGCAGACAACAAAACAGTGATAGCAAATTTCACTTTGAACATCTTTAGTAGTGCTTACGCCATATGAACTTATCTCAATATAGCGCAAACATGTCCAATTGCAATATTATAAGAACATCTTAACATTAAACAGGTTCTTTAAACAGAGACCACATCAGATGGGCAGAAATATAGAAAATATAAAGTCTGCTCACCTGAAGACGGGTCCCTACTCGATGCTCGCAGTGCCATTTGTTATCAGATGTTCTAAGGCAAAAGGATACGCTACAAGACTGGAGGTTTATCTGGTTGTTTATTCGGCCGGTTCAGAGATAGTCTGACAAAGAGCAATAGGTAACCACGGCTTATATACATGTCACATATATGGTAACAAAGCATGTAGACAACGTCATGTCCAGTCCATAGTTGGTCCGCTGTGAGACTTCTCAAGTTCAGGCTTTCTATTTCTGGCGAGGTGCCAGACTTACAGTTGCCTTGCTTACATAGTTGCAGACACAAAGAGCTTCATGTAGGGACAAAACAATCCTAGATGTTGCATGAATGGGTCCATGACTAAATTGATTGATACAAGAGTTAAATGGTACATGAATAGAAATGATACATGACTTAAAATTCATGCTATCAGATACTGTGCTAATTTGAAAAGGAAAGGAAAGGCAAAGATGGCTCAGTTAGAGATGGATTTAAAAATCCTAGAGAGTGAACACAAGAAAACATTGAGTCCAGGAGCTAAAATAGAAATAAAAAAGATAAAGAATGAGTTAAATGAAATAAAAAAAGTTGTTTTTTATTAGACAAAGATATTATGAGGCAGGAGGACAATCTGCTAAATTACTTGCTTACAGATTAAAAAAACAACAAGCTGAGAATAATATCCATAAAATTAGGGAGCCTGATACAAAAGTGGTCCATCACCAATTAAAAGACATACACAAAACATTTGTTAGTTTTTACAAAAAGGTATACTCCCAGCCAAAAATTAATGAAACAGAAATGGAAACCTTCTTAACATCATTAAAACTTCCCAAAGTAAAAGAAGATGAAAACAAGCTTCTAACTAGTGAGATATTAGAAGAGGAAATTAGAAAAGCAATTGCATATTTAAAACCAAATAAAGCAGCGGGACCAGATGGTTTTCCCGCTGAATGGTATAAGGAGATGAAGGATCTTTTAACCCCGAAAATGAAAATCATCTATAATCAGGTTCTTAAGGCGGGAACAATCCCTCCCTCATGGAGAAAGGCTGTAGTTTCCCTAATTCCAAAAGAGGGGAAAGATAAACTTGATTGCAGAAGTTACCGCCCTATAAGTGTTCCAAATCACGATTACAAGATTTGTACTTATATATTGGCTAAAAGACTAGAAATAATTCTCCCTAATATAATTAGCGTATAATGTACGACGGACTTTACATTTAATTGAACATGTCGTTAAGGGTAAAATTCCGGTAGTGATGTTGAGTCTCGATGCTGAAAAAGCCTTCGATTGGGTTAACTGGGAGTTTCTTTACAAGGTTTTGCAAAAATTTGGGTTCCATCAGACTTTTATTGGTACTATCCAAGCACTGTATTGTAAGCCAAGTGCTAGAATTAAAATAAATGGAGCAATATCAGATTCTTTTGTTTTGGAAAGAGGGACCAGGCAAGGGTGCCCAATAAGCCCCTTGTTGTTTGCTTTATTTATTGAAGGTCTCAGCCAGGGAATAAATCAAAATAATGAAATCAGAGGTATCAAAATGTCAGAGCAAGAGCACAAAATCTCCCTCTTTACGGATGATATTTTAATTTATTTGTCATCCCCAGACAGCTCAGTTATGACTCTTATCTTTCCTAAATGCTTTCAGTGCTGTTTCAGGTTATAAAGTAAACATTAAAAAGACCCAGATACTTTGCTTCAATTTTAAACCTAGCCCCATCATACATTCTTGTCTCCAACAAGATTGGGACCTGAAACACATAAAATATTTGGGGGTAAACATCCCTAAAGACTTAATAAATCTGTATAAACTTAATTATGACCCATTGAATCATAAAATAAATGAGGATATCAGGAGGTGGATTTTACTGCCTTTTTTGAGCTTTGAGTCTCGAGTTGAATCTGTTAAAATGAATATTTTACCAAGAATATTGTACTTATTTCAAACACTTCCAGTAGAAATCACAGACAAGCAATTTAATGACTGGGATAGACTATTATCACGATATATCTGAAAAGGGAAAAAAACCAAGGCTTAGATTCCAAACATTGCAATTACCAAGGAATAAAGGGGGGCTCGCACTTCCCTGTTTAAGGCATTATTACATCTCTGCCCAGTTAAGACCCTTGGTTTGCTGGTGCAACCCTGACTTTCAGTCAAGATGGAAAAGCGTTGAAGAAAATCTTTCAGGGACAGTTCCAATTCAGGCTCGCTTGGGGGACAACAGATTGATTAAAAATCTTTTGGAAATTGGGAACAACTGGATTAATTTATCTCTCAAAACATATTTAAATGTTATCAAGATGACTGGCCTGTCTGAAGAGATAAAAATTTTAAGATGGTGTCCACATGACATCGACTTTATCCCCAATAGACAAGATATCAGTTATAGTAAATGGGCCAAACAAGGCTTGTCTGCATACTGTACTTTTTTTATCCAGCAATCATTATGTAGTTTTCAAACTCTGAAAAGAAAATATGGATTGAACAGTAGTGATTTTTTCAGATTCTTGCAGGTCAGGCACTATATAAACAGCTCAATTCTAAAGATTCAAAGTGCGTTTGAGAATGATCTCCTCAAAGTTTTCATAAGTGCTTATAATGGAGACCCAGGCCTAAAAATAATTTCAAGAATATATAGAGGACTGCGCAATGTTAAATCAAAAAATACCTTACTCGTAAAACAAAGATGGGAAAAAGAAAATAACTCGCTAATTTCAGAGGAAAGCTGGGAAAGATATTGCGAGAGTCAATGGAAAATTACAAATTCAACTTCTTGGAGAGTATTTGGGTGGAAAAGTATCATTATATATTTTATTACACCTGTACAGAAATTTCACCATACAGGCTTTTCCACCTGCTGGAGGAATTGTGGATCCCAGGAGGCCAACCATTTTCATCTGTTTTGGGCTTGTCCCATAGTTAACAGGTTCTGGCGAGATATTCATAAAGAACTGGTGGATATATTTGGGACAGACATTATATTTAACAGGGAGCAACTTTTTGTTGGAATTTTGTTGTCTTCAACAAATAAGAAAACCAAGTATTTGTTTTCAATATTGAGCATTGCTGCCCGGAAGGCAATTACCAAAAAATGGCTCAAGTTAGAAGCTCCAACTTTAGATGATTGGTACAATATTATTCATGAAATATATACAATGGAAAGAATCACCTTTTCACTGAGACTTCAAAGTAAAAAAATTTATGAATTATGGGAAAAATGGAAATTATACATCCTCCCTAAACGCCCCTTTTATGTTTAAATTCACTTCTGATTCTCAAGACACCAACTGGACAACATGTATTTTTGTTTTATTAGATAAGTGGCACCCCATGTTTGAATGTTAATGTTTGATTACGTGTGGTTGTTTTTATGTTATTGTGAAAATTGAAAAAAAAAAAAAAAAAAAGACGGATTGCGAAGCTGATATAAGACTGACAACCAATGAAGCGCCCAGCCCTCGGTCCTTCTCTCTCACCCATAGGCAGGCCATAGATGATAGAGCTCGTCATGAGTGAACTCACAGCTAAAGATGCAGCAGCTTCCTGCTCGCCCCGAGCTGCTGCAGGTCACACAGAGGACAGGGGTAGCGCACACCGGACGCAAAGTTCACGATGTGCCAAACAATTTGTCATTTAATGTAAAGAATGCACATCATTTTCAGATACTAAAACATGCAGAGATAGCATGAATTAATCAGAGTTATTCTCTTCTGTGATTATTACCGCGGGTTTATCTGCTCTCACTCATCTCCTGCTGCTCTCTGCGATCTCCGTTGGTGTTTCCCAATTCAGAGCCCGCAAGTCCAAAAGTACGCTGAAGTACACATATTGAGAAACAGCCCGTGTCTTCTCTCTCCAGAACCTCCGCTGTTTCAGTTTCACCGCAGCTGTGGACATAAGCTGTGGGTCTGTTTCTCCAGTCCTATAACTTCCAAAATCGTCTGAAAGAGCATCATAGAGCGGGTTGTCCGAGTCTGTGTCCATGAGCAGCTGTAAAGCCTCTGACGTGATGAACTTTTCCTCGGAGGTGGCATGTTACTTTCAATTGTGATAATCCTGTTTTTTGTAAAAAGTTTGTTTTCTGACAACTGCTTCTTCGTTTGTTTTGGAACCAGTGTTGTGTTTACTGACGAGTTTCACCACAGCGCCTGCCCTGTGGCTGCGGTTCAAGATGGAGTGTTGAACCGCAGCCACAGGGCAGGGAGGAAAGGGTCCCTCCGGCCACATCTACCCCCAAGTTTTGCATCGTCGCCCCGACGAACCAAAGATCAAACACTAGCTCCAAGGTCTGAAAATGGCCATCTGAGCATTAGACACAGGCTGCACTGGCTGTGCTAAGCTACCAGCAGATACAGGAAGATTGTGGATGTTTGGATGGTAACCGGCTGTAGTACAAGCTGTCCGACGCAGGACTGGCTGACTAGGGCCAGGTTGTTCAGATGGGGAAAAAACAGCAACTGGTGTTGTAACACTCCTTGATGTAAAGGGTGTACCTGAACCGACCTGAACCTCTGAACATGGTGCAGCAGAGAACCTATTTGGACCTGGTGCAGCCGCGGGTGGCATGGGCGTTTCGGGTACCAAGAGCCACAAGTCACCATCACAGAGAGAGTCACCCTCTACCTGTCCTGGGCTGCAAGGGGAGGGGGCCCTTGGATGGGGAGCTGGAGGTTGTGGCGCAACAGCCTTCAACATATCCCGGTGTACTGTTCGCACTTGATGCGGGTCATTCTCTGGAGCAATGGTGTAGACTGCTCCTTGATTCTCTGGAGCCTTTAACACCTGATGGATTATGGGGCTCCAGACGTCCTGGATTTTGTGACGACCTCTGACACTGTAATCCCTTAGATACACCAAATGACCCACTGGTAAAGGTGCTTCATGAGCCCGTTGATCATGGCAGTCTTTACGGCGTCCGGCAGCCACCAGCAAACGTTCCCGAGCACCTGAAAAAGCAACCTCGAGTCTGGCTTGGTGCTTAACAACCCAATCCTGAACGTCCCCACGTACAGGATCCTGAACCCGCCCTAGAAGGAAGTCTATGGGAAGACGAGGTTCTCTACCAAACATCAGGTAGAATGGCGATTCTCCTGTGCCCTGATGAGGTGTGGTGTTGTATGAAAACAGCACCTGGGGTAAACAGGAGACCCAATCCCGTTTTCTGGAGACAGGGAGAGTGCGCAGAAGGTTGTGAAGGGTTCGGTTAAAGCGCTCGCACTGCCCATTGCCCGCTGGATGGTATGGGGTAGTGCCAGACTTTGCGACCTCATACAGACAACACAGTTGGTGGAGCAAAGCACTCTCAAAGCTCCTACCCTGGTCAGAGTGCAGACGGGTCAGTACACCAAACTTGTAAAACCACTCAGTCAGAAGTGCATGGGCCACAGTAGAAGCCCGCTGGTCTCAAGTCAGCACTGCAACTGTATATTTGCTAAATAAATCAGTCATAATCAGAACATTTTCAACCCCACTGCTGGAGGGCTCCAGCAGTGTGAAATCAATGGCCAGGATTTCATTTGGCTCCGAAGCTAGCAAGTGACCCATGAAACTATGTGGTACTGACCCAGAGTCCTTAGCGACTTGGCAGCGCTCACACCGCTGGACCCACTGTTTGATGTCCCATGACATCCCTGGCCAGTAGCAGTGCTGCCTCACCAGGTCAGTGGTCCTATCAATGCCCTGGTGGCCATGCTCCTGGTGCAGGTGGGTCAGGGTCTCTTGTCTCAGGACAGCAGGCAGAACCAACTGTAGGTATTCACCTCCACCATCAGGCTGAAAGACCCGTCGGTGAAGCCCACCCTCTCTTTCAACCAACCTGTCCCACTGTCGTAACAGTGCCATCGCTGGCATAGAAACCTGGGGTCTCTCTGCTGGTGTTGGTCGAGCCTGCCTGCGCCAAAACACAAGGACCTCTCTTAAAAGTGGATCTTCCGCCTGCTAAGCACAAAGGTCAGCAGAGGAGTGAAATGGGAAAACAGATGTTATTGCCTGGGTGGCCAGCACACTATGATTTGGAAGTGCTGCACACTGGAGAGAATCGGGGACTTGAGTGCCCGGTGCCACACTCTGGACCAAGCCAGAACCGGACAGATACTGCCCGGACAGCACATCAGCATTCCAATTACTCCGTCCTGATCGATATTTGATGTCAAAGTCGAACAAAGCCAGCTGTGCAGCCCAACGGTGTTCGGTGGCTCTCAGTTTGGCAGACTGCAGGTAGCTCAGCGGGTTGTTGTCTGTGAAAACCACACACTTATGCCCTAGCAGATATTCTCGAAACTTTTCAGTCATAGCCCACTTCAGCGCCAGGAATTCTAACTTCATTGAGCTATAATTATCCACGTTGCGCTCAGTAGGTCGAAGACCACGACTGGCATATGCTACAGGCTGAAAACCTCTGTCTGTCTCCTGGGAGAGCACAGCCCCAAGGCCACTATGACTAGCGTCCACTTCTAAAATGAAAGGACGGGAAAAGTCTGCATTAGGGCTGCACGATATTGGAAAAAACTGACATTGCGATTTTTTGGGGGGTTTGCGATATATTGCGATATATATTGCGATATTAAAAATAGAAGAAATTTCACCAGATGACTTGAATAGCTCTGTTTGGGAAGAATTTGGTTGACTCACAATGACACCATTGTATTTATATAATACCGTATAATCCAGGCTAAGGGGGTTCACCTGTGGATGATGAAGATTGCTGTATATAAAAGGGATCCAGGAGGCCTGTACAAAATAGAATAGGTTTCAATTTCAGTTGCTTTTTTTAATTTCCCCAATAAATGTAGATGATATATGTAAATATTAAAAAAACCTTGTATAAAATAAATGCTGAAGAAAATGTTTGTAATATCTCATTAGGATCTTTGTGCCTATTATGGACTAATGAAAATATAAAACACAGGAGAAAGAAAAAAACACAAGGCAAAGTAGATTTTCAAATTAAATTCAATGCAATATGCAAGTCAAAACCAATCATGACAAAACCAAGGCAAAATTAACTTAATTAGCTGATTTATTAATAGTTCAGTTCAGTTCAAACACAAAAATCAAACTTATCAGTTTAATCAAATCCAGTTCAAACCAACTGAAATCAGGCCTGGCAATGCAAATCCACTCTCGATGCAGCTCGAGGTAAACACAACAGAACTTTAAATATATAAGGCTGATTTATTAAAATTAATATATAAGACAAAATAAAATAAAATAAACACTTAAGAATGAATAAATGTTAGAGTTTTATTAAATCAATGATGCTATCAATCAGGAAGAGGATGAGGCGCTCAGGAATTCCCTCACGGAAATAATGCTCCAGGTACAATCCTTCTTCATCCTACACCTACTTGTGAACACAAGGTCAAATCAAGGGACTGACATGATTAGAGAAGAACCAAGACACGCTCATACACTGACATCTGAAATGCTAAAATAGAACTCAGCTATGCTATTTCCTCGATCTGAGTTGTGAGCAGAGGGCTGGAGTCCACACTCTAGTGCTGCCAGGATCGTGGGTGTGGACATTTACTCGTGAGGGCTGTCCACAGGATGGTGGGGGCTGTGTGATGAGTGTGTTTGAATGGGGTCAGATTCTGTCAGGAGGTGAAGCTGGAGCTTGGGCAGCTTGCTGCTTTATGAAGCAAAACAAAAGTTTGCCTGTCCAAAAAATATATATATATTGCCCGTCCTGCGATGTGACTATCGTGCATGTGCACATCATGATGGCGATGTTCAAATGATATATGACAAAATCTTTGAAGTCTTACTGGCTTATAAACCAATCAAATGACTGCCTCTCCTTGCCTTTAAATGCGCTGCGGCCGAGGCGCAGTGTCTGATTGGTCTGAATGATCCCCACCACCGCGGAAACAGTGTGCTGGAAGGACCCGGTAGCGGAGACGGTCAGAGCTGCTGTCTCTTTAGCAACCGGGAGAACGGACTGGCCATCGGAGCGCCAAGAACGACAGATGTAATCTGTTCCTTTGTCATTTATAGGAATACAAAATTAAGACAGTTACACAGCAGCAGGCTAACCCCTTCATCGTGCTTTTGACCCACCTGCACTCCTGGTTTGTCATCGCCAAATAGCAGAGCCTTTGGTGCTAATGGATGATAACAAGCAAAATTATCAACTAAATTGCAATATTAAACATCTTGCTCCGAATTAAACACTGTCAAAGGCTCACAATAGAGGATAAGAACTTAAGATGGTGATCAATTTGATACCTTAAGATGGTTTTGCAACCAAAACTTAAGGTGTAGAAATCTATTATAAGACATGTTATAGACTGAGAAAAGCAATAAACAACATCTCACTTCACTTCTCTAAGGTGCCTCTGCTGGTCCCAACCACACAGCTTCATGAATTATTCAACTTCTGTCCGCCTATATCGGTGTAGAAAGACTATGGTGTCATGCATGCAGTGTTATATATTTCTGTAACTCTACAATTCACTTTTCTTTGTCCATGGTGTCGTGTGTCTCTGGGACCCTCTGACCGACTGCTGACCTGAAGCTTGTGCTTCCGGTTTCGACGTAATGACAATTAATGGAGGTCCAAGGTCAACCGGTGTCACCCAGAATTGTTTTTATGACTTTGTGACCAGACTCTCGGTTACTCCACAGTGACTTCCTGCCTGGTGCTTTCTATGTCTCTTGTTGTGGTCCTTAGGAGAAAAACATAGGCTTCATGGCGCTACAGGCCTCTTGAAGATTTACGGTCCAGAGGGACAGAGTCAGAGAGAGGAATGTTTATCCTATTTTCCTGATCAGTTTTAAAACTTAAACTCCACTGCTGTGTGAATGACCTGATAACCTCTCCTGTTTCACCCCCATTGTAAAAATCACCCTCAGGGCACAGAGGTCAGGAAGACATCTGGAATAACACTGGAGATTACACCTAGAAGTAATCTCCTGAGGAGGATCTCCATTTGTTTTATTGTACCCCAATTTACAGCTGATAGGAAGTTCTTTGATGTTGTTTTTCTCCAACCCCCAAAGCCAGAGGCCGCCTTGAGATGGTATATAAGGCAAAGTCACATTTGTATCAGTGAGACAATACTCTGAACTGCTCTCTGCCGTGTGCTTCTCTGTGTTGTCTCCTTCTCATGAGAATAAAGACTTGGTGCATTGCTAACTTTTCAGTCTTGTTTTTTGACTCTCCATATGCAGATCAAAATTTCCTCAACAAAGTGGTGTCAGAAGTGGGATTTCACGAGTGATTCGTCCAACTGCCGAAAGACAGCCAGGGGCTGATCACCCTGAACCCGCAAAAGGAAAGGTTCAGTCTCAAAACCTCATCTTATTCAGAGAGAGTGAGAACTGACTGGTCTAAGGCAGGAGGACCATCACCGCTGAGATCAAAGAGAACAACGACTGTGTTGTCGGGTGAGTCCAAAAAACAATGCTCTATTTCTGGGGGAATGTAAAAAAAAAAAAAAGGGAGGTTGTCATAGTGTATCTTCTCATTTAGGCAAGGCTCCAGGCATATTCAAAGACCGCGGTGCTTTGGTATTCGGGGAATACCAGGGAAGGTCTGGGACCTTCTTGTTTTTGTGCCTCTGTAGAGAGAGCAAGAGTTAGATCCAGCTACGGTGTCGGGCGGGTATTGGGGAATACAGCCCTTCAGGTTCAAGGCCTTTAGTCTCAGGGAGACTATAAAGTGGGAATTGCAAAATTTCATACAATTGACATGTAGTAACCTTGAGGACGCTCACTGGAGGGATCTAGAAGCAAAATGGGATATGATCCTGAGTCGCCGAATGAGAAGTGCATGAAAGACAAAAAATTGGGGGAAACAATTAAGATTATGCCACAGTGATGTGAATGGGGTTTCCAAAGGGGGGTTTCTTTTTATTTAAACGGCAATGGAAGTAGAATTGAAGTATACTTGAATAAAAAGAAAAGGAACAAGTGTCAATTGAAGATTCAAAAAGAGATGGAACAGCAAAGAGCAGCATTTAATGTATGTAAAAAAAAAAACAGAAGACAAAGAAACTGCATGTTTTATTTTAGTCTGACATGTAAAGAACAGATAATGCCTGTCTGTGCTCTGTCCTGTATCTACAGTATCTCTTTCACAGTTGGTAAAGGTTGACCTGAACCTCGACTCCTACCCTGCTTCTCCCCAACCACTGCCATGTGTCCACCTCAGCTCAACAGCCACAAGCCGCAGCATGGAGCAGCAGCAGCAGCCATTGTCAGTGCAGGAGGGGGACACAAGCAAGAGCTCACAGCAGGGGGTCCATTACCTGAGGTGCCACTCAAAAACCTTGAGGACTGTTTTATCAGCTGCACCAACCAACCAGCTGATCTGAGCAATCATGTGGGCATGTGAGGATCCACAACTGTGTTTTTTAATGGACAAACACCAGAGACTGTGACCATGGGAAAACTTCCTGTTTGAGTTTTCAAGATGCTCATCTTGCAGAGCTCCGCAAACATGCAGTACACATCTATGAGCACATGCAACAGCAGAGAAAGCATGTAAAAGCAGATGTATACAATGCAGCTTTCACCATGCTGAAAACTGTCCAGAACAACACTCCAGGTGACAGACAAGCAGCAGCGGGGGAAGATGGCATGCAAGAGGATGAGAATGCAGAGGAGCCAAGCAGACCATTCACTGCAGATGATGTGTGTTACACATGTGAGAAGAAAGGACTGGTCAAGAAACAGCTCCAAAACCAAAAACTGGACTGGACTGAGGGGAGAGCGGGAGGAGGAGAGGGAAGAGCCCCAGCCAAGCCACTGTGACAGGAGAAAGAGGTACTGCACACTCAGACATTACAACAATGAATTGGTTAATGTAAAACCAAACCTAGATCAAGGTGTGCATGTTCAATGTCTCACACAAGATTACCAAAGGATACATTAACTGCAAGGAAAACAATACTTTTCTTGTTGATTTGGGGTCAACAAAGTGTTACAAGACCATGTGGTCTCTCTCCCTCTTCAAAGGCTGCTATGTATTTTTATGGAGGTAATTGGCTCTACAGTAAAGAAAATTTTACTGTTCCTCTTCAGTACAGATAATGTTAAGGACAAACATTTCTGTGGTCTGACCATTGATCAATTAATCTTCTGGGAAGAGACTTAATGATAACACTGGGGTTATCAAATTTAACAGTGATAGAGAACTTTAAGATAATAACTGAAACAATGGTCAATCAATTTCTGAATGTCAATTGTTTTCCATTTTAGTTTGTATATTTATGGTGTTTAACCACATAAAACAAGCAGCTCTTTCATTGAAGAGGCAGAGACACTCATGACAGCTCCTAATGTTACCTATTCATGTTATACATGACCTGCACAGCATTTTACATGTATCTGAAATCAGCTGATGACTTTGACGTACTGACTGTTAGTGACATTTAGTGGGATGCAGATAAATGCGCGGCAGCCACATGCTTGCCGAAAGACTTGACCATGCTATTTAATGTTCCTAATTCAGTTCCACATGTAGTATTGGCTACAAACAGCTGCAGGTGGGAAGACATAGGACCATTTGCTAATAGCTGCTCCCATCCAACTGACTGGACAAATAGTTCTACTGAAGGCGTCCAACACTGTGCACGAGTGAAAAGCCTTTTTTTTCTGCTGATGTACACAGCATGCGCAGCGTAACAATCTTGTTTGTTGATGTAGATGACCTAATCTGCATGTTTTTCTGTGTTTGTCTGTTGAAAGAAAAAGTAATTGCACCATTTATTAAGCAAAGTTCCTGATAAACTGTAAGCCAAAGAGAAATAATGTGGGTTATCTTATTAAACAAGAGGATGAACTACTACTGTTAAGACTTATTCAAGTCAAACTAAAGACCCCTAAAACTAAAACTTAAGAAAAAGAAGTGATTTTATTTTTTAGGTTTATGTTTCTATTACAGTGCGTTTATGCCTGACCTCTCTGTTTTTAGCAGCACTGTTACAGTGCAACAGATAAGAGTGACTGGGAGAGTTTTAACAAATGAGTTCTGAATCTTAGTTTAAAGAGGGCTAAAAATTCATTGCTGCAGAGGTCAAGAGGGAGTGAGTTCCTGGATGACTGGCCCCATAGTGACGAGGTGAGCAGAGAGAACAGAGAAATAGACAAAGAAAGAGGATTTAATAGTACAAACGGGTAAATATATGTGAAAAGGTCAGAAATGTATAGGAAGGTGAGACTGGTGATGGGTTTGTATGCATAAAGTAGGGTTAAATGCAGTGTGTGATGGGAAACCAGTGGTGATGTTGCAGGTTGGGTGTGATGTGATGAGTGTATGATGTCTTGAAATTACGTGAGCTGCTGAGTTCTAGACCAGCTGAAGTTAATAGAAGATTTTAACTTGTTTTATGACATCTATTCTCTTACAGCATCATGGTGACAAACTAAGATCTGTTGCCTATTTTTTTTCAGCCAGGTTTAATCCTATAAGTAGGTTTTCCTTGAGTAAGTATTTGCAGCAGCAGTTGCAGAGAAAACAATGGTTGTGTTAAATGACATAGGTCTTACACTTTTGTGTCAATTTTGTCTTAATGATTCTTCTACAGCAGAAACCTTAATGCATCAACAGTCAGATAGTGTAAACATGATGCATTTCTTATGGAAATGCCTAATGTCACAGTGTAACCATGTACTAACCTTAATTATGTGACCCTTCTGCTCTTCCATTGACAAGGAAGAGTTACATGACTGCAACAAAGTGTTGTAACAAGTAAACAACCTAGAGAACTGATCTATCAAACCCTTGATTGATTATTTTGTAAGTGGTTCAGTATCTAGGAATGCAGTCACAGGTAGAAACAATGTTGAATTTGCAGTGGATAACACACTAGACATAGTGTAACATCTTCAGATGAACTTCCGGATAACTATTCAACACAAGACTAGCTAAATAAATAACCCTAACTGAAGTACTGTGACTTTAAACAATTTGAATGGAAGCCTATTTAAACAGTTATCATGCACCCAACTTATCAACTGTTGCTGCCATAAGAAATTGCTGTTGAAGATTTCTTTTTGGGCTGTATTGCCAGAGTAGATTCTACAACAATATCTGCACTGCTGTCTTAGCACATTTAAATGATGCTTGCAAACATTGTTAGCATGTCTCCTTCTAAGGAACTTTTTGCAGTGCAACTACAAGAGATGCCTGATGATGTGTCAACAGGAAGGTGAGTGCCTGCAGTAAAGTTTACGACGTTTTGTAAAAAAAACAAATATCATGCCTTGCTTCCTTACAGCATTGATTCCTCTACTAGATTGACACATGGGTTTGACCATGTGTCAAAAGGGGGGATGTATGAAGCAGCATAAACATTTTTTTTTGTTTTGTTTGCAAGCTGTTGTTTGTTTCAAGTGTATGCAGTGTATGTTCAGTGTATCCCAACAGGTGCTGTATTTGTATGGCGTACAATACTGGGGGACTGAGGCTTGTCCAGCAGATCCAGTGGTCAGCACGTGCCATTTGGTCCAGCTAGGTGACTGGGGGATGGTGGAAGCTGTGAGAGCAACAAAGTGGAACCATGCTGGGACCATACCAAGTCCTTCTGATAACACAGCAGTGAAAGCAGCAGAGAGAGCAACATGGATACACTTCAGGAAGGTGCCAGGACCAGCAGACAACCTTGTTTAAAGAACGATATTTTAAAGTCACTCGCTTACACATGCACACTAATTGCAAGGAAGGGATGACCAGCCCAGCTGCATGGTGCAAGCCAAGCGCTGCCACAGCTGCAACGTTGGAATACATGATGCACAAACAGGAACCTAGAAAGGACATATACACAAGGCACTTTTCAAAAACCTAACGAGGGACATCGAGGGAATGCTGATCGAGGAGGGATCATCTAAAGATCATACAGAAAACAGTGCGGTTAAGGACAATCTGTATCACAGTTGAAAGAGAAGCAAATGTGGTTAATGATGAAGGGTACGAGTTTATGGTTTTCTCAACACTTTGCTTCAGCTATTCTAGCTATCCTGTGGGCCTTAAATTCAGCAGTAGGTTCGGGGATAATCATGGTCCTATCAGTTTTTAATGAAATGCATTGTATGAATCAATGTTGTATTATAGGAAATCTTACTGATTCCTCTGCCTCTTCAGGGTGTTATGATTGGGTATCTGAATCCTTGTTTTGGTTCAAACAACTATACTTAAGTAACGTTTCTATTAGTGCTGTCAGACGATTAAAAAATTAATCTAATTAATTACCGGATTTGTAATTAATTAATCTAATTAATCACATTTTAATCTCATATCTGCTTAAAGTACACGAATAAAGAATTTTAATTCTAGGATATTATAAAATTGTAGTGCATGACTAATCAAATGAATACACTAAGAATTTGTAAATCCACATTTTTATTGGTGACAGAACAAAACCAAAGTCAGGGCAACTTGTCCAGAAAATTCTAAGCTCAATCAGGCAACTCAAATTACACTTGAAGTGTGTTTCATAAATCAAATTCAAAATAAGAAAAAGGTCGAGGACATCCAGCAAACCAATTAGGCCTGATGCATTATTGAAGAATGTAGTACAAATATAGATAAATAAATTCAAAAATAAAATAAGACTAAGTCTTAAATAGGCCATTCCTGTTGTCACCTGGGCTTTGTTTGGTTTGACTAGAGACGCATGTGTGAAGTGACGTGCCACTGCCATGTACGGGTCCTCCAGCTTGACAATATCAAAATGTTTGTGTGCTATGATTAATTGCAATTAATTTTTATAAGCATTAATTTGTGGTGTAATTAATTAATCTAATTAATGCACTAAAGTGACAGCCCGAGATTCTATAGTAAATGCAGCAAGTTAGCTATCTATTTAAAACAGTAGACGCAACAACATAAGTAATGTTACTTTTGGAGCCAAACACATCCATCATGGTTGTTTTGCTTAAATCATGGGTAAACAGCATACATATCTCAACTCAATATAATTTATCATCCTGCCACACGGACCTTACCCCTAGAAAAAGTATTCTCAGGACTCCTACCATGTTAAGCACAATTAAAAATGCTCACAAAATTGACAAATTGGCCTTTGAAATTGAAAATCTCGCTAAACTAACAACCATGGATTTTGATTTTTACAGATAGAAAAACAGGCAGTTAGAAATGTGGCATAAAAAACACAGAATGGCATTAGAAGTGTTGTTAGCCACCCAAGGAGGTGTTTTGCATCATTATTGGAAGTGAGTAATGTACGTACATTTCTGGTATAACTGACAACATGACACATGTAGTCTGACACTTGAATGACCTCCTACATAGACAAAGATCTTTAGATCAAAGCTGGAGATGGGTTTACTCTATGGGGATGAATTACAGGAGGAAATTGGTGGATACTCAGGGAAAAAATTCTTAGTACTACTGTAAATTTAATATCCATATGGTTGGTTATTTTATGTGGTATTTCTTACTGTTTAGGATAGATTTACAATTTAGTTTAAAATATATTACTGAAGTTACATCCATATGATAACACAGAGCGGTAAGAGGAGAGGAGGAGGACTTGCTGTCTATGTGAACTCTAAGTGGTGTTGTCCCGTACATGTGACTGTGAAGGAGACTATCTGCACCCCTGATGTGGAACTTTTAGCGGTGGGATTACGTCCATATTACTTACCGCGGGAGGAAGTGGAGAGGGTGAACTCCTATCGATACCTTGGGGTCCACATCAACAATAAACTGGACTGGTCCCACAACACAGATGCCCTCTTCAGGAAGGGACAGAGCAGGCTGTTCTTCCTGAGGAGACTCAGGTCGTTTGGCGTCTGCAGCAGGCTCCTGAAGACCTTCTACCAGTCTGTGGTGGCCAGCGCACTCTTCTTTGCTGTGGTGTACTGGTGGGGTGGCATCAAGACTGGTGAGGTCAACAGACTTAACAAACTGGTAAAAAAGGCCCGTTCTGTTGTGGGCCTTCAACTGGACACTCTGCAGACCGTGGCAGAGAGGAGGATTATGGACAAAATCAGCGTGATCATGGACAACCCCTCTCACCCTCTCCACGACGAGCTGTGGGACATGGGCAGCTCGTTCAGCCAGCGCATCATCCCACCCAGAAGCAGAACTGAGCGCTTCAGGCGCTCCTTTGTGCCCACCGCCATCAGACTATTGAACAGCAGCAGAGGCCACAGTACATCACTGCACTGACCCCCCCGGTACTAATCAATGTTTATGGCAACTAATTACACTGCTCTGCACTTTAATATTTTATATTTAATTACTGTCGATACTCTGTTGCACTGTCATAACTGTAATTACTGTATGTAACTCCTGTTATACCCTTCACACTGTCACTTTAAAATCACTGTCACTTTTTTTTTTTTGCCTTTCTGCACTGCTCTGCATAACTCAGTTGCCCTGAGTGAATGACATTATCCACTACTGTGAATAGCTCATACTGTTGCTGCTACTGTATGGTCATTGCTCTCGATTTTGTTTTTGTGTATTTCATGTCGCAACTATGTGTAATTTTTATTCTTTTCTTCCAATGCATGCTGCTACCCTTGTACTTACCCTGTACTGCTGCAAAACCTGAATTTCCCCTCTGGGGATCAATAACGGATTATCTTATCTTATCTTAACAGTGATCATGATGAAGGTGAAATGTAAGTTTAAAGCTGTAAGCATTTTCTCCACAGACAGATGCATAGTTTATCATAAATGATAAAAAGGGGGGAGTTGTGGTGGAATTTTGCATATATTTCTTATTTTCCTGATCAGTTTTAAAACTTAAACTCTACTGCTGTGTGAATGACCTGATAACCTCTCCTGTTTCACCCCCATTGTAAAAATCACCCTCTGGGCACAGAGGTCAGGAAGACATCTGGAATAACACTGGAGATTACACCTAGAAGTAATCTCCTGAGGAGGATCTCCATTTGTTTTATTGTACCCCAATTTACAGCTGATAGGAAGTTCTTTGATGTTGTTTTTCTCCGACCCCCAAAGCCAGAGGCCGCCTTGAGATGGTATATAAGGCAAAGTCACATTTGTATCAGTGAGACAATACTCTGAACTGCTCTCTGCCGTGTGCTTCTCTGTGTTGTCTCCTTCTCATGAGAATAAAGACTTGGTGCATTGCTAACTTCTCAGTCTTGTTTTTTGACTCTCCATATGCAGATCAAAATTTCCTCAACAGCGTGCAGTGGAAATTGCCTGATAGACTACAATGGGAGCGAAGTGCTCCACAGGACGCTTCTTGTGGCGCTTGCAATAATGTAGCCTAACTCCATCTTTTTAGATCACGTTAAAAATAAAGACTAAAACAGAAGAATATGGTAAATCCTTAGTGACAAACATTTATTTTCTCTCTTTTTTCTCCCTCTTTTCTTTGAATTTAATCAGAAGTCAGATATATACTCAGTATTGGATGTTAAAACTGTTTTTTGTTGACTTGTAAGATTTGCATCAAACTTCCAGCTGCCGTCAGGTTAAGTTTCAATTATGACAAATGGCTTTAATCCGACATCAGATGTGACGGGACAGTTAATATAGACACAAATGTATATGCTGGTTCAGACTGTTACATTAAATAGTGATTGCTGTGACTGTTTATTGCATTAAAACACCATATAAATATATATATATATATATATATATATATATATACATACATACATACATACATATAGACAGATAGATAGATATAGATATATATATATATACATATATATGACATCATTAAATGTCTGACACATGCAAAATTGTCACTGTGGCAACATGTATCTGTCGGCACCTCCCCTGGTGTGCCTTTACCTCCCCCTGGCGCGCCATCACACCCATCTCTGCGCAGATGTCTAACAAATTATCAAACTGGCAGCACACAGCGGTGCGCTGGATGAAATTAACACCGCGTGGGGTGCGCCGGCTCCGCGCACCCTGCTCTGTGCCACGAAATGAGGGCCCCTTGACTCCAATTAAGGTGTCAACCCATATCAAGGATGATCAGAAGAAATGTACAATGCCTCAGTTAAAAAACAAGTGTCACAGTAAAGGGTCTGAATTGTTGTGATCCATATGTCCCTACAAAAGCCTGCACCAAAGTTTGGCTCCCCCGAGGTTTCACACGTAGGTGTGGACCCTCTGTTAAGAACAAAAGATCCTGCCCTGCTCTGCATTCAAGCTCATTTTTTCTCTTTCTGAAGAGGATACAGGTCCTCTCTCTCTCAGTCTCTCTTCCTCAATCATGGAGTGAAGCTCACTCTCTTTCTGAACCGTGGAGTGAAGGGGACAAAACTTCCTTTTCAGCTCTTTCTCAGGAAACAACCTCAAGACTTCTTCCACAGTTCTGCTCAATGCAGACTGTAGCATCATAGGTGACACAAGAGCCTGCTTAAGGAACAGGAGTTCCTGATCAAAACCAGAAACAACACCACAGAGTTAGCATCAAGCTGCTAACTCAAGGGGCAAAGGAGAAACCTGTGGACTTCAGAGCCAGGAGCTGGAAGGATGGACCGGCCTGGGACCCACTGAGAAACCATCAAACTTGCAGTACTGGACTTTGCAGAGCAGAACCCAAACGGACACTTTACCTCCCATGGACTTGGTAATATAACTGGGCCTTACAGACTTTAGCATAGCACAGCTAAGCACAGGACTATTCAGCTCAAACAATCACTGCATTGCTTTACTTAATATGTTCCTTAGAGCTTTAAGCTATAGCTAACTTCTGCATAGTTACATTACTGTTTCATGTAGAGGCATCAATCTAACAAAAGAGACCATTTCTGACCTCCACACTCCCCATGTGGTCCTGGTCATAAATGCCTTTAAGCCATGCGGCGTTGACACCTTTAGAGGCAGCCATCTTGCCTTTGTTTGTTACACGTACACACACACACATATAGACACACTCACACACACTTAGAGATAGGATTTTGTTAGCTTAGGTTTTAATGTTTTCATGTTTGTCAATAAATGATTTTAAACACAAAGTCAGTTGCTGGTCTGTTAATGTTGTATAAGAGTGAATCTTGCCAACCTCTTCTCTGCAGAACTACCAATCCTTCAGCTTTAACTGACAATTCATGAGGTAACTTTGGTTATATTTATTAAATTAATTATAAATCATGGTTCCAAATTAATAGTCAGTTACCTTAATGAGACAAACTTAATAAATCATTTTTCCTTTTATAGGTGGTTTCTCAAGGTTTAATGTAAATTAAATCCAATTACTTAATTTAAGTAAGTATTTCTGATACCCAATATTATTAAGTAAAACAGTGAATAGTTGTCCACTGATCATTAAGCACAACAGAATACTTATGACCATGTGATGTTTCAGTATTTCTTTTTTAATTAATCTTCAAAAAATTCTACATTTACGTTGTTTTGTTTTCAATATGGGGTGCTTCGCTTCATTAATGAGGAAAAAAAATATTTAAATGATTTTAGGAAATAGCTGCAATAAAACAATATGTGAAAAATTGAAGGGAGTCTGAATACTTTCCGTACCCACTGTATATGATTTATCCAGTTAGGACTTCGAGAAACAGTTAAATGATGTGCATGGGACACATGTAACACTGAACCAGGGATCCTGAGAGGCCTGAGGAGAGACTGGACTTTATTCTGTTGACCTTGACCTCACATAAACACAGCAAAGTGTATCCACTGGATTAAACAGTGTAGTCAGCATAATGAAAAGATAAAAAATAATGTCTACATTATTTCAAGACCACAAAACTTTAGCAGAGTCGGCTGTAAAATTATCATTCTAAAAAAATTACATAATTTTTATTAACTAGTAAATGACATCATGATGAAGCAAACTTTGTTTCACAGCTGTGTCTACCTAGTCACTGTTACATCAGCTCATCATTTCTTTTCAAGTCATTTCAGTGTAACTATAATTCATCTCTCTAACATTACAGGGAACAGGAGTCAAGAACGCAATTTATATACAGTATATATGTGTGTGTGTACATATATATATATATATATATATATAGATGGATAGATAGATAGATAGATAGATAGATAGATAGATAGATAGATAGATAGATAGATAGATAGATAGATAGATAGATAGATAGATAGATAGATATATACATATATATGACATCATTAAATGTCTGACACATGCAAGGTGTCACGGTGGTCCACAAAAGTATTTTAGCACTCAGGGTCAGGTGTAAAAGAATCTAAAATCTAAGGAGCAGACCACCATGTCCTTCTTTTACTTTCCACTTATCTGTAAAGCCACACAGGCTCTGACTATTCATTGTATCTGAACATCATACTGCTGCCAGACAGCTCACCCCATTTCCCTGAAGTACCACTGTCCTAGTCATTGAAATTTTTGGTGAAGTGCAGGCCAGTTTGTCATGCTCGTACCATGATGGTTATTATCCTGTCATTACACAACAATTGAACAGGGTCATTTAGAGCTGCAGAACCACAGAGAAGGAGATGCCATCAGTGATACGCTCTGTATGCTCTCATTCATGTTCAGCTGGTTCTCATTCCTGCTCCGAGTGGGTGTGTTTTACCAGCAGAGTTTTTTTCTGAGCAATGGACCATGGCATGTGCCAAAAAGTTTACTTCATCCCTCACCTCAATGTCAGTTTAAGGACAAACTCATAAAAGGTCATATAATTTTGTTTTACTGCATGGCCGTGAGTGATTAAAGTCCTCTTCAATAAGCCCCGTTTCAGTCATTGATGCCAACGTGACCTCACATGGTCAAAGTACCCTTCGATAAGGCCTCTTTCAGCAGAGTCATCTTTGATAACATATACATTGCTGACAATGTCGAGAGCAACATGATTTATATGACTGTTTAATTGCCCACGTGGCAGTGGCATGATTTTCCTGAACTCTGATAGCCTGTTTTATACCTACTCAGAAATTCTGTACCTCAGGGCAGAATGTCACTTTCGAACAGCTTGAACCTACATTTGATATTTATTCAACTATCTGGCTCAATATTGTTACAACAGAATAAAATTATCCCAATAATTATTCAAATAATTCTATAAAAAAGGCATCATGTAGATATTTAAAAATAGGCCTTATGACTTATTCTTGGGAAACCCCAAATTATCTTATTATACCCTCAGATTGATGATTACCAACAGACACATACTGTATTAGTCATAGCCTCTGAAGGATCTGAAGAGACAAAACACACTGACACGTTTTTCTCAACTCTTATTAATAAGTCATACAATAGAGGACTAACAGGCTCTCAGGTTCTTTGTCTATATACTGTATTAAAAAATCTTTAAACTCTGATCATCTCACACTACTGGATCATTGTTGGTAAAATGAGTTTTACAGTTACAAAACCCAAAACCCGTGAAGTTAGTACATTGTGCAAATAGTAAATAAAAACAGAAAACAATGATTTGCATATCCCTTTCAACCTATATTCAATTGAATACACTGCAAAGACAAGATACTTAACGTTCAAACTGGTAAACTTTGTTATTTTTTGCAAATATCAGCTCATTTGGAATTTGATGCCTGCAACATGTTTCAAAAAAGCTGGCACAAGTGGCAAAAAAGACTGAGAAAGTTGAGGAATGCTCATCAAACACTTATTTGGAACATCCCACAGGTGAACAGGCTAATTGGGAACAGTTGGGTGCCATGATTGGGTATAAAAGCAGCTTCCCTGAAATGCTCAGTCATTCACAAACAAGGATGGGGGGAGGGTCACCACTTTGTGAACAAATGCGTGAGCAAATTGTCCAACAGTTTAAGAACAACATTTCTCAACCAGCTATTGCAAGGAATTTAGGGATTTCATCATCTACGGTCCGTAATATCATCAAAAGGTTCAGAGAATCTGGAAAAATTATTGCATGTAAGCGGCAAGGCTGAAAACCAACATTGAATGCCCATGACCTTCTATCCCTCAGGCGGTACTGCATCAAAAACCGGCATCACTGTGTAAAGGATATCACCACATGGGCTCAGGAACACTTCAGAAAACCACTGTCAGTAACTACAGTTCATCACTACATCTGTAAGTGCAAGTTAAAACTCTACGATGCAAAGCGAACACCCAGAAACGCCGCCGGCTTCGCTGGGCCCGAGCTCATCTTAGATGGACTGATGCAAAGTGGAAAAGTGTTCTGTGTTCTGACGAGTCCATATTTCAAATTGTTTTTGGAAACTGTGGTCGTTGTGTCCTCCGGACCAAAGAGGAAAAGAACCATCCGGACTGTTGTAGCCGCAGAGTTCAAACGCCAGCATCTGTGATGGTATTGGGGCATATTAGTGCCCAAGGCATGGGTAACTTACACATCTGTGAAGGCACCATTAATGCTGAAAGGTACATACAGGTTTTGGAGCAACATATGTTGCCATCCAAGCAACCTCTTTTTCATGGACGCCCCTGCTTATTTCAGCAAGACAATGCCAAGCCACATTCTGCACGTGTTACAACAGCGTGGCTTCGTAGTAAAAGAGTGCGGGTACTAGACTGGCCTGCCTGTAGTCCAGACCTGTCCCCCATTGAAAATGTGTGGCACATTATGAAGTGTAAAATACAACAACAGAGACCCCGGACTGTTGAACAACTTAAGCTGTACATCAAGCAAGAATGGGAAAGAATTCCACCTGAAAAGCTTCAAAAATTGGTCTCCTCAGTTCCCAAACGTTTACTGAGTGTTGTTAAAAGGAAAGGCGATGTAACACAGTGGTAAAAATGCCCCTGTGACAACTTTTTTGCAATGTGTTGCTGCCATTAAATTTTAAGTTGATGATTATTTGCAAAAGAAAATAAAGTTTCTCAGTTCAAACATTAAATATCTTGTCTTTGCAGTGTATTCAATTGAATATAAGTTGAAAAGGATTTGCAAATCATTGTATTCTGTTTTTATTTACGATTTACACTATGTGCCAACTTCCAGAGGGCACATCGCTCCTTGACGTAGAAACCTCTACCCAAAGACCCTCCAAGACCCATTATTATTAACTTCCATGAGTTTACAACTAAGGAATTGGTACTGAAAGAGGCTTGGAGAAAGGGCAAAATATCAGTGGGCAACCGGGTCATTTACTTCGACCATGACTACGCCGCTGAGATTGTCAAGAAGCACAAGGAATATAACCCAATTAAGAGAGTTCTAAAGGAGAAGGGAATACGCTTCCAAACCCCCTATACCAACATGAGAATCCACTGGGACACCGGAGTGAGGACATACAACAGCGCAGATGCATCATGGCAAGAGTTACACAGACGGGGCTACCAAGTGGACCCGCCGCAGGTGCGTGAAAGAGAGACTGCGCTGGATTCACACCTGTTGGAGCTTCTTGGTTGGGAGCAGAGAGCAGATCGCCGAGAGAAAGACAGCTCCACTTCACAGAGAGCGAGGGAGAAACTGCAGGAGTTTCAGAGGGATAACACAGCGGAGAACGCCTGAGGTCTTCTATTTATTTTTTTATTTTTTTGGCTACACGCTACTCTCACAGCTGGTTGGTAATTTTCATCATTTGACTCTGCATTTTGGGAGGAAAAATGGCTCTTATGATTTCCATTTATTGTCAAAATGTTTATTTTTGGCCTAAAAAAACTTCATTATTGTCGGGTAAAGTGGTCTCATCCACTGTGAGACTTTGGTTGGACTTATAGGATGGGGACAGTTCTTTTGCAAGAATTTATAACCATCTCTCTCACTGGGCCCTCTCTATACGAGAGGCTTAACCCTGGACCCTCCAACTGGGTCATTCAGGGGGAGACAGTTCCCCCCTCTTCTTGGAAGCCCATGTTCTCTTACTTCCTTTTCTGTAAAATAGTTGTTGTTATTATTGTTCCGTGTTTTCTCTTGGGGGAGATTATTGCCACTTGTGATGCTCATGTCAAGGCTGGATAGTTTAACGATCACATCTTTGAATGTTAATGGCCTTAGAAATCCGATTAAGAGAAGCAAAGTGTTGACAAGGTTAAAAAAAGATAATTCCCATGTTGTAATGCTTCAAGAAACGCACATGTCTAATGAAGAACACAATAAGTTGAAAAGGTTTGGGTATTCAGATTCCTTTTTCAGTGCATGCAAAAATAGTAGGAAAAGAGGAGTGGCTATTATGATGTCTAATACTCTGAATATCAGCTTTATTAAATCAGAAGGAGACAAAGATGGCAGATACATTTTAGTTAAGGGAAAACTTGAGAACATATTGGTCACATTTGCTTGTGTCTTTATACCTCCAGAAAGTGATTAAAAAATCTTTTCTCAGCTCTTTGATAAAATTATCACTTTCTGTGAGGGTATATTAATCTGTGCCGGTGATTGGAACACAATCCTGAATTACTCATTAGACACAACCAGTAAAGAACAACACAAACAGCACATGTCAAAAAACCTCAACATCTTAATCAAGGAGTCTGGTAAGTTTGACGTCTGGAGGGATTTCCATGCTTCCAAGAAAGATTTTACCCATTTTTCAGCTACACACCAGATTCACTCAAGAATAGATTTCTTTCTTATGAATACTGTCGATAGACATCGGCTGAAAGATTGCTCAATAGGAACCTCGGATGTTTCAGACCATAACGCAATCTACTTAACTATACAATTAAACGACAGACATAAAAGCACATTATGGAGAATGAATATTGGGATTCTAAATAACACAACAACTGTTAAGGATATAAAAAGAGAAATTAAAGACTGTATCGAAAATAACAAAAAAAAGTGAAGTAGAACCAACAATAATGTGGGATACGATTAAAGCAATTATGAGAGGGAATTTGATTTCTAGGACAGCTTACATGAATAAAGTGAAGAGGCTAAGCTATGAAAAACTACAGGAAGATTTGAAAAAGTTAGAGAAACAGTCACAAACAAATCATGATGCAACATTGTCGAACCAGTAAAAAGAAATCAGGAAACAAATAGATGCAATTCTGACGGATGAACTTGAGGAGAAAATAAGATTCACAAAACAAACCTTTTTATGAATCTGGCCCTAAAGCAACAAAGATCCTGGCATGACGTCTCAAAAATCAACAAATTAAAAGCTGTATATCTAAGATTAGGGACCCACTGAACAACATCACAACTTCTAAACCTCAGGAAATTGAAAATTGCTTCAAAAAATATGATATGACATTATATTCAGAACCAGATCCCCTGGATGATGAGATGATTAAAAAATATTTATTTCCACTGGATCTTCCCTCCATAAGCAAGGAACAAAATGAATCATTATCTACCCCAATTACAAGGAAAGAACTAGACAAAGCTATTAGCAATTTGAAAAATAATAAATGCCCAGGAAGCGACGGCTTCCCAAACGAGTGGTACAGGATCTTTGGGGAAGACCTTGCACCCACACTACTTAATTCTTTGAATTGGACTCTTAAATATGGTAAAATACCCCCTTCATGGAAGGAAGCGGTGATTTCCGTAATACCTAAGGAAGGCAAAGACAAAGAGCTGTGTGAATCTTACAGACCGATTTCCATATTAAATGTAGATGACAAAATATTCACATCTATCATCTCTACAAGGCTTGAACATCTTCTTCCTTACCTAATAGATGAAGATCAAACTGGATTTATAAAGGGCAGACAAACACAAGACAACATCGGACGCACATTACATGTCATAGAACATATAAATAAAAGACATCTTAGTACAGCCTGGATTAGTCTCGATGCCGAGAAGGCATTCGATAGAGTTAGCTGGTCTTTTCTCTATAACGTTCTAGAGAGATTTGGCTTTAATGACCAATTTATTAGATGCATAAAAGCTCTCTATAGTAGCCCTACTGCCAGGCTGAGGATCAATGGCTCTCTGACAGACAACTTTAATCTTAACAGAGGTACAAGACAGGGATGCTGCCTCAGCCCCTCCCTCTTGGCAATATTTATTGAGCCACTTGCTTAGAATATTAGAGAAAATGATGATCTGGAGGGGATTAACATAGCATTAGAGGAACATCAAATAAGCCTGTTTGCTGATGATATCATCATTTATCTTAAAAACCCAAATGTAACAATGCCCAGACTTCTATCCACCTTGGAATACTATGGCATGATGTCTGGATACAAACTAAACATAAAAAAACACAGGTACTTTGCTTAAATTACTTTCCAAGTAATAAAATAAGGAACAAGTATAAGCTAAAATGGGACTCCAAAAGGTTAAAGTATCTAGGTGTAATAATTACACAGAACTTAGATGACCTGTTCAAATTCAATTACCATACTCTGATGGATAAAATTCAGAAAGATATAACAAGTTGGTCAACATTAATTTTAGATTTCAGTGCAAGGATAGAGGTGATAAAAATGAATATACTGCCAAGGCTGTTATATGTTTTCCTTTTGCTGCCCATTAGGATCCCAGAATCCCAGTTCTCTTCATGGAATAAATTAATATCCAGATTTATTTGGGCAGGCACAAAGCCAAGAATAAAACTCAGAACTCTCCAGCTAGAAAAAAAGCAAGGAGATCTTGCCCTGCCCGACTTTAGACAGTACTACTATGCAGCTCAACTGTGATACATTGTCTATTGGTGTTCCCCAGAATATCGAGCCAAGTGGAAAAATATTGAATTCAAAATAGATAAATTGCCACCTCCCGTAAGATTAGGGACCAAAGGTTGTCTAGATCTAAAGGAAAATAATACGATTTTGAGAACCACTTTGAAAACATGGTTTGAGATTGTTAAGAAAAACAAAATGCAAAATGACAGTAAATTATTAATATGGCCTTCTTATTCCTCTGACTTTGGCCCCAGTGTAATAGATGACACGTTTATAAGATGGACAGAGAGGGGCATAACAGCAATATGTACACTTGTTGTAGGGAAAACATTTAAGAACTTTGATAAACTCAAACGGGAATTTAAACTTGAAAACGGAGACCTGTATCGTTATCTACAGCTACGTAACTTCTATGACAAGGAAGTGAAGAGGCACTTATCAGCGGATATTAATGAATTGATTGTATTTTTGACGGGTGCCTATAAAAGTACCCCCTCAAAGATAGTATCAAAACTGTATAGCAGTCTCCAAAAATGCAATGGGAGAAACTCATTATATATCAAATCAAAATGGGAACAAGAACTCAATGTCATATTGTCAGAGAATGATTGGCTTTCCATGTGCAGCACACAACAGTCCTCCACTAGCTCTCGAGGATGGCGAGAATTTGGATGGAAGAATCTCATACGCTTTTTTATCACTCCACACATTAAGACTAAACAAACACAACAACAACAGAAATGTTGGAGAGGGTGTGATCATGTAATAGCCAATCATTCTCATATCTTTTGGACTTGTGCACAAATACAATTGTTCTGGAATAAGGTGACCAAAACAATGGAGGAAATTTTAAATCTAAGAGTGCCCAAAGACCCACGGTCTGTATATCTGGGACTTATTCCTGTGGAAGTGATTGAAAGCAGAGATGTCTACCTATTTAAAATATTGTGTATTGCTGCTAAAAAGGCCTTGACAAGAAACTGGTTGAGAAGTGAACCTCCAGAGCCGAGACAATGGCTGGACATTGTTGAAGAAATATATGCCATGGAAAAAATGACTTTTTGTCTGAGAATTCAAGAAGGACAATTTGTTCTTAAGTGTCAAAAATGGACCTCATTTAAAATTAAATCACAGCCACACCCATAAGATGGAAGAAACGATATGTTATTTATTGTTACTCTTGTTCTTAAATTTCACTTGTGTGTATGATATTTGAAAAAGGCAAAATAAAAAGTAAAAAAAAAAAACAAGCTAAATGAACTAGAAAGAAAACATAAATCAGACTTGACAGAGGATACATTAAGAGAAATAACAAACATGAGGAATGAAATTAATAGTCTGACCACACAAGAAATCAAGAAAAACTTAATGTTTCTGAAACAGAGACACTATGAAAGTGGTTCTAAATCCATGAAAGTATTAGCATGGAAATTTAAAAAAAAAGATAGCGGAAAATACAATTCACAAAATAAGGGACCCAAGAACAAAAGTGATTAAAAATAAATTAAATGAAATTTTGGAAGCATTTGAAGTGTTTTATAGAACTCTATATTCAGAAGTCCCTGGTAAGAGTGTAACCCAAATTGACAACTTCTTGAATTCCTTAGTCCTACCCACTTTAGATGAAAAACAAAATGAAATGATGACTGCTAACATAACGGAAGAAGAATTAAAAGCTGCAATTAGTAGGCTTAGACCGAACAAGTCACCAGGATCTGACGGTTACACATCAGAGTGATATAAGGAATTTAAAAAAGATTTAATACCTCTTTTACTTCCTACACTGAATTGTGCCTTTTCTGATTCGGTCAACAGGGATTTCCTTTATAGATTATTATACAGATTTGGCTTCAATGATACAATTATCAAAAGTATACAGGCACTATACGATAACCCTACTGCTAGGGTCAAGGTAAACGGATATTTATCAAATAATTTTACTTTAGAAAGAGGCTGCAGACAGGGATGTGCTTGGTCGCCACTACTTTTCACATTAATTTTGGAACCTTTAGCTCAATACATTAGACAAAATGGAGATATTAAGGGAATCCCTATTAAAGAGACTGAATATAAATTGGCCTGCTATGCGGATGACATATTGGTCTATCTTGGGGACCCAACATACTCTCTACCTAAACTGATGCAATTATTCGAGCAATGCAGTCAATTATCAGGGTATAAAATTAATATAAGTAAAACTCAACTACTCTCATATAATTATAGCCCCCCTGGAGAAATTAAAAGCAACTATCCCCTGGCGTGGCACACAGAGTCCTTCAGATACTTAGGTATCATTCTACCAAAAGATCTTACAAAATTATCAGAACACAATTACTTACCTATACATAAAAAAATAAAGGATGACAAAGCAAAATGGAACTTAATTTCTTTTTTTAGCCTCAGCTCAAGAATTGACTCCATTAAAATGAACATATTACTAAGATTGTTATATTAATCAATCAATCAATCTTTATTTGTATAGCGCCAATTCATAACAAGTGTTATCTCAAGACACTTTACAATAGAGCATAAAGCTCTTCATTTTATGGATACACATATAACGTAACATATAAGGTAGAGAGAGCGTCAGCCTCCCGAACTGTGGTCGGTAAATTGTTCCAGAGAAAAGGAGCCTGATAACTGAAGGCTCTACCTTCCATACTACTTTTGGAGATTGATGGTACCACAAGTAGGCCAGCATTTTGGGAGCGCAATGTTCTAGAGGGGTTGTACGGCACTACAAGCTCTTTAAGATAGACTGGTGCCTGTCCACTGAGAGCTTTATAGGTGAGGAGAAGAATCTTGAATTCTATTCTATATTTAATGGGAAGCCAATGCAGAGAAGCTAATACAGGAGTAATGTGGTCTCTTCTCCTAGTTCTAGTCAGTACACGTGCTGCGGCAGTTTGGACCAGCTGAAGTGTCTTAAGCGACTTGCTGGGACAGCCTGAAAGCAGAGAGTTACAATAGTCCGGTCTAGAGGTAACAAAAGCATGGACTAGCTTTTCAGCATCGCTCTGGGACAGGATAGGCCTGATTTTAGCGATGCTACGAAGATGAAAAAAGGCTGTTTTTGAAATTTACTTTATGTGAGATTTAAAGGATAAATCCTGATCAAATAGCACTCCTAGATTTCGAACAGTTGCGCTTGGTGCCAGACTAATGCCATCTATGGCAGTTAAATCACTAGAAAAGGATTCTCTAAGGTGTCGAGGGCCCAGCACAATAACCTCTGTCTTGTCTGAGTTAAGAAGAAGAAAATTTCTGGCCATCCAGGTTCTGATGTCCTTTAAACAGGCATCTAGTTTATCTAAGTGGTTTGTCTCACCTGGCTTCAGTGATACATAAAGCTGTGTATCATCAGCGTAGCAGTGAAAATTAACAGAGTATTTCCTCATGATATCACCAAGGGGAAGCATATATATAGAGAAGAGAATTGGACCTAGCACCGAACCTTGAGGAACCCCGTAACTTACTTTAGTGTACACAGAGGACTTGTTGTTCACGTGTACAAACTGACATCTATTAGATAAGTAGGACTTAAACCAATTTAAGGCAGTCCCTGTAATCCCCAGTAACATCTCTAATCTCTGTATAAGAACATCATGATCAATGGTGTCGAAAGCAGCACTGAGATCTAACAAAACAAGAACAGAGAGCAGTCCTTCATCTGAAGCTGAAAGTAGATCATTGGTTACTTTAACTAGAGCAGTCTCTGTGCTGTGATGAGCTCTAAATCCTGACTGAAAGTCCTCAAGCAGGCTATTGTCTTGAAGGAAGTCATCTAGCTGATCAGCTACTACTTTCTCCAGGATCTTTGAGGCAAATGGAAGGTTAGAAATAGGCCTGTAGTTAGCTAATGTTCCTGAATCGAGGTTAGGGTTTTTAAGGAGGGGTTTGATTACTGCTGTTTTAAAAGACTGTGGTACGTAGCCTGTTGATAGAGATATATTTACTGTCTCCAGCAACAACGGACAAACTAGAGGAAAGACCTCCTTGAACAGTTTAGTTGGGATCGGGTCTAAAAGGCAGGTTGATGATTTAGAGAAGGAGACGAGAGAATTTAGCTCCTGAAGGCTAATCGTAGAGAAACTGTCTAACTCAGGTCTAACTAATACTACATTTAAAGGTATGGCAGGTTCAGCTGGAGATGAAGAGTTGCTAATTTTATCTCTAATTTTCAGAATTTTATCATTGAAAAAGTTCATAAAGTCCTCACAGCTCAGGGCTAGAGGAATCACAGGCTCAATAGAGCTCTGACTCTGTGTCAGCCTGGCTACAGTGCTGAAGAGGTATCTGGGGTTGTTTCTATTTTCTTCAATTAGTGAGGAGTAGTAGGCAGCTCGAGCACGTTTTAAGGCTCTCATGTAGTTATGACTCTCTCGCCAAAGTATACGTGACCGATACCGTTTTATCAGAGCGCCACATTCTCTCTAATTTATGGGTTGTTTGTTTAAGTGTACGAGTTTCTGAGTTAAACCAAGGAGCTGTCCTCTGACGTTTAATTCGTTTATGTCTCAGTGGGGCAATTGAGTCCAAAGTGGATCTTAGTAGGCTGGCTGAGTCATCAACAAGCTGATCCAGCTGAGTGGGGCAAAAACTAATATCACAGTTATCGTTTGGCCAATTTATCGAGGTTAAGGCAGTAGGAATGGCTTCTTTGAATTTAGCCCCACTGGACAGATTTCTACTGCTCACAATTTTGCTGCAAAACACAGAATCTTCCAGGAGGATGCTAAAAGTTACTAAGAAGTGGTCGGATAAAAATGGATTTTCAGGAAAAACTTTCAGTTCACTAATATCAAGGCCATATGCTAGAACCAAATCAAGAGTGTGATTGAAATGATGGGTAGCTTCACTAACAGACTGAATAAAGCCAACTGAGTCCATTAATGACATAAAAGCTGAGCTAAGACTATCACTCTCTTTGTCGACATGGATATTAAAATCAACTATATTGATTATTTTATCAGAGCTAAGGACCAAGTTTGATATGTACTCAGAGAATTGTGATAAAAATTCAGAGTATGGGCCTGGAGGACGGTAAATTATCACAAATAGGACTGTCTGGTCGGTTTTTGAATCAGTATGAGATAAATTTAGAGTAAGGCTTTCAAAAGAAGTATATTTAGCCTTTGGTCTGTGATTGATTTGGAGACAGGAATAATAAATAGCTGCTACACCACCACCACGGCCTGTGTCGCGTGGTATATGAATATTTGAATGACTGGGGGGAGAGGACTCATTTAAACTGACATATTCTTCATCACATAGCCATGTTTCAGTGAGACAGAATAAATCAGTCTGATTTTCTGATATAAGGTCGTTCACCAGTAAGGATTTGGACCTCAGTGATCTAATATTTAAGAGACCACATCTGACTCTCTGATGTTTAAAGCCACTACATTTGAAGGTTTGATTTTAATCAGATTTCTATGGTTGACAGCTCTTTTATTTGTTTTTGAGTTAATATCTAAGTGAGCTTTGGGTCGGGGGGCTGACACAGTCTCTATGGAGTAATATTCCTCACTATAACAAAAGCCATAGCAGTTACCATAGTGATGAACACAGCTGTCATAACAGTAATGGCAGGAAAACTGTCCTAGAGCAAGCGCAGAGGAGCGTGGAGGACTGCAGCTCTGCAACATGGTCTCATCTCTGAGAGGTCATAAGTGTGACTCTGCCATGTTTTTGACAGGAGAGATGCACCAGCCAGAGTAGGATGGATGCCATCTCTTCCTATCAGGCCAGGTTTTCCCCAGAAGGATGACCAATTGTCAACAAAGCCCACATCATTTGCTGTTTACTAACCTATTTACTAAATAGTCGGCAAACCAAGTGACAGCTTGTTTAGAAATTCCAATCTTAAAGAGAATTTTTAACAGTAGATTGTGATCCACAGTGTCAAATGCCTTTGATAGGTCAAGAAACAGTGCAACACAAAACCTTTTTGAGTCCAAGGCCTCAAACACGTCATTAAAAACTTTAAGGGCAGCACAAACAATGGAGAGACAGGGTTGAGGTTTCTGGTGGGGCTTACATCTAGACAGGGAAATATGCAAAACGACGGTGGCCCTGAAGTGCAAAATGCAACCGCAGAAACAAAACACACACAAAAAAACAAAACACACACACAAAAAAGAATAATAACACAAAAAGAAAACGAAAACAAAAAAGAAAGCAAACACAAAAAAGAAAACACACACAAAAAAGAAAACAAACACAAAAAGAAAGCAAACAAAAAAGAAAACAAACACAAAAAAGAAAACAAACACAAAAAAGAAAACAAACACAAAAAGAAAACGAACACAAAAAGAAAACACACACAAGAAAGAAAGAAAAACACAAAAAGAAAGCAAACAAAAAAGAAAACAAACACAAAAAAGAAAACAAACACAAAAAAGAAAGCAAACACAAAAAGAAAACAAACAAAAAAAAACACACACAAGAAAGAAAACACACACAAAAAAGAAATCCCAAAATGGTGTCACAGTCTGTCTGCCTCAGTCTGCCACATTCCTTCAGCAGTCTAATCAGCTGAGCTCAACTCAGCTGTGCTCTCAGCCTCAGTCTCAATCTCCAGTCTGCCTCCACTGCTGCAGTGTAATTAGTCCATAAATTAACTAAACACATTGGCAAATTAACTAAACACTACAGTAAATTAACTAAACACAACAGCAAATTAACTAAACACTACAGCAAATTAACTAAACACATTGGCAAAAAAACTAAACACACTAAACACCTATTTTCATATTTTGTTTTTGTGTGCTGTGAGAATATTCAGTGCAAACCAGACATCTTATATAAACTATGTTGACATGCGTATTAAACTTTAAATATGTTTTTACTCAGCTGTGTTGGAATAAAACTAAAAAAACTCATCTGCTTTCAATATTGCGCCGTTTACTGTCACTTTATGCTGCACAAAATACGAGCATAAATGCGTTCGCTCCACTCGTTTCTGGTGCTAAGAGACCCCTCCAATATGGCGGCGACGCTGGAATAGGCCGAGGTCAGATGAGGCGCTTCACGTATATAATGTCTATGATGTCTACGAACATAGAGCATGGTTCTAATACATCCAAGACATAGACATAAGAAAGATTATTTATTATTATGTAAAAAAAAAACAAACAACATGAACAACTTCCTGGTCAAAGGTTGCTTATGCTTTCATCCAATCAAGTTCTCCTTCTCTCTCTCTCGTCGCCCAATCACCGACAACACCACAAGGACCTACCCCTTCTGGTAGCGATTAGAGGTATTTGCCGTTGTGTTTAGTTAATTTGCCAATGTGTTTAGTTAATTTGCCAATGTGTTTAGTTAATTTGCTGTTGTGTTTAGTTAATTTGCCAATGTGTTTAGTTAATTTGCTGTTGTGTTTAGTTAATTTGCTGTAGTGTTTAGTTAATTTGCTGTTGTGTTTAGTTTATTTGCCAATGTGTTTAGTTAATTTGCTGTTGTGTTTAGTTAATTTGCCAATGTGTTTAGTTAATTTGCTGTTGTGTTTAGTTTTTTTTGCCAATGTGTTTAGTTAATTTGCTGTTGTGTTTAGTTAATTTGCCAATGTGTTTAGTTAATTTGCCAATGTGTTTAGTTAATTTGCTGTTGTGTTTAGTTAATTTGCCAATGTGTTTAGTTTTTTTGCCAATGTGTTTAGTTAATTTGCTGTTGTGTTTAGTTAATTTGCCAATGTGTTTAGTTAATTTGCCGTTGTGTTTAGTTATTTGCCAATGTGTTTTGTTAATTTGGTTTTGTGTTTAGTTATTTGCCAATGTGTTATGTTATTTGCCAATGTGTTATGTTATTTGCCAATGTGTTATGTTATTTGCCAATGTGTTATGTTATTTGCCAATGTGTTATGTTATTTGCCAATGTGTTTTTTTAATTTGCTGTTGTGTTATGTTATATGCCAATGTGTTATGTTATTTGCCAATGTGTTTTTTTAATTTGCTGTTGTGTTATGTTATTTGCCAATGTGTTTAGTTCTTTGCTGTTGTGATTTGCACTTCAGGGCCACCGTACACCTCACCTGTGTTCCTGCTCACACCTGCACCTCGTCTGCTGCAATCAAGCCAGCTACAAAAGCCCCAGCTCCACACTCAGTCAGTGTCAGACTGTCGTCGCACTCATGCTGAGAACTCCAGACTTGTTTCCCGGATTGATCACCCGTTGCCGACAAGTTTCGTCCCAGACTCTGCCTCAGACGCCTGACCCTCGGCTTGACTTCAAGGTATCGACTAGCTTCTGTCCTCAACTCACTGCCCGAGTCCCCGGCTATCGATCCTGCTTCTGTCTCTGACGCCGAGTCCTGCCTGTCCCACACTGTGCTGGTCAGCTTGGTAACTGATCCCTGCCTGTCCTCGACGCTGAGTTCCTGCCTGTCCCACTCCGTGTTGGTCAGCTTGGTAACTGATCCCTGCCTGCCTTCTGACGCCGAGTCCTGCCTGTCCTACGCTGTGTTCTTCGCCTGGTATCTGATCCCTGCCTGTCACCTGTTGCCGAGTCCAGCCTGTTCTACGCTGTGTCCTTCGCCTGGTATCTGATCCCTGCCTGTCACCTGTTGCCGAGTCCAGCCTGTTCTACGTTGTGTTCTTCGCCTGGTATCTGACCCTCTGCCTGTCTTCGACAACGTGAGTTCGCCTGAGTCACATCTCCGAGTGTTCCTGAACGCCTCTGCTCGTCTGTGTGTGAGTCAAACTTCCATCGCCTCCTCCTTTGAAGACTGTGTGAGACTCTATCAGTACATCTCCTGTGTGGCGCAGTCGGTAAAGCGCCTAACTTCAGATCTTGCTGTCGAGGGTTCGACCCCCGCTCAAGCCACAGCCTTTTCCCTGTTTAAACTGTGTGGGTCTCAGTTTTGGACTCCTCCTGTGTGTCGCTATCTAAGAAGTGTTCGTCTTCAAAGTCTGCTGTCGCGGGTTCAACCCCCGCTCAAGCCGCAGCTACACCCCTGTAAAGACTGTGTGAGCCCCTGTCAGTGCATCTCCTGTGTGGCGCTGTCAGTAACGCATCCAACTACAGATCTTGCTGTCGCGGGTTCAACCCCCGCTCAAGCCGCAGCTTCTCCCCTGAAAAAACTGAGTGAACTGTTGTCTGAGCATCCCCTGATTAGCTCAGTTGTTAGAGCACTCATCTGCAGATCTTGTGGTCGCGGGTTCAAACCCCGCTCTGAACTGTGTTTGAAGTGCTGTCAAATAAAGACTGTTCATTGTTCACATTCACCTGCTTGCTTCTGGGTCCTAACTCCAACCGTTACAAATGGAGGTGTTACCTCACACTCCACATCAGGTGGTGGCGGTAATGCACCAATTCGTTGCTTACCAACCGCCAAGAAAACCCACAGAAGAAGAAGAAGAGGAAGGAAGTGACGAGTTCTGCCATCCAATCAGCAGAGATTATATGCGTAGACGCCTCATGAGGTGCTTTAGCATGTAGCAGCGTTGCCGCCATATTGGATGGGTCTCTTCACTCCGGTCGAGCACCAGAAACAAGTGGAGTGAATGCATTTATGCTCGTATTTTGTGCAGCATAAAGTGGCAGTAAACGGCACAATATTGAAAGCCGATGACTTGTTTTTGTTTGATTCCAACACACAGCTGAGTAAAAACGTATTTAAGGTTGAATAGGCATGTCAACCGGATAAAAGATGTGTGGTTTGTGTGTGAGCACACGTACATGTGCCTGTGCCTGAAATAGTTACATTGAATATTCTCACAGCACATAAAAACAAAAATATGAAAATAATAATAATAATAATAATAATAATAATAATAATAATAATAAAACTAACAATACTGTTGTTGTTACTGCTATACCATTACTATATTACCATTATTACTTTAACATCAGACTAACTCATTCATTTCCTTGATCCTCTTCTTATATTATTGTAATTAATTATTTATATTATTATTATTATTATTATTGTTATTATTATTATTATTATTATTATTATTATTATTTCATCATTTACATACTTTTCCCCTATTCTCATTTCATATATCTATTCTTTATTCCTTTACATCATTCTATCCAAATTTTACTGTATTTTATTTATTGCCCTCTTTAAGCTTCTCTCCATACAACCACAGCCACACCAATGACAACCCCTCCCTGTCCCTACCGTCATATCACCTGCCTCTAATGCTGTTGTTGTTCCTCCTCTGCTTGTTAATACTCCACACTATGTTTATTTTTATTCCTCTTTCATACTTTCTTTTTTGTTTTATTTACTATGATTTTTTTATGAATTACCTTTACAATTACTATTATTATACTGCAGCTGCTGATGTTAAATGACTTTTCTCCCTTTTATAACAAACTATTAATATTACTGTTGTTCTACTTATCTATTTTTTAAATCTTTGTTCGTATAAGCGTCCATACTATAGTTTAATTTCATTATTATTGTGGCTGATGTTGCCATCGCTATTAATTTTACTACAATTAAGTAATAATAACAATAATAATAATTATTATAATTATATAAATATTATTAATATTATTATATTAGAAAATGTGTGAAGTTAGCAATGTGAATTACTTATATATATAAAGCCTATATATTTATATATATATATATATATATATATATATATATATATATATATATATATATATATATATATATATATATATATATATATATATATATATATATATATATATATATATATATATATATATATATATATATATATTAGGTGTGTAACGGTGCACAAAAGTCACGGTTTGGTACATACCTCGGTATGAGGGTCACCGTTCGGTACGTTTTAGGGTACAGTGGGGGAAAAGTAACAAAAGCTCACAAATGTACCAGAATATCTTTTTTTATTATTAACGATGAGCAGACCACAGCTTACTGCAAAGCCTCTTACCATCTCCTGTTATAAAAGTTAAAAAATAAATAGAATAAAACATAAAAAAACGTATTAGGAGGGCTCTCTCAACATTCATTCTGTTCATACAGAGGAAAAGTAAAATAAAACCATATAACAGTGCTTTACTGAGGTAGTCAAGTATAAACTGGTAATATTAGTTTCCTTTGTTAATAGTTACCAAACACTTTCTTTGTTGTATTGCACAGTTGGAGAGATATATCCTAATCGCCTTGGTCTTTTTTATTTGCCCTGTCAGTGTTATTACTCAGAGTCTGGTTAAATGCAGCGGGGATAAGCTGTTGCACTGTAGACGTTTTTTCCTCACATCAGTGACGGACACGTCGGGATGATGTCGCCTCCTGTATGTAATGTGTGTCAGCATGTTAGATGCATTACCCGCGACGTACCACACCTCCGCGGAACATCGCTGACAGACGGTCTTTGTCCAGTCCACCACGCTTTTGCCATCGTTGCTGTATTGTACTGGGAATCCAAACTTTTCCCACACAGCAGATTTATACGAGGCCAAAGATTGGAGTCAGGACTCGCTTTTTTTTCTTTTCTTTTTTTTGTTTTACTTTCTCATGTATTCATTGTGAGATTGTGTGTCCGTCCTGTGACCCCCGTACCGTGATGGTACGGGATGAATACAAATACCGTTACACTCCTAATATGTATATATATATATACATATATATATATAAATATATACATATATATATATAAATATATATATATATATGTTTTTTTTTTTGGGGGCTTTTATGGCCTTTATTGCATAGGACAGCTGAAGAATGACAGGAAAGCGGGTGAAGTGAGGGGGGATGACATGCAGCAAAGGGTTGAGGCCGGGATTCGAACCAGCAGCCGCTGCTATATATATATATATATATATATATATATATATATATATATATATATATATATATATATATATATATATCAGCTTCAGCTTCAGCTTCATCTGGTGAGCATTGAAATATTTGACTCTTTAGAAAATTTGTTTTTTCTTTTAACTTGGCATAACTTTTCCATCTCATACTATCGACAATTGATCGTTTTTTGTCACTTATTGCCTTAAATGAAGTGTCTCGCTTTGGTGCTTGGGGCGAATATATATATCGAAGCACTGGTTCTTCTCACTTATTGCCTTTCAATGAAGTGACTGCTTTGTTATTGCTTGGGGCGGAGAATTTATCGAAGCAATCCTTACAGAGACGTCTGTATTGTAATAGTCGTGCACGGCCTCCATTTGGAATGGGGAGTAAGATTTCCGTTGAGGTTGGACCTCCGGAGGGACCTATTGTGGATCTTATGAGAAGGAAACATGGGGATAAAAGTTTAAAATACCTAAATGTCTGGACAACTGAGTTTGGATTCCCAATATGGGGGTCCCTCAGTTTAAAAAATATTTTAAAATTAGAGGAACAACTGAAGAGGAAGGAACAAGAAATGAAAAGAAAAAAGAAAATTTCTGTTAAAAAATTAGAAATTTTGGATGACCAAAAAGAATGTTTAGAAATGTGGAAAAGAGAAGTAGAAACAAGAAACAGAAAAGCAATGCAGAAACAACTACCCTTTTCAAGTGAAAAATTTGAATCCAATGAAAGGGACAATTTACACACACAAAAAACACCAGACTCGCAGATTTCCTCTTCTTTGTATCCACAGTTGGCGGCTTTGAAGCTGGATCCAGACCTCGACGGCAACCCACCCTCTCATTCATCCACTCATCCTTCTGCTCCACCACCATACAACTCGACGATGCCCAACGAGAGAAGAGAAACCAACTCCACCATGCAACAACAACACACAAGCCCAGAAACAACTCATCCTGAAGAGCCTGGCCCGTCACAAAATCCTACAACCACAGCCTCGTCTCCAATTGCACACAGACTGCGTCAACCCAATCAAGATTCAGCCTTCAACATGCCAATGGTTGAAGTAGCAGGACCAGAAGGGGCAACTTTGGTTTTCCGTCCATGGACTTCTGCTGACATCATAGCAGCCTTACAACATCTACCTAACCCCACAACATCTGGTAAAATGTTTTCTTAACAGCTCCTCTCATTTTGTCAAGAATTTAAACCCACAATGAATGAACTGAAAAGGCTCCTGATCACCAAGTTAAAACCCACAGACTGGCAAAAAATAGCTGGAAAACTACCAGATGCGGACATCCGTTGCAGCCACGTCACCCGGGAGAATGAGTCTAATGCCAATTATAGAGATGCTGTAAGCCAGCTCTGTGATGCATTCAACAAAGCTTTCCCTGTAAAAGTTAATATGGAGAAAATAACAGCCTGCAGACAAAAGGATGATGAAAACCCTGACGAATATCTCACTCGCCTGACCGAGATATTCAACACTCACAGTGGTCTTCAACAACCCGATGACTCAAATGATATTCCAGGTATTTGGGAAATACATCTCTGCAATTGTTTTTTAAGTGGACTACAACCGGACATTGCCTCAGCTGTTAAAAGTTCCTGCATTGGTTGGAACGATGCACGCTTGACTGAACTTCGCAGACACGCCATACATGCATATGACCAAATACTCTCAAAGAAAAAGAAAAAAGAAGAGATAACACAAAAAGAGCTTCACATGGCAGCACTAACCATGTATAACACAGTCCGAGAATGGGGACCTGATAATTCAGGTCATGAACATGGGATAAAAGGACACAACCCACGCAGAAACCGAAAAAGAAACCCTGCAAGTGATGCCTGTTTTCTCTGTGGCCAACATGGACATTGGAAACGGGAATGTCCCAGAAACAAATCATCAACCACATCGGACTGAAAATGGCTGGGGGTTGTCGGAGAGGGATGGACACCTGCTGACAAGCCAAACCAACTTGTGAGGTCCGAAGAAGGTACTGCACCACACTCACACACACATACCAAGCAGATCTATACACAATCACTTAAGCACTCAGATAACAGACATACAATTGCTTTAACATATGTTCAGTACACATCTGATCATTTCAAGAAATTCCCACAACACACATTGACCATCACAGAACAAAAAGTTGTATTTTTGGTTGACTCAGGAGCCACACATTCTGTGATAAAAGCCTTAGAATTCACAAAAACACCCAAGCTAAGTGGAGATTATGTATACTCTGTTGGTTCATCAGGTCAAACCATAAAAGAAAACATTACTATCCCCCTCAATTGTACAGATGAGTCAAATACAAATTTCAAACATGCATTCTTACTCTTTGAAGTCTGCCCCATTAACCTGATGGGCAGGGACCTAACGTGCAAATTAGGCATTTGTCTGATCTCAACCCCAGAGGGTGTAAAAGTTCACAGGCTATCTGATTTGGAACCAAATTTTTCACACTGCTTTGTCTCCCACACCCCAAACCTGAAGTATGCCTATCAATGGAAATTGATATCAGCCACAAACTCATCTGAACTTCTTACAACTGCTAGTAAAACAGTTTCAACAGTGGCAACAGATTTCATGACACCAGAGGACCTGCATTGTACCTCTCATGTGTCACCAGGACCTGATGAGCCATATGAGCTAGACTGGTTGAGGGAGGGATTTGACACACTTACACTAACACACATTTACTGGAGAAGACATAAATGTGCTGTATCAGTCTCTCTCACACCAGCTCAACGCAACATGTACACCATAGATAACTCAGTTCCACACATCCCACTTGCAAAACACACTTCAGATAACTGGGAGGATTTGGGCCCATTTATAAAATCATGTCAGCATGCAGCCGATTGGCAAGAAACATCTGATTGATCTATTTTATTCTCATCAACACTGCAGTGCTACTCTAAATGTTTAACATCTGTTGTACACACTAAAAAAATAATCCAGCTGGTACCTAAAAGAACTTCAAATTCTCGTTTGTTTTTGTCTGATGAACAAGCTACAACTATTACGGCCCTACAGGAGGTCCCTAAGACACTGTGGGCTGTCAATAAGTATGATGTTGGCCTCACCAAAGACTGTGAACCTGTTATAATCACTCCCAAATCAGACTTTAGACCTTGCAAAGCTCAATATCCACTTAAACAAGAAGCCATCGATGGCATAACACCAGTTTTTGAGTCTCTCAAAGCAGCAGGAGTTATTGTTTCCTGTGATGACTCTCCAGTGCGCACACCTTTGTTTCCTGTCAAGAAAATCAGAGATAAAGATCAACCAACAGAATGGCGATTTGTTCAAGATCTACAAGCAGTAAATGCAGCTGTCCAGCCTAGAGCCCCAAATGTTCCAAACCCTTACACTATCTTGTCTCAGGTTCCACCTAATGCAAAATTCTTTTCAGTGGTAGACCTTTCAAATGCTTTTTTTAGCGTTCCAGTACATCCAGATAGTCAATTCTGGTTTGCTTTTAACTTCAATGGAAAAGGGTACACATTCACTCGCCTGTGCCAAGGTTACTGTGAAAGCCCCACCATTTACAATGAGGCTCTCAGACAAAGTCTTGAATCCCTTGTTCTCTCTCCAGACACTGTCTTGTTACAGTATGTAGATGACCTCATGATCTGCAGCCCGACTGAAGAACAGTGTGAAGCCAGCACAGTCAAACTCTTGAAACATCTGGCTAACAATGGTCACAAAGCCAGCTTGTCCAACTTCAATTTGTTCAAGAAAGGGTTGTCTTCTTAGGGCATGTCATTACTTCTGAAGGGGAAACACTTTCCCCAAAAAGAGTAGACGCAATTCAAAATATTCCAAAACCTATCACAAAGAAACAGATTATGTAATTTCTTGGCATGTGCTCTTACTGCAGACAGTTCATTTCAAACTATGCCATTCTTGAAGCTCCTCTTGCCTCTCTCATTCATGCCAATGGTCTACAATTAAAAGACAAGGTCACATGGACTCTTGAAGCTGAACAATCTTTCAGTGAACTCAAGCTTGCCCTACAAACTGCTCCAACTTTGGGTCTACCTGATCCCACAAGACCCTTTAACTCAAACAGTAGATGAAAAAAAATGGATGTATGACTTCTGTTTTGTTGCAGGATCATGGAAATAAACTACGCCCTGTAGCTTATTTCTCTTCAAAACTGGATCCAGTAGCTGCAGGACTCCCAAGATGTCTCAGAGCTGTGGCTGCTGCTGAAAAGGCAGTTATGGCTTCACCGGACATTGTGGGCTACTCTGATATAACTCTCCTGGTTCCACATGCAGTGTCTATGATTTTACTTGAACAAAAAACTTCACACCTCTCGACAGCACGCTGGCTGAGATAAAACACTGTACTTTTAAAAATGCCCAATATCACTGTCAAAAGATGCAATGTTTTAAATCCAGCCACTCTCTTCCCCACACCAGATGATGGACAAGAACATAACTGTGTCGCTGTCCTCCAACAGGTTTGCTCCCCAAGACCGGACTTACAAGAAACACCATTATTAAACCCTGATTTGGTTGTTTTTGTAGATGGATATGCTTCACGGGACCCACAAACTGGTCGAGACAGGGTTGGTTTTGCTGTTGTCACTCATCATGCAACTCTTATCTCAAATCCACTGCCATCTCACTACTCTGCACAGGCAGCAGAACTGATTGCATTAACAGAGGCATGCAAACTGGCAAACAACAAAACAATAACTATATACACTGACTCTAGATATGCATTTGGTGTTGTTCATGATTTTGGCACTCTGTGGAAACACAGACAATTCTTGAAATCTGATGGAAAACCCATTCTCCATAATGAAAAGGTCGCTACTCTCCTAGATGCCATCTTGCTCCCAAAGTCAATTGCTGTCTGTAAATGTCTTGCTCACACAAACAACTCAGATTCTGTCTCTCTAGGAAATGCAAAAGCTGATGCCGCTGCAAAAAAAGCTGCACTCCAAACCCCTATCCTTGATACAGGGTTTCTCTCCACTCCAGTCCCTTTTTCCAGCTCTCTTTCAGCAATACAGTCCTTTGCCACACCACAAGAAAAGACGTTATGGAGACGCTGCGGTGCCACACAAAAAGAAGCAGTGTGGTGGGGACCTGATAATAAACCTTGCCTGCCCAAACATTTCTTTCCTCACTTTGCAAAACTGACAAATGGTTTGGACCATGTGTCAAAAGGGGGAATGTTGGATGCCATAACTCGACACTGGTTCACCAAAGGATTTTCAGCCCATGTGCAGAAATTCTGTCAATCATGTATGGTTTGTACAACACATAATGCCAGTAAGATCAAACAAATCACACACGCTGCTCACCCATCACCAGACAGACTATTTGAACATTTAATGATGGACTTTATTGAATTATCACCAGCAGAAGGAAAAAAATACTGCTTGGTGATGGTTGACATGTGGTCAAAATGGGTCGAAGCATTTCCAGCAAAACACCAAAGCAGCCAAGTGGTAGCAAAGGCTCTGTTAACAGAAATCATTCCCAGGTGGGGAATACCAACTAAACTGAGCAGTGATAATGGTTCACATTTTGTCAATTCTGCAAGAACCCAAATCAGTGAATTTCTCGCTCTTGACCTCAGACAACACTGTGCATACCACGCTGCCAGTGGAGGTGCTATTGAGCGTGAAAATGGCACTCTAAAATCAAAACTGGCCAAGTGTTGTGAGGAAACAGGACAGCCACGGACAAAGGCTCTACCCATTATTCTAATGCATATGGGAATGAGAAAAAGGTCTAGAGTAAACATGAGTCCTTTTGAAATCCTGTTTGGCAGACCTCCAACCCTAGGATTAGAGCCTGTGACCAGACCACTTCCCTCCACAGGCCTATGTGAAGATGACATGTTACAGTATTGCAAAAACGTATCTTCCACTCTCTCCCAAATCTCTCAACAGGTGAAATCAGCCCTTCCACCACCAGCCTCCACAGTACTCCATGACTTCCAGCCTGGCAACTGGGTGGTGATAAAGGACCTCAGGAGGAAACACTGGCACTCCAAACGCTGGCGAGGTATGGGCTGAAATATGTGCCACCAGAAACTGAATTTGAATCATTTATATTGAATTTGAATTACGTAATTTGAATTTGTATTTTTTTAATTTGAATCATTGCATTGTAAAACTGAATCTGAATAGCATAATTTGAAATTGAATTTATTAGTTTGGAACTGAAATCCAATAAACTAGAAAATGTATATAAGATTATGAAAATTCAACTCAATATAATTTCACATTCAGTTCTCACTATTCAAATTCAGTTGTCAAAATTCAATTTCAGTTCACTGGGACACACATCCAGGTAGTTCAGGAAGAGCAATCGAGCACCGATACACAGCACAGCTATATACGGCTCCTCTTCGGCCAATCAGCACCTACGTCGTTGGACACGTCACTTGATGCCACCTGCCATGAAATGGAGGAAGAAGCGCTTGGCTTGACCTGCGCTTGAGGATGGATGAGGCCGGTGTTGTGCCAAAAACTGATTTCTGCCAGAAACTGATTTCCGGTCCGCGGGAGCGCGCACAGCCTTCATAGTGGAAAAGCGCAGCTTCTGTGGCTCTGCGGCTTCATCGGGCTCAAAAAACGAGTTTGTTTATGATCATCTAACGATGTTTATTCGTGTTTGCGTTTGATAGCCTCCTGTATGACTACACAGCAAAATCAGCATACTTAAATTAACACTGTCAGTGTTAATATTAACACTTTGAAAGTGTACATATGGGTCCACACTACAGAGTGTTACTTTGACTCTTTTTGGAGTGTTGGTACATTAACACTACACAAGTGTTATTGTTGACTTTTTTTTGTGTTAAAATTTGACACTCCTTAACACAAACCAGTGTTGCAATAATTTAACACTTACTTGCAGTGTTAGAAATTTACTCTCTCAGAGTATACATTTTCACAATGAGAGTGCTATTCCTATATAAACACTGTCAGTGTAAATATTTGTGGAATTAATAACTGAAATTACGTGAAAATACTACTAAAAAAGGTGCCATTTTTAGTTTTAACACATTTATTTTCAAACATGCACTACATAAACATTAAAAACATTCTAAAACATGTCTTTTAATTTCGTTGTACATGTGACAATGACAATAAAGATCCATCAATATCTCTCTATGTTACACTATGGAACAATGTATGCTTTCTCATTTTCATTCAAATATTGTTAATCAAATGGTCTAAAATAAGTCAGCTTGTCAATGCATATCACGGTCAGTTGAGTCACATGAAAGTGAAGAAGCCGGTGACGCTGAAGGCTCTGGTGTTGAAACTGATGCTTCTGGTGGGTCTGACAGCACTGATGACTGGGATTCATCCTCAACCACAGCAATTTCTAAATCTAAAGATAAAAAATTTGAAATGAATAAATATATTTTCTTACAAACAGAACAATGAACACTAACTGACCAATTTCTACTCCAGTGGCTTAAGACTCTGTTAAGATAATAATTCTTTATAAAACTACATAAAAATATCAGTTTTAATCATAAAAGTAGCCTGGAGAGGTGACTTGTGTGACAAAAAAAACACTGTACGACTGATGAATACATCACCTTCTGTGAACTCTAATACAGTCATGCATTTGGTCGTACTATGTTAATATTTGTGTAATTTAATTATTTTAAACACTAACTCTATCAATAGAGTTAGCTCAGAAAAAAGAACACATCTGCTACAACCACGACAAAGTAACATGCGATCTGCGTCATGGGTGAGAAGGCAGCATGACAAACCTAAACTGCTTGTAGTTTTACGTTTCTGTAGTTAAATAAAAATAACTTTAAGGCTTACAAAGAATGAATATGATACCGTCACTCACAGAGTTTGTGTTGTTCTCTACAATGTTTCGTTGAGCTAGCTTTTATGCTAGCTTAATGCTAACGGACAACCTTTGCATGACATTAAACTTTGTACATTTAGGTAAATTACTAGTGCTCCTTACCATTTAACATGACCACTGTTTCAGTTCTTGTTAGTTTCGTCAAGTTTAAATGAGTTAAAAAGGTCAATTCAAAATAACTGGTAATCCAGGCTAATGTGAGTTCGGGCATTGCATCAGCTTTAAGCTCACAGTGGCTCATTTTTAAAAACAGCTTATTCACTCAGGAAAAATAGCAATAATAAAAAAAATAAAGAAAGAAAAGTTTATTTTCTTACCAGGCAAAATGAAGTACAGAAGTTTATGCTGAGACTGCAGATGGAGACTTTAGTGTGGGCTTCAGCCAGTGAGTGACTAAAAATGGGGCCGGGGCTGAGAGTTCAACACTACCAGTGTCAGATCCAGGCTGAGAGTTCAGAGTTAAAATTTCAGCATTATAAAATGTTGTAGTGACACTTTCAGATTTGATTGTTTGACACTTCAGTTTTACTCCTGCTTTTAACTCCCAACTCTTTTGCATGTGAGAGTAAATATTTAAGGCTTTAACTCTATCAGAGTAAATTTAACTCTACACTGGCTAAAATTTGTCCAACGCCAGAAATTTAACACTTTTAGATTTGCTGTGTACTTGCCATATATCCCTGTTCAAAAGGCTAACTTTAGTGATTTTAATCTGGCGCGTATTTGCTCTAATAAAGATATGTGTCACTGACTGAGCTTCTTTTTTCTGCACCAAAATTATATTATCCCTCAACAGAGTAAATGACCCCACACAGTGATTTGTACGGTTTGAATATGAGAAAAAAATTTAAAAAAAAAACAAAACACATTACAATGTAAGAATCAGCTTATTTTGCTTGGCAAAAACTGATTCATGCCTCTGGTATTGTATATAGATGGATATTTTGCCCCAAAATAACTAAATATCAATCAATCAATCAATCAATCTTTATTTGTATAGCGCCAATTCATAACAAGTGTTATCTCAAGACACTTTACAATAGAGCATAAAGCTCTTCATTTTATTGATACACATATATGCATAGATACATATATACATATAAAATACACATATACATATATATACAAATATGTACATCCAACACCCAACATGAATCCATATTGCCAATCATGAATCCCTCCATCATGGCGGCAAGAAAAAACCTTCTGTTAAGCAGCAGGAAATCTTGAATGTGGATCCCAGTCTCATGATGAACAGCAAATCCACACGATGCTGTGTCGGGTGTGAGGGCAAAAGAAGGGAGGTAAGAGGAGACAAGTGGACTAGAATAATAACTAAAGTTAGGGACAGGTTCATACCATCAACCTGTCGTCTGATTTATTAGAGGGTAGCCTCTTAAGATGCTACATCTCATTTTCAAGAGGGTCCTCATATCTGAATGGTTGTGGTGATCATTTTATAGAAGTATAAGCAATGATATTCTTACTGAAAATAAGAACTTATGTTAGTGACGAACTCATGGGTGCCCAGACCACAAGTGCATCCCAACCATATTTGTCTCCATTAAGTATAAATGTGTTAAAGGCCTCTTGAGATGTGACATCCCATTTTCAAGAGGGACTTCATGACTATGTGGTAATAAAAAATAGATACTGTAGGTGTAACGATCATGGATATGAAGATCATGCTACATGAATAGCTATAATGATAATGGGAATGGAGTGTTCCTAAGAAAATGGCCAACCATGTGTCATGTTTATAACTGTAGTTTTGAGGCTTCATGACTCCACAGCAGCAGGCAGTCTCCACCAAGGATCCCAGGCCACCTACAAGACAAGAGCCAGAGACGATCACAGGAGCAAACAAAAGGGGCAAAAGCAGATGTGGAGGGAGAGAGAGAGAGAGAGAGAGAGAGAGAGACCATTGTGCCAGACCCCCCCCCAAGCAGTCTAGGCCTGTTACATCTAAACTATGGGTCTAATATATGAACTAATTTATTTATTTATTTATAAACTATGAGCTGGTCCCTAACTGAAAGATTTATCAAAGAGGAAAGTTTTAAGTCTAACCTTAAAGGTAGAGAGAGTGTCAGACTTCCGAACTGTGGTCAGTAAATTATTCCAGGGAAGAGGAGCCTGATAACTGAAGGCTTTACCTCCCATACTACTTTTGGAGATTAATGGTACCACAAGTAGGCCGGCATTTTGGGAGCGTAATGTTCTAGAGGGGTTGTACGGCACTACAAGCTCTTTAAGATAGACTGGTGCCTGTCCACTGAGAGCTTTATAGGTGAGGAGAAGAATCTTGAATTCTATTCTATATTTAATGGGAAGCCAATGCAGAGAAGCTAATACAGGAGTAATGTGGTCTCTTCTCCTAGTTCTAGTCAGCACATGTGCTGCAGCATTTTGGACCAGCTGAAGCGTCTTAAGTGACTTGCTGGGACAGCCTGAAAGCAGAGAGTTACAATAGTCCAGTCTAGAGGTAACAAAAGCATGGACTAGCTTTTCAGCATCGCTCTGGGACAGGATAGGCCTGATTTTAGCGATGCTACGAAGATGAAAAAAGGCTGTTTTTGAAATTTGCTTTATGTGGGAGTTAAAGGATAAATCCTGATCAAATAGCACTCCCAGATTTCTAACAGTTGTGCTTGGTGCCAGGCTAATGCCATCTATGGCAGTTCAATCACTAGAAAAGGATTCTCTAAGGTGTCGAGGGCCCAGCACAATAACCTCTGTCTTGTCTGAGTTAATGTTAATGGCAGGAAAACTGTCCTAGAGCAAGCGCAGAGGAGCGTGGAAGACTGCAGCTCTGCAACATGGTCTCATCTCTGAGAGGTCATAAGTGTGACTCTGCCATGTTTTTTGATAGGAGAGATGCACCAGCCAGAGTAGGATGGATGCCATCTCTTCCTATCAGGCCAGGTTTTCTCCAGAAGGTTGACCAATTGTCAATGAAGCCGAGATCATTTGCTGGACACCACCTCGATAGCCAGCGGTTGAATGATGACATGCGGCTATACATATCATCACTGGTCAGATTGGGCAAGGGGCCAGAGAAAATTACGGAGTCCAACATTTTCTTTGCAAAAGAGCACACTGATTCAACGTTTAATTTGGTAACTTCCGACTGGCGACGTCGGGAGTCATTCGTGCCGACATGGAGGACTATTCGAGCAAACTTACGTTTACTCTTTGCCAGCAACTTCAAATTTGACTCTATGTCGCCCGCTCTGGCCCCTGGGATACACCTAACTATGCCCGCTGACTTCGCTATCTTCACGTTTCTGACTATGGAGCCGCCAATTATCAGTGTTTGTTCCCCTGTGGGCGGGTTACCACCATCACCGAGGGGAGAAAACCTGTTGGAAACGTGAACCAGATGGTGGGGTACCGAGTGGGTCTTCAACTTTCGGCTATGCTTGCCGCGGACAGTGACCCATACTAGCCCCTTTTTTTTAAGGGGTTAAAAGAGTAATATTTATAAGATTTGACTCCAACAAGTACTTTTTCCCCCTCAAAAAATCAATAAAAGGATATAACAATGTAAAAATCAGCTTATTCTGCTTGCCAAAAACTGATTCATGCCTCTGGTATTGTACATACGATACATGCAAGTACTGGTATTGTCCTTTTATTGAATTTTTTTAAAGGGGTTAAAAGTAGCCTACTGGTTGGAGTCAAATCTTGTAAATATTACTCTGCTGTGTTATATTTAGTTATTTTGGGGCAAACTATCCATCTATATACAATACCAGAGGCATGAATCAGTTTTTGGCAAGCAAAATAAGCTGATTTTTACATTGTAATGTGTTTTTTTCCCAATTTTTAAGAGGTAAAAAGTACTGGTTGGGGTCAAATCTTGTAAATATTACTCTGCTGTGTGATATTTAGTTGTTTTGGGGCAAAATATCTATCTATATACAATACCAGAGGCATGAATCAGTTTTTGCCAAGCAAAATAAGCTGATTCTTACATTGTAATTTGTTTTTGTTTTTTTTTTCATTTTTTCTCAAATTCAAACCGTACAAATCACTGTGTGGGGTCATTTACTCTGTTGAGGGATAATGTAATTTTGGTGCAGAAAAAAGAAGCTCAGTCAGTGACACATATCTTTATTAGAGCAAATACGCGCCAGATTAAAATCACTAAAGTTAGCCTTTTGAACAGAGATATATGGCAAGCAGTCATACAGGAGGCTATCAAACGCAAACACAAATAAACATCGTTAGATGATCATAAACAAACTCTTTGTTTTAGCTCGATGAAGCCACAGAGCCACAGAAGCTGCGCTTTTCCACTATGAAGGCTGTGCGCGCTCCCGCGGACCGGAAATCAGTTTCTGGCAGAAATCAGTTTTTGGCACAACACCGGCCTCATCCATCCTCAAGCGCGGGTCAAGCCAAGCGCTTCTTCCTCCGTTTCATGGCAGGTGGCATCAAGTGACGTGTCCAAAAACGTAGGTGCTGATTGGCCGAAGAGGAGCCGTATATAGCTGTGCTGTGTATCGGTGCTCGATTGCTCTTCCTGAACTACCCGGATGTGTGTCCCAGTGAATTGAAATTGAATTTTGACAACTGAATTTGAATAGTGAGAACTGAATGTGAAATTATATTGAGTTGAATTTTCATAATCTTACATACATTTTCTAGTTTATTGGATTTCAGTTCCAAACTAATAAATTCAATTTCAAATTATGCTATTCAGATTCAGTTTTACAATGCAATGATTCAAATTAAAAAAATACAAATTCAAATTATGTAATTCAAATTCAATATAAATGATTCAAATTCAGTTTCTGGTGGCACATATTTCAGCCCATAGGATCCAGAGTTTATGCAAGTATACTTGAAAATATATTTTTTATTCCTCAATCTTAGTCACACAGCACACTTACGAGCACAAGACTACTGAAGCCACACATCTGAGCCTGTTCACCATATAAAGTAGAGCTGAAATTGATAGTGAAACACAAAATAGAAAACTTTATAAAGTTCTGCTTACAAATAAACCTGTGGACATGAAGTGATTTTTAATGCTGCATATTTTCTGTCTGTCTAATGTCAATATGGATGATCTTTCATAAATATTTGCCATGTTTTGGTTGCAGTGCATCATGTGTGCACTTTATTGAGCTTTGCTGGAGTCCCAAAATGATCTCAGATCCCCCATCAGGACCATGGACCCCACTGGTGTACTGCATCTTCATATTTCAGGTCATTATATGTATAGTTATATTCTTTACAGTAACTTTAAGATAAGTTGTGACCTCTTTGACATGGAACCCTCAGCACATGAGCTATGGACAGAATATTAGAGAGACTCATGTCGTGCTGTTGATGGTTTCATTTCTGTTTGACTCTCTGGAGCATCTGTGATGAGCCTACACTGACCCCTAGTGGTCAAAGTGCAGAATCACATCATTGCATGATTTAAATGAACTACACAATATCTTTGAGATACTATCTTTATTAAAGTGTATGACAAATATCTTTTCATTAAAAGTTCAGCTATTAAAGACATTTTCATGATCAATATCACTTTAAATGGTTCATGTAAATATAAGATTCATTTAACCAACAATGTTCCTGTAGTGTGAGATGATCAGAGTTTAAAGATTCCTTTTCATACAGTATATAGACATAGAAGCTGAGAGCTTGTTTGTTAACCCTTTATTGTATGATTAATTGATAATAGTTGAGAAAATGATTCAGTGATTTTTTTTCACGGAAGATTAAGAAACATAATTTAAAAGAATGTGTCTGCTGGTAATCATTCATCTGACTGTATAAGAAGACGACATGTGGAGTTCCCCAAGGATCAGTCCTCAGATGACCCCTTTTTTATATCTGCATGCTGCCTCTTGTTCATATCATGCAATATCATAACAAGCACACAAAATTTATAATTTATGCCCGAACACTGTGTTTCATTAGAATAATAAATACTTTGTGTACTCAAGTATGAAGCATGGCAAAAAATGAAAAAAAAAATGTTTAAAATGAAGCTTCCTCATTGAATGGAGGAAGAGAAGCCAAGAAACAAAACATCTTCATCTATCATCTTCTTCATGCTTTAAGGTCCCTTAAATGCCCCCTTAAATGCTCTGTTTTTACTTCCTGAGGTTTATGATGTAACAGCTATACAGCCTCCACCCACATGAGTGTTTTCTGCTCATTACAGGCAGACATCATGACTGTTTTAAGAGTCTGCTCGGTGGCCTGTTATATTTACATATTTTATGTCATTGTCACTCCTCTGATCACTGTTTCTGTGTTCAGCAGTATGATATTCAGATATGATGAAGAGTCAGAGCCTGTGGGCATTTACAAATAAGTGGAGAGTAAAAGACGAGATGGTGGTCTGCGACACTTAACCTTCATCACTAAAATACTTCTGTGGACCACAGTGACGCCCTGCATGTGTCAGACATTTAATGGTGTCATCAAGGTTCAGACACAGGTTGGATATGATGGAGTAAGATTACACATCTATGTTCCTCAGCTTCTGTAAGATCAACCTTTGCCATACATGCACTCTTAATCTTTCCTTCTGACATGCCTGTTCACTTTACAGTAGATACGTATTAGCAGCAGCTCATGAGTTTTTATTTCACTGTATTATGTTAATTCAGACTGCACTATGTTTTAAGTTCAGATCATGGATGATAAAAGTACTGACCTATCACTAAACCTCAGCCCCAAAACACACCGGGACAAACCACCAGTGTACTGCATTAAATAAAAATGGTAGCTCTCAAAGTCCAAGACATCTCAAATGATGCATTACAGAATTTTCAGACAGAAGGACCTTACTTCACAGAAGCCATCAAAATGTTCTTCACTGTGCGTGAAAGCAAGAGTTTACAGATTTTAGTGTGAGAGAGAGAAACCTCATCTTTTCGTCATCCCCTTTTCAGACAACATTGTCAAATATCAGCCTTGTTTATGCCAGGCAGGGCGAGAAATGTCTGTATAATTTTGAATTTAATAAAACTTTAATTATCGTAGCCATGATCCATGTAGAGGAGGTGGAGGAACTTATTGCTGGGGTCACCACTGATGAAACAACCTATTTTGCCCCACTGGCAACAATTGTTGCCGAAGTATATAAAAAAAAATATGAAAAACCTCAGAGGTAAATTTTATGTCAGCACAAATAAACCAAAGTTTGAACTCTGAAAGCCTTGCTCTTAATCATTAGCATTCATGTTAGCATTGGCATGTGGATTGATTTACCTTTCTTTGTAATCTATATATTCTGTTGAGTTTTCTTCAAATGATATTTGACTACCATTCACTCTAATATCAGATAATTGAAAAATAGTTCCACTTAGAAAAAAAAAAAGAAAAAAATGATGAACTGATGTGAAACTTACAAGCACTAAGGTGGATAAATGGGAAATTTTTGCAGCCAATAAGACAGACATATACTTTGTATACTTGTAAATTCTGTTATGCACAGGAGTACACAGGGAAAACTTCTGTAGCTGGAGGGTCAACAAGTCGAGAAATAGATCAAACTGCTACAGGAACTGGAGGATTGGAGAAACTCATGTTCCCTGTTGATACAGGTGTGTAGACAAGTGGACCCCTATTTTCAACTGGATGAAAATAAAAGTGTGACTGCAAAATATAACTTTATTACATTTCAAGATCTGAAGACATGAGCTGTTTTTATACATGCCTCTACAAGCTGCATCTTTCACAATCAGGAGCAACAAGCTAAAACTTGTGAGGATTGTGCAACTTTGGTGAGTGTTAAAATGTGTGCCAAAGTCCCCTGTTCCCCTGGAAGAAAGGCTGTACTTCCTTAGTGAAGAAAAGGGTGAGGATCTGATCTTCTTTGGGTGCAAAAACAAAAACAAAACCTACTTTTGTGAAGAAGATGAGTTTTTTTAAGTATGCAACAAGTGAACAAGAGGCATCTTCATATTCTGAGACTGAGAACTGACTTGTCTTGGGCCAGATTTTTCTTCTGAAATAAAAAAACATCCAGTTCCATAAAAACAAGCCCAAAACAAGCTACCTCCAGCTATTTTTTTTTTTTTGTAATGGGATATATTACCTTTTTCAAAGACACATCTACACTGTCAAGGATTTCTGTAAATTCAAAAGTATTTTACTGTAATATTATCAGTTCCTTACTGTTAAACACAGAATTGTGGGAAAGCATTAGGTCACTCCTGTAAGTCATTTTTGCCCAGTGGAAACTGACCAATGGCAAGGCTGATGTCTTCTCCAATGAACGACTTTTTCCCCAGCAGTTTAGAAGAAAAGAGACAAAGAGAGAAAAATCTAAAACTGCTTTGCTGGAATTTCAATATCAGACTGAAGTACATCAAAATTTAAAATTGGGGGTGCTGGTTTGGCCTAGTGGTTAGCAACCAGGCACCCCATGTATTCGCTTCTGCCAGTCCAGGTTCGAATCCCGCCTGTGATCAGTTTGCTGAGTGTCTTCCCCTACTCTCTCTCCCCCTTTCACAAGCCTATCCACTGTCTCTCTCCTATCAATAAAGGCACAAAATGCCCCCCCAAAAAAAAAAAAATTAAAATTGGAGGTCAGTTAAAAAAGAAATGCCAAAATTTTGTTGAAGTTTTGCTTATTGTACTGGTTTAATATCCATTTTAGCTTTATTTTCAGTGTATCGTGAGTGACAGAAGGCAGTGCCTGAGAGCTCTATACCTTCTAGAACCTTCTACATAGCCTACTTCTTCATTTAGCATTGTGTCTTTTGTTTACTTAAGCTAAATTAGTCAGATATATATTATACAACCTTACATCACCAGGTAATATGAGCTTTAATTAATCATTTGGACAAGTAAAACATGGTTGACTTAGTCTATCATTCTCCTCACTTGGTAAAAATATGGCAGGGTCAGGTTTTAGCTTTTTTTAGCTTGCATGGATTTCAGTCGACTTCCTAGTGTGTGTGTTTTTCCCCGAGGCCAATGCATCCTCCTGATATGGCTGATGAGGGACCTGTGCGCAGCCCTGCAATCAGGCACCGGTGTGCGCAGCCTGGGACAGTTAAAGAAGCCTGGGGGACAGCAGAGCGACACAAATTACCATATCGGAGCGCACTATTCCTCCAATATGGTAATTTGCCTACGATCCCTAAGACGCCGAGCCATCAGCGGCAGCATATTGAGACCAATTGAAGTCATCCGGCTTGCAAGACACCTCATTTGGAGGAAAACGAGCTTGTAGCTCACAGTCTTTATTACACTTGTCAAAAAGAGGGGTCGGGTTTGGAACTACGATCTTTTGTTGATGAGTTAAGGTGCGTTCACACCGGACGCTACCTGTACTACCTGGGCGATCACTCTCCATGCTAAGTCAATGTACAGCCGTGATGGGGCGGGGCTAACCCTCCCGCGACGTGACAGCTGGCGACAAGATGACCGCAATTCACTCGTCGCGCGATGTCAAAGTTAAAAAAAAGTTGATCTATTCAGGCGATGTTGTGCGTGGCTGTGCAGCATCAGCCAATCAGCGGTGTGTGTACGTGTGACGGTGCTGTTATTCATCCGGACTACAGGGCGGATGACTTCCGCATAGGCGGAACTAATCTCAGTGAGGACATTTGCAGACGGACCGCAGTAAACTCACAGAGGATGCTGCTGCATCATCAGCTGCAGAGTTTTGTGTTTGATAAGTGAGTGAAAAGGACACAGCTGGAATAATGTCCGTTTATACACCCTATTGTGGGATATATGATACGACCGCGGTAAAACTCGAGCGGACGTTACGTCACCGACCGACGGCCGACGCCAGGCGACCAAACAGGTAGGCTACTAATGGACGTGCGACGCTACCTCAGTGGGCGACGCGACTTTGGTAGCTGGGTCGCTTGCGGTGTGAACGCACCTTTAGGGTGCTTTCCCACTAGGGGCCCTGTCCCGGATCCGGGTGCGATTTAGCCCAAAGTCCGGTTCGTTTTGGTTGTGTGAATGCAAACAAACCGCGGCCGGGCACTGGGCCCGGGCCCACTTGGGGAGATGGTCTACAGCGCGATTGCAGAGGACCCGGTCACGGTTCGGTTCGGATGTGAATGCAAGCGCGCCAGGATAAGGGACTGCTGCTGTGTGACGTCACTGTAAATTCTAACAACAGGCTGTCCGCACTTTTTTGGAATGCCTTTTGCTAATTATTAGACTCTAGTCGACGAGTGGTCTGTTATCACTCACCTGACGGAAGATTGCTCTCCGGAGTTGACGTGTAGAAAAAGCGATATAAGGCAAGTTTCAACGTCTCCTGCCTCCTCAGAAACCATCTCATCCGTGCAGAATGGGCACATTTTATCCTCCGAGCTGCACAATAAATGTGGAAGTTGGGGGAAGGTCGCTGCTTGCGTCTCAAACAACGTAAAAACACTCATAAAAGCACAAAGGACTCCATTGCCGGTGCTCAAACAGGGTCGTTGATGCCGTCTCAAACACGATACAAAAAACACATTAGAAGGAAAAAAAGAAGAGGAGAGCGAGACGTAAACATTGGTTGTTTAGTGCATAGATATCTATAGAACACTAGATGCCTCGTCACCGGTGCTGGCCAATGGAGTCGAACGTCCGCAGAGGGCGGCCATCTTGATATGGGCAGCTCGCTCCATGCCCCGCCCTCTCATAACATTGTGTTGGTGGGACATGTAGTGTTTAGCAAGTCATAACTTGCTCAAATTTCAACCGATTTTTGAACGCTTTGGTTCATTTTAAACATTAAATGTGTGTCAATGATACATGGCATAGTTTTCAAAAAACATGTTATGTTGTATGTATATGTATATGATATTTTCTATTTCTATATTGTAGGCTATATAATATTTATAATATATCATATTGTTATACATAGCTTATGTTATATAGATATGAATATTTATACTTTTTGATACACATATTTATAGGTTTTTTATATACATTTTTTAATTATTTTGAAACACATATTTGCATAATTTATACATATTTTATACATATTAAATTGCTTTGATATTCGTATTTGCATACTTAAGACATATTTGTCATATTTCTTATATTACTCTTCATACTTTATTGATAAACATATTTTTACATTAAATAATATAGTGATATATCTATACTTATGTTGATATACATATACATATTTATATTATTCTATTCATGCTGCTCTGTATAGATAAATTTTTTTTAATCTAAAAACTGTTTTTATCTTTTTATCATTAGCCTAGCTCTGTCTGTCCTGTTGTGTGCCTTACTTTTGCACTGCCCTTTTGTTGTGATGCACAGTGGCTCAGTGAGCACCCTAAGTTTCATTGTACCCCCACAGTGCAATGACAATAACGACTATGCTGATTCTCTATACTTTTCATATTGTATATGGGTAGACTACTTCATATTAGGCTACATATTGAAATCATCACAAAGTCAGATTCCTGTAGTTATCATAACAATATGGTTTTAACAAACCAACCGGAAGATTAAAATCATGTATAAGTAGGCCTACAGTTACGTTGAAAATAAAGACCAATTCTGCCTCTCCCTTAGCCTGCATGTAGCCTAGGCTTAAACTTACATTGTAAAATTAAGGGTCGGTTTTGAGGAAGAAAGTTCGATTTAAACATGTTTAAGCATCCAGGATTATAGCCACATTAATCACGTTTTAGAGAAACAAACCCATTTGTTAATCCGTCAAATTTCCGCGAAATAAGAGCATAAACGTCTGAGCGGATCACCTTAGCTTCCACATACACTGTCGGACTGGTCGGACCAGCTTGCCTGTGCCAAGATGGCCGACCTCTGCGGATGTTGTGGAGTCAGCGGAAAGGCATCTAGGCTGTGTCCGAAATGGCATACTAACTTACTACCCATACTAAGTGTGACGTCAAAATGAGTATGTAGTGTGTTCACACTGGATAGTATGAAAAGATTGAGTGTGCGAGAAATACCCGGATGTATACTATATCGGAAAAAATGTTAAGTATGCGAGGTGGCCATACTACTCACACTCAACCGCCCCACAATGCATTGCGAGCCCCATAATGCATTGCGCCATACACGACCGACCGGCATTCAGCTAAAAATCGGCGACTAACAAACTTCCCATTTTCAAAATAAATGCGTCTTTTATTATCTCCTTTTAGTTCTTTAACGCTTTTGTAAATGGGCTCTTGTTTTGGAGCTGACCGGAAGTTTCGTCGATAGCATAATAGCGGCATAGCGGAATGTCCGAAACGTCGAAATGAAATTTGTATCCGTGCGTTTTATGGCTCAAATGACCACATTTTGGTATTCTACGTGGTGACTTTCTCGCCTAGAATGCTCTCTGAACTTTCAAATGTGGTGAATCAACAGAGATATTTGATAGCCTGGTGTGCTTCGGATTTTTGTCGTCAGGGGTTTGAAATGCATCATGGGAAACTTAGTAGTATACTACAGTGTGAACGGTTGGCATCCTAATCATACTTACAGTATGTAGTATACAGTATATACACAACGGGTTTGTAGCATGTAGTATGTTAGTATGCCATTTCGGACACAGCCCTAGTGTTCTATAGATATCTATGGTTTAGTGCGGGAAATGGTTACCATGGTAGCCTCTTCTTCGTTCTCCTCCGTAGCAGGCTTGGTAACCAGTTGCATGCATATCGCCCCCTGCTGTTTCAAACTGAGTAAATACACAAGTGGGCCCGGACACGGTTCAATGTAGCAAGTGTGAATGCAAGCCAGTGGGGGAGAGGGGGAGAGGGGGGGAACCGCGCTGCAGCACGGTTCGAAACAAGTGGGCCTAGTGTGAAAGCACCATTATTGAGCAGCAAAGTCCGAACCTGTGAATGTCTTTCTAACTATACCAAAGTAGGCCTAGATGTTTCCTAGTTTCATCTAAAAAGGTTTATGACTTAATTCTCGTAATGTTTCAACTTTATTCTCGTAACTTTTCAACTTTATCCTCGTAAATTTATGAGATTATTCTTATTATTATTATTATTTTACTGTGTTTTTAACTGTGTTTTAGTGGATTTTAGAGCGTTCACGGTCTTATAGTGTTTTTAGTCCCTTTTTTTCTGCTGGTGTCTTGGAGCTTAGCAGACACAGTCCTGACCCTGAACCTGGGTGTGTTTTATTAAGACATACACGTGTAGTGATTTTATGGTGATTGCTGTGCTTGGAGGTTTTATTACTTTTATCTGGTCCAAGGATTGTAGAAAACAAAGGTGTCTAACTGCATGTACTAATCTTTTCAAGGGTCAGAGTAAACGAGCTGCCAGCTGTGAAGAAGTCCAAAGGGACCACCACCAAGGACTTTGGACTGAGTTTTTTTCTTGTCTTAATAAAAAAAACTATGGCGGAGGGTTAGGGCCAGGTCAAAACAAAATAAAGGAAAGTGATGAGAATAACGTCGTAAAGTTACAAGAATAATCTCATAAATTACGAGAATAAAGTTGAAAAGATACAAGAATAACCTAAAAAACTACGAGAATCAATTGGTCTCAATACCCTACCACTGATGGCTCAGCAGCTTAGGGACTGTGGACAAATTACCATATCTGAGGAATGGTGTAAAAGAAAATTCAAGAACTTTCCCATACTAAGAAGTAAAGTCTTCAAAATCACAGCAAATATAAGGGATCATATGTTATTCATACTACAGGTCATATTTTCACTAAGACTTATGAAATGAAATATTTTACAGGACTTTCTAATTGAAAATAAAACAAATGCCATCAAAGGATTTGCACACAAATCATTGATATAAATTGTGAACAAAATGGGTCCTAAGACTGAGCCTTGTGGCACGACTTTTGTGACCTCAAGAAAGGAAGAACTAACTCCAGCCATCTGAACACACTGCAACCTATTTACTAAATAGTCGGCAAACCAAGTGACAGCTTGTTCAGAAATTCCAATCTTAAAGAGAATTTTTAACAGTAGATTGTGATCCACAGTGTCAAATGCCTTTGATAGGTCAAGAAACAGTGCAACACAAAACCTTTTTGAGTCCAAGGCCTCAAACACGTCATTAAAAACTTTAAGGGCAGCACAAACAATGGAGAGACAGGGTTGAGGTTTCTGGTGGGGCTTACATCTAGACAGGGAAATATGCAAAACTACGGTGGCCCTGAAGTGCAAAATCCAACCGCAAAAACAAAACACACACAAAAAAGAATAATAACACAAAAAAGAAAACACACACAAGAAAGAAAACAAGCACAAAAAAGAAAGCAAACACAAAAAAGAAAACGAACACAAAAAAGAATAAAAACACAAAAAAGAAAACAAAAAAAAAGAAAACAAACACAAAAAAGAAAACAAACACAAAAAAGAAAACAAACACAAAAAAGAAAACACACACAAGAAAGAAAACACACACAAAAAAAGAAATCCCAAAATGGAAGTGTTACCTCACACTCCACATCAGGTGGTGGCGGTAATGCACCAATTCGTTGTTTGCCAACCGCCAAGAAAACCCACAAAAGAAGAAGAAGAAGAGGAAGGAAGTGACGAGTTCTGCCATCCAATCAGCAGAGATTATATGCGTAGACGCCTCATGAGGTGCTTTAGCATGTAGCAGCGTTGCCGCCATATTGGATGGGTCTCTTCACTCCGGTTGAGCACCATAAACAAGTGGAGTGAATGCATTTATGCTAGTATTTTGTGAAGCTTAAAGTGGGAGTAAACGGCGCAATATTGAAAGCAGATGACTTGTTTTTGTTTGATTCCAACACACAGCTGAGTAAAAACGTATTTAAGGTTGAATATGCATGTCAACCGGATATAAGATGTGTGGTTTGTGTGTGAGCACACGTACATGTGCCTGTGCCTGAAATAGTTACATTGAATGTTCTCACAGCACACAAAAACAAAAATATGAAAATAATAATAATTATAATAATAATAATAATAATACTGTTGTTGTTACTGCTATACCATAACTACATTACCATTATTACTTTATCATCAGACTTACTCATTCATTTCCTTGATCCCCTTCTTATATTATTGTAATTAATTATTATTTATATTATTTATATTGTTATTATTATTATTATTATTATTATTATTATTATTATTATTATTATTATTATTATTATTTCATCATCTACATACTTTTCCCCTTTTCTCCTTTCATATATCTATTCTTTATTCCTTTACATCATTCTATCCAAATTTTACTGTATTTTATTTATTGCCCTCATTAAGCTTCTCTCCATACAACCACAGCCACACCAATGACAACCCCTCCCTTCGTGGAGCAGCTTAGCTTGAAATTTCATAACAATCGTTCAGTTTTGTGATACAAGCATGAAATTTGGTACAGCGATAGCTAAAGGCATTCCAAAAAGATGTGGATATGGAGGCATCAAGAATTTTCAACATGGTAACCATGGCCACCATTTTTCAAAATGGTCACTAATGCTTAACATTTTCTCATCAATTTTCTTATCAAGGATGATGAAGAATGTAAAATGAATAATAGTATAGTATAATAATGCCTTTGGCTATAAGTGTACCAAATTTCATGCTTGTATCACAAAATTGAACGATTGTTGTATTTATCTGCTCCACTACCTGTCCCTACCGTCATATCACCTGCATCTAATGCTGTTGTTGTTCCTCCTCTGCTTGTTAATACTCCACACTATGTTTATTTTTATTACTCTTTCATACTTTCTTTATTTGTTTTATTTACTATAATATTTTTATGAATTACCTTTACAATTACTATCATTATACTGCAGCTGCTGGTGTTAAATGACTTTTCTCCCTTTTATAACAAACTATTAATATTACTGTTGTTCTACTTATCTATTTTTTAAATTTTTGTTCGTATAAACATCCATACGATAGTTTAATTTCATTATTATTGTGGTTGATGTTGCCATCGTTGTTAATTTTACTACGATTAAGTAATAATAACAATAATAATAATTAATATTATAATTATACAATTATTATTAATATTATTACACTAGAAAATGTGTGAAGTTAGCAATGTGAATTACTTATATATATATAAAGCCTATATAAGCCTATATATATGTATATATATATATATATATATATATACATATATATATATATATATATATATATATATATATATATATATATATATATATATATATATATATATATATATATATATATATATATATATATATATATATATATATATATTATTATTATTATTATTATTATTATTATTATGTTACTCACCAAAAATTAATTTTTTTGGTTTTTGAGGATAACACCAGTCTGAATGTCATTATACGAGGTTTTGGTATTAGTTTAATTATACCTTGTTTCACTGTTACCATTAGTTCTTTATGGTTAATACATTCATTAATAGCTTGGAGCAACATTAGTTTTAGATCTTCCCAAAAGTGTTTAAAAAAATTAGAAGTTAAACCATCTGGTCCTGGAGAGCGATCAGATGCCATTCTTTTAATAGCACAATCAAGTTCTGTTATCTTTAATTCCTCATCACATGTTTCTTTAAATTCTTTATCAATCATAGGAATCAGATTTTTAATTTTATTGAGGAAGGATGAGGCATTTTGCTCCGAATATGAGGACTTGTACAGATTACTGTAAAAGTTGAAAACTTCTTTTGCTATGCGTTTAGGTTCTGTGCATTCTATACCTTCAATCAATAGACTATCAATTGAATAATATTCCTGTCTATGTTTTTCCAAGTTACAAAAATAGGCCGTGTTCTTTCCTCCCTCTTCAATCCAACGTGCTCTGGATCTTATATATGCTCCTTTAGCCCTAGAAATATACATCTCATCCAGTTTAGTTTGCAGTTGATTTATATTTTCTTTATCTTCTTCATTCCAATTAAGTTTACTATAGAGCATCATAAGTTCTTCGACCACTTATGTTTCCTTTGCTCTCTTTTCCATATTTATTTTTTTACTAAATGTTATTGAGTATTTCCTTATACTGAATTTAGCAAATTCCCATTTTAGGATCGGTGTGACAATAGTATGATCATTTTTTATATCCAGAATCAATTTTTTTATTCCATCACAGAATTCTGTGTTCTTTAACAACTGGGAGTTAAATTTCCAGTAGTCTTTTGGTTTTTTGTTGTGATTTCTTTTATTTAATTTAAGCTTAATAATGCAATGATCACTTAAAGGGGAATTAGCAACTGAGGATTCTGTAACATGTTCTAAAATTGAATCTGAGACAAGCCAGTAATCAATACGTGATTTACTTTGACCGTTTGGTTTAAACCAGGTAAACTGTTGTACATCATTATGTAGAAGTCTCCAGATATCAACTAATTTGTTATTACTTCTCAATTCTTCTAAAATTGGATTTTTATATTCACTTGATAATTTTGAAGGCCATCTGTCTTTCCACTCATCAGGAGTTACATTGAAATCACCCCCAACCACTATGTGATTAGTGTGAAATTTTGCATTAAATTCTGCAATAAAAGTTGATATCTGATGGAATAACTTTCTATTTTTTTGATCATTGTTGTAGCCATAAATGTTGAAAATGATAGTGGTATTATTATGAATTTCCAGTACACAGGCTACCCAGTGACCACCTTTATCCACTTTTTCACACAAGATCTTACCAGGACATTTGTTAAAGCATATTGCAGTTCTAGCCGAATGATTAGTCCCATGGCTAAAGAGGATTTTATCCCCCCATTGTGTCCAGAATTTAACGTCGGATGAGTCTGAATGAGTCTCTTGAAGAAAACACATTGTGCTTGTAACCCTTTACAAAATAACAAGACAGCTTTTCGTTTAACAGATTCTTTGAGTCCCCTTGTGTTAAAGGAAATGAAGGAAATGTCAGTTTTTAAATGAAAAACAGAACACATGAACGAATGAACAAGTGAACTTTGAAGAAAAGTTTTAGGGAGGTGGAGTAAAGAAACCTTGAGGTAGAAGTCCCATATTCAAAAATGTTCCACTGTAGCTTATTGCAAGTTTGAAATCTCAGCCCTTCATCTTCTTTCTATTCCGTGATGCGTCTGCCTTCAATGAATCTGAAAGGTCCTCTGAACCCTGCCGCTTTGCCTTCTTTTCTTGCTTTCTTGATTTTCGGCCACAAAGCCTGTCTTGCCTTCCAGTCCTCTTGTGTCAGATCCTCCGCAAAACGGATTCCTTCTTCCTTGCACACTGGGGAGGTTTTGGTTTGTCTCCATATCTCATCTCTAACTGCTCTTCTCACAAATAAAATGATTACTTGCCTTTTCTTGTTTTCCATCATTCGACCCACTCTGTGCACTTTATCAACTGTTCATCCGTCTTCTCTGCCCGGTCGGGTACAATCTTACTCAGAAGTTGAATCACCTCCTTTCTCACATTTTCACTTGCATTTTCTTTTTTCCCTTTGATGCGCAGGCACCACCGTCTTTTGTATCTGTCATTGTTTACAACCTGGCTCTTCATGACCTTGTTTTCCTTTTGGAGTGTTTCAAATGTTTTCTCCAGGTGTTTTATTTTCGTCTTACATTCCACTAACTCCTTTGCATTTAGCTGCACCGACTTAGTCATGATTGCTAGCATAGCACTGTGTTGTTTCATCTGTGTGGTTACATCTTAAATACACTCGTCAACACGCTTTCCCAGAGCGTCGATATCTCTCAGTATAGTCTCTGTGTTTTTTTCTTCTTGAGGCATACCTTTAGTTTTTTCCTCTAAACACGTTTTTTCTGGAGTGTCGTTTGGGGTTCCCATTGACCTGTCCCGTTTGTAGTAGTTAGCCATGGCCGACTCCTCCATGGGCGCTTCCGCATAGTCATGCTCACTCGTCTCACATTTTTCAAAAGAGAGACTTGTCTGTGCCAAAAGTTCACTTTGCTGTTCTCCGTCATGTTTGGGCTGAGTGCTGGCCAGGAGACAAATTTTAGTGGAATTATTTAGCTTGTTTTTAAGTTTTAATGTCGGGGCCTCTGTGGAGCTCAGAGAGATGCAGCTAGTCAGCGCGCCATCTTAACCGTAACTCAGCTGCTTGCCACACTACCACATAGCTTGTCGCATGATGTCAAAGTAAAAAAAAGGTTAATCTATTCAGACGATGTCGTGCGTGGCTGTGCGGCAACAGCCAATCAGCGGTGTGTGTATGTGTGACGGTACCCAAGAGAGACAGTTATTCGTCCGGACTACAGGGCGGATGAGTTCCGTCTAGGCGGAACTAATGTCAGTGAGGACATTAGTTACGCCTAGATGGACCGCGGTAAACTGACAGATAATGCTGCTGCAGGGCATCAGCTGCAGTGTTTTGTGGTTGATGAGTGAATGAAAAGGATACAGCCGGAATAATGTCCGCTTATATCCTAATATATGATATATGATATGATCGCGGTGAAACTCGAGTGGACGTGACGTCACCGAGCGATGGCCGACGGCAACGGTGACCAAAATGAGGTATTTATGCATGCGTGATGCTTCGTCAGTGGGCAACGCGATTTTGGTAGCTGGGTTGCTTGCAGTGTGAACGCAGCATTGCGCTAACTGCGCACGCTATGCAACCTACCACCCCCCCTCCCCCCTCTGTCTGATTGGCACATGAGTATGATCGCCCCCTGGATGTGGGGGGGTGTACCCTGTTTTAGTGACTCGGCCGAGCCACAGTATTTACCTGCTGACATTCAGAGCCAAGGCTGTGTATTGAAACCTGACTTTTTTAGATAGATAGATAGATAGATAGATAGATAGATAGATAGATAGATAGATAGATAGATAGATAGATAGATAGATACCTTATTTATCCCCATAGGGAAATTGTTGTATCCAGCAGCTTATATGAAACACATTAAAACTAGAGCTGTCAGGCAATTAAAAAAATTAATCTAATTAATCGCATTTTAATCTCATATCTGCTTAAAGTCCCCACATAAAGAATTTGAATTCTAGGATATTACAAAATTGTAGTGGATGATTCATCAAATGAATATACTAAAAAGAGAAGATTGTATATCTACATTTTTATTGGTGATTGAATAAAACCTAAGTCAGGGCAACTTGTCCAGAAAATTCTAAGCTCACTCAGGCAACTCAAATTACACTTTAAGTGTGTTTCATAAATCAAATTCAGAAAAAGGAAAAAAAGTCGAGGACATCCAGCAAACCAATTAGGCCTGGTGCATTATTAAAGAATGTAGTACAAATATGGATAAATAAATTCAAAAATAGAATAAGACTAAGTCTTAAATATGCCATTCCTGCTGTCACCTGGGCTTTGTTGGGTTTTTTTTTTTTTTTTTTTTTTTTTTTTTTTTTTTTTTTTTTTTTTTTTTTTTTTTTCATGTAAGAACTAGGTCTGGGACTTTAACGCGTTAACTTGATAATTAATGGGGGGAAAAAATTAATAGCGTTTTAAAAAATGACACATTTTATCGTGTTTTATTTTATAGTCTATGTCACATGCGTCGCAGAGGGTCCGGGCTGTAAAACCCTATACAAGGGAGTGTGCACGGATGCCGACTCGCTCAACACCTGCAGTGCTAAATTGTGTCCGGTGACAGTCATGGAGGAAGCAAAATACAAATGTAAGTTCAACGTAAGTGCCTGCACAAACTCTGTTAAACTAAGGCAACAATTTCATGATTGTCATCCAGATGTTTACAACTTTACATGTCACTGATTATGAAATTAAGGCCTGCCCTGCATTAGTCCACAGAACAGTTTATTTTATTAAATGTTTTATATTTACGAGGAGTGTAACGACAACCACATAATTCATAAAAGTGAGAGTGAAAAATGAAATCTCTCCAGTAAGAAAAAGAATAATAAAGAATAAGTGAAATAATTTGTGTTGTTCTAGGATAAAACAAAATAGTTTTTTAATTACCTGAGACACGCTCATTAGGCTAATTTCAGCACGGAGATACATATAGGCTGATCGAAATCCTGTTGCAGAAAGGTTCTCTGCTCATATTTAGGTCATTTCTTATTTCATTATCTATTTGTGATTTTTTTCAAAAATTCAAATTACAGGAAAAAATAGCCTAGCTGCTCTTTTGCTTCTCTGACATCAAAACATATTAAAATTAAACCACAACATGGTTCAAGTTCAGTCTCAAAATATTAATAATAAATATTATTATGCCAGGGTTTAAAAAATGTTTGTAAACTTTTAATAAATTGACCTTACATTAAATTATACAATAAATGACAATTTTTTGTTCAATCTCATATTATTTAATAAAGATGAATAAAATCATATCCAGAGATATTTTTTACAGAATGCATTAGCAACAAAAGTACAGAGGCTCACATTTCAGTGCTGTGTAATCAAAAGTAAAAGACAACTTAAACCTCTGCGCCTTTTGGAGGATCTCATCTGCTCATGTTTCAGTCACTGGTGGATCAATGCAAAAACTGCCACTCGTGAAAGATGCCGCTTCGAAACCATGGCAACATACACTTCCTGTTTCCGCCTGAGGGAGGGAAGTTTATCCCAAAGTTTCCTGCTGTAGTCCTGCCCTTCACCTTGGTGAAGAGAACTACATCAACTGCGAGTGTGACTCCGTGACGGAGTGCACTCCATTACGGAGGGGGTGTGTGTAGGGGCCGGTTTGAAAAGGACCCGACGTCTCATTTCTCCTAAAATGAATCTCCTCGTCTCCTCTCTTCCTCCTCTCTTTGGCATGCATCTCTGGTGGGCGGGTCTAAGACGCAAGTGAACTAAGCAAGTGGAGGAGGCAAGGATGAAACTTTGGAGCTTTGAGATGCAGCCTATGATATGGCAGCCCACTTGTTCCGCTCGCACCCTGAGAAGACATCTGATTGGTTGATGCCTTAAGGGCAGAGCTCTCAGACTGTGATAAAAGTTTCTGTTCCTGTTTAGTGTCTGTCGCAGATTCACACTCGAGCAGGGGCGGACTGGCCATCTGGACGTTCTGGAGAATACCAGAACGGCCGGTACTACTGGTCGGCCAGCGGCCGGTGCTGCCGGCCCACCGGCGGCAGTGGCCGTTCAGCAGCCGGCCGGCCGCTGCACCCCCGTCATGTTTATACTCTCTCTTGCTTTACAATATAGGCCTACGGCTGTTCCAGGGGTGGCAGCAATGCGCTGGCTGGCACGCACTGAGCTGCAAGCTGACTCGCTACTTATATGTGTTGTGTGCAAGTGGAGATGGGAGAAATACACTAGCAGCGCTTGGCAACTAATGGCCCGCGGGCCAAAATTGGCCCGTCACCAATACTATCTGGCCCGCCAGATGAAATTGAAAAACTGATATAAAAGGGGCAGAGGCGTGCTGGCCATCGGGAAAGAACCGGGAAAGCTCAAAAACGGTGGGCACACCTAGACGGCCAGTGGCCACAGCCCGCACCACTGAAAATATCAGTCAGCAGCCGCTCCCAGCCAGACAAACACAAGCCACCTCAATCACGAACATCACGGCCGCGCAGCTGACAAAATTAGACGGCTGGCGGCCGCAGCGCAGTGGCTTGTGTTCGTCTGACTGGAAGTGCGGGTGTGTGCCTCCTAAAATCAGTCATTATGCTCCTCTGCCCCTCTGCCCCAGGCGCGTTCTGCAGCACTCGGCTGCATGCTGCTCAACGGCGCGCTCCGTAACTGCACGCTCCTCGGCTGCTGCACGCTCCTCTGCTGCACGCTCACCTGCAGTGCAGGTGAATGGAGTTTGTGAAATCAGCAGCATGTACCGAGTTCTAGAGACAATAGATGCCGAGTATCGGTCATTTGGCTTGTGAGGAGCGAAGCAGAGGACGCAAAAGTTTGGAAGCGCATGGAAAGTGGACGTTTCAAAAAATAAGAAGCCATCACTCTGGTTTCTCTGCTGAAAAGGGAACTTTTGTGTTGGATTTCTGGCATTGAGTTTCTCGATGTGTTTTTAGAAGATTTAGAAGAGATTAAAGTTTGGTTTCTTCTGAGTTAATCAAATTTAAAAAAGTATTGATTTAAAATATCAAATTTTGCTTTATTTAAATGCAACTTGATGTCATGGTACTTAAAAATTATTTCATGTTAGTTAAAAAAATGTTTATTGTTAAAAGATTTAAATAAGGTTGATTTAAGTTTAAAATCAGTGTAAAATCCTGCCTAAAATAAAATGTTAATGTTTTTTCAAACAAATGGTTCAAAAATGAACAATATTTAATAATTTGTAAAGCAAATGTTTAATTAAATGTTCTTCTGCTTGTTTAAAAAATTGCTGAAATATTTAACATTGATTTGTTTTGTGATTGTAGGTTTTTCATCTGCTTGATTCCTGATGAAAAATAAAAAAGGGATTGAGTGAAAACCTGAAGTCTGGTTCAGTCCTTCCTTTATCAAGTGTGGGAAGCCATGTCTCAGTAAAAACACTTGACAATCATAGCCCAATCCTGAAAATCTTTTTTTAAAAATATTTATTAAAAATGCGTTAACTAGGCTAAAAGAAGTACTTATTTTCATAATGGAATTACTCACATTTTTATTAAATGTGTGGGGGAAAAAATATATTTGGCTATGGCACATTTACGATGACTTCAAAGACAGTCTGGGTAACAGTCTTCATAACAATTCACTGATTAAAGAGAGCAGCTTTATCATCACCAAGCTACTATAATCAGTTTTATAACACAGCCACAGTGGAGCTAAAGCAGTGATAACACACTAATAGTCTGAGAAATAAAGTTACTTTATTTAAAACAAACACTTCCTTAAATAAGACTACATTTTGTATTCTCACGATATACAAGTAGCCGATAGATAAGGGGAAAACTTTTTTTTTTTTGGAAAGGAGAGAGAGAGAGAGAGAGAGAAAACATGTTTCTGATTGCTGATGTTTGGCCCACCTTTCAATTGCCAAGAAAAATTTTGGCCCCAGGCCAAACTTACTTGCCGACCCCTGCCCTAGGGGTACACATACCCTTGGTTGGGAATCATTGTTCTGTACAATGATCTTAACACCACTTTTAATCAACTACAGTGATAATGCTTTAATTTTGAAGGTAAATTATCATTGGTTAAATATTTAAGTATTTTGAGACCTGTGTCTCTAGCTGATGATCTTTTGAGCACCCGTTGTTGTGGGCTGGGCCGAGTCAAAGTCCAGGGCTGTTTTTCAGTCCCAGTCCGCCACTGCACTCGACCGTCTTTTCTCTACACTGCTTTCTTTGAGGTGAGTGCCAGATCTGTTCAAGAGTTTTGATATCAAATCACTGCTGAAAACATCTCTCTTTTTAATTTCATTTTGTTGAATAAGCATTAGTGTGTTACGGTCAGTGTTCGTCGTCTTTATTAGACAGCCTAATTTTATCATCTCGCTTGTTTGTGCAATACGACAGAGGATTAGGGCCACGTTGAAAACTAGAAAAAAAAGGAAGGTTACGAGAATAAAGTCGTAAAGTTACGAGAATAATCTCATAAATTTACAAGAATAAAGTCATCTCAAACTAGGAAACATCTGCTTGGTTATATTTAGAAAGATATTCACAGATTCGGACATTGCGGGTCAATAACTCATCTACAAAAGAACATAGTTCCAAACCAGACCCCTCTTTTTGATCACTGTAATGAAGAATGAGCTACAGCCTAAACCCGTTTTCCTCCAAACGAGCCGTCAGTACACTGACGCTGATGGCTCGGAGGCTTAGGGACAATCGTCAAATTACCATATCGGAGGAATAGTGTGAAAGAAAACTGAATAACTTCCCCATACTGAGAAGTAAAGTCTTCAAAATCAAAGCAAATACAAAGAATCGTATGTTATTTATACTACAGGTCATAATTTCTTTAAGACTTATGAATAAAAATATTTTATAGGACTTTCTGATTGAAAATAAAGCCAATGCCATCAAAGTAATGAGACCAACCAAGTCATAATAAACATGAATGGTGATCTCCTCTTCTTTGAACTACAGCTCTTACTTCAGCAAGAATGTTTTGATTTGATTTTAATGATGTTTTGTATATTTAATTGTGTTAATTAATATGCATGGCTAATAATAACTACAATGATTTTATTGTTGGTAAGTGTAGTGACACTAAAGCAACACTGATGATCAAACATCTCTTCAATATTATACTACATCTCCATTTTAAGAGAAATTGTTCTGAATGTAATTTATATGACTTTTAAATATTGATGGATACTCATTTACAGCTAATGATAATAAAAACTGTAATAACTTGACTGTTATTTATTGCAGTGACACCAAACTCAGATTGATGATCATGCATTCCTATTGGCATGTACTACAGCTCTTTCTTTAAAGAAATAGTTTTTCATGTATTTTATGTGTTTTTTTTTTATATTGGCATTTATTAATTAATAGGTTATGGCTTGAAAAAAACTGTAAAAGCGTAAGTGTTCATGGCTGTGGTGATTTAGCCCGATGATCACAAATCCCCCCTGCCTTGTTCTACAGCTGTTTTTTTTTAAAGAAATAGTTTTCCTGTATTTTATATGATTTATTTTTTAAATATTGGCACATATTAATTAATAGGTTATGACTATAAAACTGTGATAACTTAACTGTTTTTGGCTACAGTGACACCAAACCCAGCCCGAATGATGCATGATCATCAGGCTGAGTTTGGTGTCACTGCAATAAATAACAGTCAGGTTATTACAGTTTTTTCATCATTACCTGTAAATGAGTATCCATCAATATTTAAAAGTCATATAAATTACATAAAGACAATTTCTCTTAAAATGGAGATGTAGTATAATATTGAAGAGATGTTTGATCATTAGTGTTGCTTTAGTGTCACTACACTTAACAATAAAATACAACAATAAAATCATTGTAGTTGTTATTATCCATGCATATTAATAAACACAATTAAATGTACAAAACACCATCAAAATCAAATCAAAACATTCTTGCTGAAGTAAGAGCTGTAGTTTAAAGAAGAGGAGATCACCATTCATGTTTTGTTATGACTTGTTGGTAGATCTCATTACTTTGATGGCATTTGATTTATTTTCAGTCAGAAAGTCCTGTAAAACAGTTGAATTAAAGAAATTATGACACGTAGTATAAATAACATACGATTCTTTGTATTTGCTTTGATTTTGAAGACTTTACTTCTCAGTATGGGGAAGTTATTCAGTTTTCTTTCACACTATTCCTCCGATATGGTAATTTGCTGATGGTCCCTAAGCCTCCGAGCCATCAGCTTCAGTGTACTGACGGCTCGTTTGGAGGAAAACGGGTTTAGGCTATAGCTCATTCTTCATTACAGTGATCAAAAAGAGGGGTCTGGTTTGGAACTATGTTCTTTTGTAGATGAGTTATTGAGCCGCAATGTCCGAATCTGTGAATATCTTTCTAAATATAACCAAGCAGATGTTTCCTAGTTTGAGATGACTTAATTCTCGTAACTTTTCAACTTTATTCTCGTAATTTATGAGATTATTCTCGTAACTTTTCAACTTTATTCTCGTAATTTATGAGATTATTCTCGTAACTTTACGACTTTATTCTAGTAACCTTCCTTTTTTTTAGTTTTCAATGTGGCCCTAATCCTCCGTCGTAATGCAACACTTGAGTCACTGTGAGTGTTTTTAAAATGTGCTTCATGAATAAGTTTGACGGGTTTGAGTTCTCAAAATTAAGCAGGGGTGGATTATTTTGTGTGCAGATCAGAGAGTGATGTGAGTTCAGACATGAAATGAACCCCTGTCCTGCTGTGCAGAGCAGAAACCCTGTTTGTGTTTTCACTTCTGTCTGAACTTTTTACTGAATTTCCTTCCTTGGGTTTTTTTTTTAAGAATTTGATGCAGGAAACTGACAATGTGTTCCTATTTATACAATTTTGATTCTTTCAGACTTTCTTTGTGCTATGATCCTTGTTATTGTCACATAACACAGTCTTATATGTTTTTAGAAATGTCTTTATAGCTTTATTTTAATCCACAGATCTGAAGCAGCACCATGGAGAAACACATTGATGAAGAAATTAAAGAAGCTCTACAAAACAATGACAAAGAGTTGGCTGCTGCAAATATCAAGGAGTACTTGGACAAATGGAAAAATGTTCCTCTAAATATTGCCATAACAGGGCAGAGTGGTGCTGGTAAATCCACCTTCATTAATGCCATCAGAGGCATCGAAAACAAAGAGAAGGGAGCTGCTCCAGTTGGTGTGAAGGAAACAACCATGGAGGTCACAGAGTACCTCCATCCAAACTTCCCAAATGTTAAGTTGTATGATCTCCCTGGTGTTGGCACAGCAAATTTTCCAGCTGCAAATTACCTCGAGATAGTTCAATTTGAAAAGTATGACTTCTTCATCATTGCCTCACAAAGTCGCTTCAGTGAAAATGATGTGAATCTGGCCAAAGAGATTCAGAAGATGAAGAAGAAATTCTACTTTATTCGATCAAAGATTGACCAAGACTTGAGAAACGCTGAAGAAGATGAGGCGGACTTCAATGAAGAGGAGACCCTCACAACAATCAGGGATGACTGCATCACAGGTAAGCTCAATGTCCCTTATAGATATGAAATACCAACTGAAAAAGTTTGTTCATAATTTTTTACTTTTCCTCTTTGTGTGATGAAATCAAACATATGTATATAAAACCACGAGTCAAAGTGGCACAGGTGTCTTACCTCACTCAAGGTTGAGGTCGTGGTGAAGAAACGTTATTCATTTTTGATAAAACCACAGTCACAGTGAGCAGATCCACTCTGTTCTCTTCACCATTGTTTACAGTCTGGCTGTTTCTTCTCACTGACGTCACATTTGTAGCCCCTGCCTCTTTGTCCTCAGGCTGTGATTGGTCAGTGTCTCTGCAGACAGAGCTCATTCAGCTTCATGCTTTGAAAGTTTGATCTGTCTGATGACAGACCTGGAATCAGGTGGATAAATGTTTGCTGTAGGTTACAACATTGTTTATTTTAATCTTTTTGTTTTTCATTGTCACACAGGTCTTCAGGAAGCTGGTTTTGAGTCTCTTCAGGTCTTCTTGGTGTCCAGCAAAAAGCTCCACCTCTATGATTTCCCTCAGCTACAGGAGACCCTGGAGAAAGAACTTCCAGATCACAAGAAGGATGCCTTTCTGCTCGCCATGCCCAACATCAGCCCGGAGATGATCAATAAGAAGAAAAAGGCTTTTCAGAACAAAATCAAATACTATGCTTCTCTGTCTGCACTTGTAGCAGGTGTATCAGTTCCTGGACTTTCTGTGACTGTTGATTTATCGTTGTTAGCTGATGTTACCAGAAGGTATGTTTTTGAGTTTTGTCTTGACATCGAGTCACTCAAAAAAATGGCCAAGTACTCAGGTGTTCCTGATGAGGAACTAAAATCTGTGACCGTTTCACCACTGACAGCAGCTGAAGTAACTCCTGATCTAGTGCTGAATGTTTTGTCCCAGATCAACACAACAGCCACATCACTGGCAGCAGAGGAAGGCTCAGGATTTATTCAAACACTTGGAATCCCAGACTCAATGGACTGCTCTGCTACTTTTACTCACAAATCCCTCAACATCATACTCGACATGCTAGCTGAAGATGCAGAGAAGGTTTTTCAAAAGATCATGGATTTTAAATAAAAGAGCCACGTTGTAAAACAAAACATGTCAGCAGTGGAGTAAAAATGTCCTTTCTATGCATGTGTCTCTTACCGCTGACTTTAGAACACTAATGACAATTATATAAGACCTGTCAATGATTATTGAAATAATAAATTAAAAGTTAAAGCATGTGTTCTGCTTTTTGTATGGATAATATCCATACAAAAACTTTTAATATCTAGCTTTCCATTCAAAAAGTTGTATTTAACTGTATCACAGCACTTTGACCAGAAGACGTCTCTTTCAGCTGAGGCTTCTTGTCAGGACGGTCCATGTAGTTCTGAGGTGTGGGTTGATCGGCCATGTGGTGCAGAGATGATGTATTTTTGTAGTCCAACCAAAGAACAGCAGCCCCCCCCCCTGTACTTTGGATAAACAACCTTTGAGATATATAATGTGTTTGTAGATTATTGTTGATAATCAGCTCTGTGGAGAAAAAGTTCATGAAAATGTACAATATTATTCATCATGATAATGGTTACAAACAAAAACTTAGTATTTTTAAATGTGAATGTAAACTGTGAGAGTAAAACACTACAGTCAGGCTGTTATGGACCAACAGCATGGTGGTTTGTCTTACAGCAGAAGTCCAATCAGGTCAGTGCTCATGGCTGTGGCAACTGCATGTGTAAAATTGTTTATTAAACATGATAAGAAATAATGAATTTAAGATAATCATATTTTCAGTTCTGTTAGAAATCTGTTTTTTTTTTAACATACAACAATGCATTAAATCCACTAAAGGGGCAATGACAAATACATTTCATGTTGTAGATTTTTTTTTAAATATCATATGCTTATGTTTACCACTCATCCTATTCCAGGCATTTGCCAAAAAAAATGAATAAATGAAAAAAAAAATGTAAATAAAAGAATAAGAAAATGCCACAGACATTGAAACGTGAGTTGGGAGGTCAAAATTTCCTTTTGCATATTAATGCCAATTAACATTAAATTGCTTTAAGATTTGAGTACATTAAATTTGTAAGGCAGAAAAACCTGTTTGGTTTTCAAGTGCAACATCAACTACAGAAGTTAAACATTAATACAGTTCATCTCAAACTATAATATTATGTTACTGATCTTATTTTGAGAAAAAAAACGTATAACCTTTTGCATTTTTCACTTTATAAATGAATAAAAAAATAATATTTTATTATTAAATATATTTATATCCTTGATGAAAACAATCAGATTTAATGAAAGTATATTTGAGGATATCTTTACTATTCCTCAATCACAGTCACACAGCAGACTTACTACAGGGGTACTGAGGCAGTGCCCCCTTCATGAACTGTGTGTTCCTCCATCACATGCAGATGATTTCGTAAACCCTGAACTATTGAAGTCACATTTTCAAGCCCATGGACTACTTGAAGTGCAGTTGAATTTGATTGTTAAATACAAAGATTAAACTTAATAAAGTCTTACTTGCAAATAAATCTGTGGACATGTGATGTTTTTTCAATTCTGTTATTTTGCATTGGTGTCTGTCTATGACAAAACACAGTGTTTATCTTTATGTTTGGATATGATACAGCTTGTTCAGTTCATCCATTTTCCAGTTAATTTCCATAGATTTTTGTACATTTCAGATTGGAATTTTTCCAAAATATTCTAGTTTATCTTCCCATGGGACGTTTCTGGAAGGTTTCAGCCCTCACTGTATCCTTGGCAGACAGGAAATGGTGTAGATTTCCTGTCTGTCTTTTGTTTGCATGGATGATCTTTCATGAATATTTGCCATGTTTTGGTAGCAGTGCATCATTTTTACGGTTTATTGAGTTTTGCTGGAGCGCCAAAAATCATCTCAGATCCCCCATAAGAGCCATGGACCAAACGAGGGTACTGCAACTTTATACTTCAGGTCATTCTCTTTATTACGGAAGCCCTAAAAGGCCATGGTTTTTCCATGTTTTTTAAGCACCGTTTTCTCGTGATAACGACTTAATTTCAGTCGTTTTCCCGAGATCTCGAGTTATTTATGTCGTTATCTCGGGAAAACGAAGCTTGTTTTCTCGAGATCTCGACTTATTTAAGTCGTTATCCCTTGATAACGACTTATTTATGTCACAATTAGCTGCCTATAAAAGCCACCTGGAGCTGAGGCCAGGCCTTTTGCTCCTGTCTGGTGTGTGTGGAGGTATTTGGCTTCTCCTGGCTGTACTTGGCTGCTGTTTAAGGTAAATATAGTCCTTTTATGGCGTCTTAGAGACAGTTTTGCATCTAATTTGTGCTTTTGAATCTAGAGTTCCAGCAAAGATCCATTGGTCCCCCTCAGAAGATTAATAGGTATAGCCCACAACTTGTCAGGAAGTAAGTAGGGTGGCTTCTACCAACTGTTTGTTTGGCATGGTGGAATTATATTTTATTGACTCTTATTTTATTTCTTTACAGAATATGGCTGCTGTTTTTGCTTCCCCTTAGTTCCCCTTAGTTCCCTTAGTTCATTTTAGTTTCCTTTGGTCTCATTAGTTATAATCCTTGAGTTATTTTAGTTGACTGGGTTTCAATTGTTTTGCAATTAATTCTGTTTTGTTCTTTTAGGGTTGGCATCCTTAGCTGTGAGGCTAGGCACCCGGGTGAGGGCCCTCCACCTACTGCATGCGAGTTTTTGACACAGGGTCACACGTAGACTACACCTGTTTGTTTGAGGATTGCTGTGTGTGTGTTTCACTTAAGGGTGAGTAAATGGGTAGCACCCCCACACCTTCCTTAGTTTAGTTTGCCTCTCAGCTAGGGGTGTCCACTCCACATTTAAGTTCAGTTTTCTTTAAGTTAGCAGCCAACTTTTAGTTTGTTTTTTACCCCTTTTTACTAGGCCTTTTTAAAATAGTATTATAATAAAGAAACATTTTAATTCACTTCTTGGTTGGGTTGTTTCATTTGCTTTAACAATTTTTCTCCTTTTCAGCTTCATTGTTTTTTTGTGTTCTTGGTTACATAAAATAAAAGTAATATATTTTTGTAACCCACGTCTCCTGCCTCCTCAATAATTACCTGTGTGCCCTTGATTTTGGGTTGGTTCAGACTTGGTCTATTCATCCCCTAGGGGGCGTTGTTGGTAATTTTTATTAGTACACCAAATCATCACTTTGTCACACTAAGGTAACCTCCTCTGGCCACAGAACCTGCAGCTCGGTCGGCCGCAGTTGTTGTATTAGGCCTAATCAGTGGAGTGAAGTGAGATGATTGCTTAACGTGATGTTACGTGAAAAAAGTGTGATTTCAGAAGGCAAGTGCACCTCTTATCATTTGTGTATCCAGAGGATGATGCGATTTTTTTTTTTCAAAGAATCAAAGTCAACAGTTAACTAAATCGTTTTTATTGCAAGAAATATTGTCCACCATTCACTCTGATCATTAAATGTGCTATCAAGAAAGTACGTTTATCCTACATTGTTTTTATAAATATCCACCATTCATTCTGATCATTAAATGTGCTATCAAGCAAGTAAGTCTATCCCACATCATTTTCATAAATAGGATGTTCACCTCGTCTTTGTCCTCCTCTAAATTGTTCAATTCCTCCGGTGTCACCTCCTTGTGTCGCATCTCCTTATTCTCATATTCTTTTCTCTTCTCTTCTTCTGCTGCATCCCAGTCTTCAAAATTATCAAATTCACCAAACAGGTTGAAGGAAACCATGAAATCGTTCATTTTGTCTACTGTCTATGAGCTAGGCGATAAGAGTTTCCGTTGCCACGGTTACCAACTACTTTTTGATCCAGCGCAGTAATTTAGAACCATCAGGCTATTTGACCGGAACTTCTTTTCTAGGTGTCCATTATCACCTTTTAATGGACACCCTGTAGCCAATCAGAATCGAGTATTCACCCAGACCATGGTATAAACATCAGTAAACACACAGATATCGGCACCTGTAGGGGCGTGTCTGAGAGTGGGAATTGTTTGGATTAAGTTGTGCTTTGTGTTTAGTGATCATGCAAAAGAGTGATCGTGCAGGTGTAGCCCCACTGCCTGTAGGGGCCAGATGTACACTGAGAGGGCCCCCCAGCGCCAAGCAGCCAGCCGCCCCGACGGAGCGCAGAGCAAAGGCAGCCTGCCACAGAGCCAGGAGCGCGCCAACCAAGGAGAATGCCGGGAGAAGAGGCAAGGAGAAACGGGAGGTAGACACCTGACCCTGTGGGGTAGGGGCCCCAGAGGCCTAGGGGGCCGAGGCCCACAGGCCCCGCCAGACGCCGGGCCCCCGATCGAGTGCGAAGGGGCAGGAGACGGGCACCGCAAGCCCAGGGGCAAGCCACCCGCCCCCACAGGGGAGGGCCCAGCACGGCACCCAGGAGGACAGAACCAGCCCAGACAGCCACCCACTGCAGGCCGGCAACTCGTCCCAGGCGCCCCCCAGTCAGACCCCAGGACCATGGAGACTGATAAAAGTTTCTGTTCCTGTTTTGTGTCTGCCATAGAGTCACACTCAATCGACTTTTCTCTATCGTTCCTTTGAGGTGAGTGTAATACTGTTCAGCAGTTTTGACATGTTCAAATCACTACTAAAAACTTCTCTCTATAAAATTCTTGCTAAGCTCTGTAATTTTATATTTCCACAGTTCATGATGCCTTTTTTGTTTTAAATCCTTGAATATTTTTTCTATATTTCTAACTTATTCCTTATTTTGTTTTGTGAAGATTCTCACGTCTTAACTCGTCTTTTTTATTACACTTCTTTATGCAACACTCCAGTCACTGTGTTATTCAGTTGTGCTTTGTGAATAAGACTGATGTGAGAGAAGATTTCAAAATTAAGCAGAAGTGGATTATTATGTGTGCAGATCTGAGTGCGATATAAGTTGGGACCTAAAATGAACCCCACCCTGCAGTGCAGAGCAGAAACCCTGTTTGCAGTTTTCATTCTGTCTGAACTGTTTACTGAATTTCCCTCTCAAAGTTTTTTTCATCAAATGATGCAGAGCTGGTATTGAGTCTCCTCAGGTCTTCTTGGTGTCCAACAAAAAGCTCCATCTCTATGATTTCCAACAGCTACAGGAAACCCTGGAGAGAGAACTTCCTGATCACAAGAGGGAGGCCTTCCTGCTCGTCATGCCCAACACCAGCCTGGAGATGATCAACAAGAAGGAAAAGGCTTTTCAGAACAAAATCAAATACATTGCTACTCTGTCTGCACTTGGAGCAGCTGTACCAGTTCCGGGGCTTTCTGTGGCTGTTGATGCACCGTTGTTAGCTGGTGTTATCACAAGATATATTTTTGGGTTTGGTCTTGACATCCAGTCACTCAAAAGAATGGCTAACTACTCAGGTGTTCCTTATGAGGAACTGAGGTCTGTTATCATTTCACCACTGGCAGAAGTTGTCAGAGCTGCTGATCTCTTAGTGAAGTTTTTGTCTCAGCTTGGTATAGCAGTCACTACATTGGCAGTAGAGGAAGGAGCAAGATTTATTCCAATACTTGGAATCCCAGTCGCAATGACCCTCTCTTTTCTTTTTACTTACAAATCCCTCAACATGATACTTGACCTGCTCGCTAAAGATGCAGAGATGGTTTTTCAAAAGGTCATGTTTTAGAGACCACAGGGTCATAATGGATAGAGGTGACTGGCCTGCCTCTTCATCCAGTCTAAACAGAGGAAAACTAAAAAAAAGTATAAATATTTTAACAACATATAATTCTGTATTTTATGTTTTCTTCTCTTATCAAAATCTTTATTTCAGTTTATTTTCTATTAGGTTTCCATAAAAACAGACAAATACACCCCTGACCTCACTCCCACTCCCACACACAGCAGTTCTAGCAGACTTTCGAAGACACACTTTGGGGCTCTGCAGCTCTCTCATCGTCTCATGTCTTTCTCTCTTATGTGTCTCCTGATGACTCACAGTTGTTCATTTAGACTGGTTATAATTCATTCAAAGTTTGTGTTAATCAGTTTTTTCTCTTTCAAAGTTTTCTGATCATGGCAGAGGTCCTTGGTGACGGACATGTAATTTTTCAAAGCACATCTCAGAATGATCACCCGAGGTGTTTTAGCAGAACAGAGAAATGTGAGCTAACAGCTGCACTCACAGAGATGCTAAGAGAACAAGAGCAAAAACAAGAGAAGGAAAGGTGTAAGCACCGTGTGTGTTGGTGTATCACTGGCTATGTTTACATGTAGTCAATCCTTTCAGAACTGGAATATTAGCAATAACCTCGTTGCGCACAGCCATGTAAAAACTGGAATTTCCTCATATAATAATAATTTCACTGCCTCACCCTCTCCTACTATTGACTTTTGAATGTTAATGACAAATATAAGGCCTGATTAATCAAAGTCATGACAATGATTTTAGTGATAACTGAAATATTATATATTACCTTATTAAAGTCAAAACAGGATAAAATCCATTAAAAAAATATTGTTTTCCATCCAAAAAGTTGTGTTTAACTGTGCGAAACAGCACTTTTCCAGAAGATAGCTGATTTAAATCCTGGCATTTTTATAACTGCAGATTTCACAGCACTTCTCTTACAGCACATATTGTTTGTTCATATTTTTTTATGTTTATTGTTGTTTTGCATATATTTGAGGATAAAAGCATTTTTCCAAGCACTGCTGTATTTTAACACTTTATATAAAACTGATCTGTAATTAAACTCTTCAAATTATTTTTGAAAATTAAATTGTAAGATTGCAGCATGATAAAGAAAATATGTGCATGATGTGCATTTTGATTTTGGATGATTAAAAGTGTCTTTGGTTTGAATTAAATCTGTTTTCTTTTTCTAAAAATAAACCATTTTGTCATGATGAATTACTACAGTGGTTCTTAAACTTTTTAGGCAGGAGAACACTCATTTATCAATATGCACAATATTTATTAATGTCACTGATGCCTCTTATGTAAAAGGATATAGAATTTTTCTTAAGCAGGCCTGCAAATGGGCGGAAAATTAAAGAAAATCTGCACGTAGGTTGCTGCTTCTGCTCTTTACGTTGATAATAGGAATTTTATTTAAAAATGCGGAAGACTGATTAAACTCTGCAAAGACAGCATCAACGTAGTCTAACCCTGCTGGAGATATGACATAGGGATGGGAACTGAAAACCAATTCCAGTTAAGAATAGATAACAACCCCTCTAGGAATTACTATCATTAGTCTGTTTGCTAAATGACAAAGAAATCTCAAAATCATGACAGACAGTGGACAGAAGAGGTCCAAATTGGGTCTGAGTTTTCCACACAAAGATACTTATCAGAGGTGTCATTTGTTTAATGTTGTTGCCACTAAAAATGGATGCTGGACAACATTTTTGAAACAGAAAGAAAACAGGAAAAAAAAAGATTCTTTACAGAATTGGATGTATTAGCGGAATCATTAAAGACATTGGTTTCATCCCTACTCTTTACATGTAGACTCCTTTGGAGCAGACGTCCCAGTTATGTCATGGTGGATGCGCACACTTCCATGAGGGCCTTCACAGACAACACTCCTTTAAAGCAAAACACAAACTGTATAATAATAAATAGTAAACAAAGAGTTAGAACTCATATTGCTGTAAAGGTAGGTTCCCTACCAGAAGTTGTTTGACATCTCAATTTGCTGTTTATATTCATGCTGCTTTGTTTTTTACAAAGACCCTGTTAACTGAGACTTAGGGCTCTAATTCCCTGGCGCAGGGTGGCGGATCGTGGTGCACCCTGTGCAGTGGTAATTTTGTCCGGCGCATCATTGTGCGCAGCCAGTTTGCCATTTTCGTATATTGGCTGCGCCGAGATGGATGTGTTGACAAATGCAGGTTAGCACAGCGACAAGCTCATGCCAAAACAGTGCGCAGCAGGTGTGCCAAAGCTTGCCAGCTCCAACCTGGTCTATTTTCAGTGCAGGCGAAGCGATGCAGTGGTAATCTGACTGACAGGCATTCAGCGCACATGGGAGAGGAGAGACCACCTAGCTGCACAGCTATGTCCTTTAATCTGCTTATATGCCTACCACTCATACATGTTTTGGCCACAATTCACCCAGTCATATTAAAGATACACAAAGTCATTCTTGAGAAGTAGTTAGTAGATCAGGCCCTATTCTATTGTGAAGAAAGTCAGCAGATTCTACACATAGGGCCAGATCCACAAAGAATGGATTGCTCCTGCTAATAGGGCCATCATCTGTATAGAATTAGCTCACTCAATCTGCCCTGTTTAAGCACCTTATCCTCAAAAGAGTTTGCTCTAATCATACAGTTTGGCATCTGAGCACACTTTGCGCCTCTGATTGCAAAATAAATGCAGAAAATACAACCTAATTGACCAAAAAGTGGTCAAGGAAGTCATTGGGGTTTTTAACAGAATGTATTTAGACAATTTATTCATGTTTACTTAAAAGATTTTATTGTCATATACATCAAAAACTGATACTCTCCTTCGATAAATCCTTTCTTGTGCATTCCTGCCATCCTGCCGGTGCAGCACGGAGTGGCAGTGCAGTTTGGGTTCTGTTTGTATACATTTCTCTTACTTTTCCTACTCTTCATGAAATTAAAAGAATTGTGGGAGAAAATGAGCCACAACAACAGTGTGAGGTCATCACATGCTACAATAAGTCATGTTTGTTCACATCCACTTACTTTTCCACTGCCAGGCTGCTTTGATTGGGCACTATTTTGAGACACAGCACAGCCTACCTCCACAAAAATGTATATGTACTATCATAAAGTAAACTTATCTTTGAATAAAAAATAAACAATCAGCATAAGCCAAATTCTTCCTCTTTATGAACATTCAGGAAGCTTCTATGTTACGTCCTTGGACTTTTTAAAACAGTGAATCTGGCCCATACAATTATAAATGTCTGTCGATGCAACAAGGCTACGTGGCCTTCTATATCTTGTTGCAGTAGCCCATTTTTCATCACAATGCCCTGGTTCCTCAGGATTTGACGCAGACCTTGTTAACCCGGGCATCGTCTGACCCGGTTTGGCTTTCTGTAATGATGCACTCATGTGATGAGGTAGGCCATAGCGTTATGGGTCTTGCCCAGAGACCCACTGGTAGATGTCATTCACTCCATTCATATGTATTTCCCCATATAATTTACATATCTCATGCGGGATTTGAACCCCGAAATCTCTTGAAATCTCTGTCATAACAGTTTGAACAATATCTTAGTATGACTTAACTGTAACAACAACCTGATTCTTCTCCTCTCCTAGTTCTTCTCTTTCAGCCAGTTGCTGAGACAAACTAGCCTGTTAACATTTTCAGAGCTCAAGGCTGCTCTCTTCTTTTGAACTATATTACCTGCAAGTGAGAAGAGCCTCTCACATGGAACTGAACTAGCAGGGCTAGCCAAATATTTGCGGGCCAGGACAGACAGCTGTGGATGGGCCCCTACATGAGTTGACCACCACTGCAGTGGGCAGTCTGTCTCGCTGATGGAGGGCTCTGCTTTATAGAGGCTTAGGGCCTTATTTGGCTTCACTTCAATATCTGAGTCTGACTCTGAGTCTGAAGCAAACAGCAGGAGGCGCCTCTTCTTTGCTGGCTCCTCTGTGGGCTCAGGAGTAGCTCTGGAGTCTTCTTGTAGCAGTGCTTCAAGGCTGGTCCACACCCCTTCTCGCTCTCCTCTACGTAGACACTTTAAGTCCTTAAAGCGTGGGTCGAGGGCTGTGGCCATCTTGAGCCATCCATGGTTGAGTGTAGCTTGACGCTGGGCTAGGTCCTGCTTGAAGGCAGTCTTGAACCTGACCATGTAGGCTGGGTCCTCATCCGAGACCTCCATGGTGCAGTCCAGGTGGCGGAGAGCAGGTAACACCACGGAACATGAGACATAAGTCTCACCTCCAAGGAGCTCAGTCACATATCTGCAGAGGATAGTTCAAGGAGGTATATTTTAAATTATATTGTACCAATTACAAGTGAATTGAAAAAGATTTTAAAAAGGGGCAGATACAAACTAGTAATAATCTGTGTGTGTGTGTTTTGTTTTTGAATAAATTGTATGTGCTGCATTATGTGAGAAAGTGCTATTCAAATAAAGACTGCCTGATAGATGACTGAAAACAGCTCCTGGTGAGGGTGTGGGTGTTTACCTGCATGGTTCAAGAACAGCAGCCAGCCTCTGCAGTTTGTCCCATTCTGCTGCAGTCAATAAGTTTAGCTTGTGCTTCTGTTTGCTGAGAGTAGCCTTCACAGCCTCTTGGTTCTGCAGGAGATGGGAGATCATGTACAGGGTCGAATTCCACCTTGTAGAAACGTCCTGTACCAGTGCCTCTTTTTTTTGCCCCAGTGCTGTTTGCTCCTGATGTAGTTCCTCTGTATTGGCAGGACTGTGTTTGAAGTGTCCCACCATCTTGCGACACTTTGCCAAAGTTGCATTAAACCCGCTGTCATCAAGGCAAACAGTGATGGTTCTCTGCAACATGTGAGCAACACATGGCATGTGCTCAAATGGGAGCTGTCTTGCTGCAGCTATCATAGTTCGGGCGCTGTCTGTTCCAATCGTGGTGACCTTTTGTTGAACTCCCCAGGCCTCTGCCACGGAGAGAAACTGCTCTGCACAGGTTTCAGCATAGTGCCTGCTCGTTGACTTCTCCACAGTTAAGGCAAAAGAGTGAAGATGCCATTCCATGTCAATAAAATGTGCAGTCACACCGAGGTAATTCGAATTACTTAAAGAGGTCCAATAATCTCCAGTCAGTGCGACACGTTCAGCTTTCTCCAATAAATGCTCCGTTGCTTGCTTTTCGCTGTCATAAAGCTGCTGCATTTTGTTTGAAATTGTCTTCCTGCATGGCAGCTCAAACGTTGGGTCAGACGACGCTATCTGTAGCACCTTTTCTAACCCTTGGTCTTCTACCACTGAAAGTGGTCTACAGTCCACAGCAATCCATTTCGCCAGTGAGTTTGTTAATTTGTCAGATGTGGACTTACTCATCTTTCCTTTGAAACCCGTCCTCTGGTGACTCTGCTTGGTTGAATTCGGAGCGCCGAGTTTATCATTAGCTAGTACTAGCCGCAATGTGTTTTGCATTTAGGTGGTACCGAAGGCTTGAATAACTGCGGTGGAATGCAAACTCTTTGTTGCACAAGTTGCACACAACAGTGCTCTTATCCAGGCTTCCATCCGACTGTTGTTCAAAAGTAAATTTTCCAACCACCGAGCTAAGCAAGGCGCTGTCAACATTGCTATCCATCTCTCAGTGCGTCGCTATAATCCGTATGCCAGAAACTCGTGCACTGAGAATCGTTCCGTCTGATGTAGACTATGAAATAAAAAACGATAAAATGTGTCATTTTTTTAAACGCCGTTAATTTTCCCCCCCGTTAATTATCGAATTAACGCGATAAAGTCCCAGCTCTAATATATGTATATATATATGTATATCTCTCTCTATATATATATATAGATATACATATATATATATATCAGTGGCGGCTGCTGGTCAGTCAAGGAGGGGAACCTCATTTTTTTTCCGGCCTCCATCAGAATTTTGTTTATTTATGTAAATGATCTGTGACCCTGTTTGGTGTCTTTTCAAGGGATTTTATTCGCCAAAACTCACTTCTGACCAGACAACACATTTTTGTGACAGCACTTCCAGTGAGCCAGCTCACCTTGTCATACCAGGAATGCTGAAAAGACCTGTTACTTTTCCCCCTTTAGCACTAAATCACTCTTCGGAGTTGACCTGCCCTGCTGTTTTACTCTAATTTTCTCTTCGTAAGGAAGACTATCAAATGGCTTCGCCAAAATCAGGTCGACAACATTCATACTATCTGCCATGATGTGCAGCTTGCTAGCAGCTGCAGCTGTTTGAGAGGCTGAGTGTTCGTGAAAGGGAGAGAAGATCCGCATCTGCTCATTGGTGAAAAGAAAAAGTGACAGGAGAGAGTCTTCAAACACAACGCTAGTCGTTTTTAAGAAAGATAAAGTCGCTGGAGGTCGATAAATATGGAACCCCAAAAGAGTCATAATGAAATAAATAAAAACAACATTGTGAAATAAATACCATTTTGATAAATAACAGATAGATATGAAATATGGCCATTAAATATTTCATAATGAATATTTTAAAATTTTCATTCTTTTTTAAATAATGACTTTTTATATAATTTCCAAGCTTTATGAAATAAAAAAACGTTTTTTACAAAGTCAATTTTTATTTCATAATGTCATTTTCCACAATGGGCTTTTTAATTTCATAATGTCTTTTTCAACAATGGCCTTTTTATTTCATAATGTCGTTTTTCAGCAGAATGACTTGGTCTGTCAATCAAAGCACATAAGGCGGAGCCAGTTAAGTGATTGGCTGATCCTTTACACAGACTTTGTAGCAGAACTTGCACTATCGATTCTAACGTGGAGATTATCACTAACGATGAGAAGCCTGAAAACATGAAAACACGAGTTCCTGACATGTTTGAGACAGAATGGCTGCAGGAGTGAGGTCAGTTTCAGAGTTTCTTCACTTCAGCCTGAGAGAGGACTGCTAACACAGGTGACCACACCACAACCCAGTACATATGGGGCCCCGTGGAGTGTGGTCACCTGCGTTAGCATTTGTGAGCGTTGATGCTGGGCTGTAGTGCTGGGAGTAACTCTGTTACTTTTGCCAGTAACGGGTAATCTAACTAATTACTGTTTCAATAGTTACTACGCCGTTACGGTTACCGACTTTGAAATGTGGCGCGTTACTTAGCACCCATCTGCTGCTGTTATCCACTCAGCCCACAGGGCAGGAGCTGGCTCACGCAGACACACGAGAGAACAAGATGCCTGAGTTGCCAGGTCCACTTATTATAAGCGACTATCGGCTTCTTATTGTTCTAACTTGCATGCATATATCAGGAGTTGTGGGTTGCAGTTTTTTGGGCTTGTTTTTAACCCTTGTTTAAAGGACCAGAGGAAGACTGCTGCTACTGGCCACCAGGACGAGTTAACATCACCAAATCAGTGAAGGAGCAGCTTGTTCCAAGCGCAGACTGGCCACAATTCAGTGTGCGAGTTTTGGGGAAAGCAGGTAAAGTAACTGTTTTTTGAGTGGCAATAGAGATAATGTTTATGTACTTACAATTCTTTTAAAGAGTAATTTTTTTGTGTACCGGTATGTGTTTTGCAGCAAACTATGCCGATGCCAGGCAAAAACTTTTAAAATCTGAGGTGAATTCAGATTTGCAGAGCGAATCAGATTCAGGAAAGGGAAGAGGAAAACGTAAAAGGTGGTAAGTGAGGCAGTGAATGTGGTGCCAGATATGTTTGTAAAATGTGTGCTATTCCTATTATGCTCTGACGAATTCTTGGCCTTGATTTAGAAGAAAAACATGCCAAAATTTATATTTTTTTTATGTTTTTTAATGTCAAATTTAGATGTTGATGCTTACAGACAATTTGATTGCCACATGCTTAGTTCAGAGGAACTATACAGGAACTATATATTTGTTGTTTCTTTTTTTCCCTCAGAGTTTTTGTCCTAATAGTGCTAAACCATTGAAACAGCTTTCATTAAATTAGATAATAACTTTACCACACGGGTCGCAGGTGGAGGAGTTTTTTGTCCGGCATAATTGAATGTTACATTGATGTCAGTTAGAACCACAGGATTAAACAGTCATTAAAGGAAATATTTTACATACCACCACATTTTGTGTATTTAAAGGCACAGAGTTGTGTCCAGTTCTGAGGAACCTGATAATGCTACACAAGATGAACCTTCCAGTTGGTCTTCACATCCTCCCAAGTTATTGGAAATCTATGCATTCAGTCAACACCCGTCCCTTTGTCCAGCCACCTACGCACGCAACACCTTCAGCAGAAACCACTACACCACTCACCCCCCAAAGAGTGCAAGGTAATTCGGGATTTAATGTTGGCATGTTGGCACGCATCCTGACACTCCTGGAAGAAATAAAGGAGACACAGAGGGTCCATGGGCGGATCATACAAGCGCTCCTTCTGCAACGTGATGCACCTGCTGTTTCAGCTCTGCCAGAGGGAACAGTGTTCCCTCTCAAAACTGTGTCAGATGTCCAAAACATGGAACAAAAATTGGCAGACCCCACCTTCCTCAAAGAAGTGGTAAGTATTAGCTAAAGAATTTCACAAAAGACTTAGAAATGTACTTTATGAGAGAATGATGTGCATCTGTCAGAAACATTCACTAAGTACATCTCTGAACCAGTGTCTCCTATGGGGGGATTTCACCAACCCTGAAGCCCCCTCAATGAAAATTTTGAGTATTGTAAATTAAAAAGCATCAATCCAGCACACTCTGAGAGCAAAATCAAAAATCTAGAATAAAAATTTGATCAAATAATTTGGTTATGAAATGGGATGACAGTGTTAGATCGCAGTCTCCACAATAATTGAGAAGACACGATGGCTGCATCTCAAAGCTCCAAAATTTCATTCCTGTTTCCCTCACTTATGTCATTCACTTGCATCTTAGTCCTGCCCATCAGAGATGCATTTGAGAGATGCATGGAAATGAAGAGGGGAGAGAGGAAACGAGGAGATATGTTTTAAAAGAAATGAGTCCTTTTCTCTGGAGTGTCACATGAAGTGACGTCTTTTAGTGATCACCTCTGGATCATCTGTCAGTCAAGCTCTAACCGTTGTTTGTGTGTCTGCACATGTGAGCTGGGATGACTCTAATAAAACATAAATAGTTACAGTGTTTTGTCTATGTTCCCTGAGGTTGCTGTGGTGGCTGAAATCGGGGGGACCACTGTTGACGAGGCAACAAGGAGGATGAAGGCCTTCCTCATGGAAAATGAGCTGTCAAGGCAATACAACTTTGTTGGCCGCCATGGAAAGCGTGAATTCAAGGGATTAAAGTTATTTGAAGTTATGTACGGTATGTTTACTTTTCATGGGTTAAGGGCTGCAGCCAATCTTTTCTTTGTCAACAGATGTTAAACGCACAGCTGGACCCCAGTCTAAAGCACATCCTAGCTGGTGTAGTGATGTTTTTGTGGATCTAATAAGGAAAACTAGATTCATCCCCAAGGGGAAATTCAATCGTCTGTCAGCTCATCTTCTGTTTGCAAAAATAAATATGCCTGATGGCTGTAGGTATGCTTTATCTTATCTGTGGCAATCTAAACAAGAGATAGGACATATAAAGCAGAGAAGGATGAAGACTAGAGACGGAGAGAGAAAGAGGAGAAGCAAAACCTCTCTCTGTTAGTCTTCATCCCTCTTTGCTTTAGATCATTTCTCTCTATGTTAGTCAGGGGGGTGCACACAAGCTAAAATATTAGTAATCAAATTGCACGTCTTGGTTCTTCTATTTCTCCTGAAGAGATTTTGATAAGAACAATAAATTTGGGGACAAAATATTAACCCTTGTGCACTGTTAAAGTATACTATACACAGGAACTGTTATGGCTGTTTTCAGCCACTAACTTTTTTGACCGCTCTAAGAACATAGATCAATATTTTTTTCTACTTTTTTCACATAAATCTCTTAATCCACTGCTGCCCTGCTCAAAACTACCAAGCATTGAAAAATAAATTACAAATCTTAACACCGTAAGGGCAGTTTAACAAAGAATGCCACTGATTATGGGAGGGTTAAACACAAAATGACCTATTTTCTATATAAAAAGTCAAGAGAGACCGGAGATTTTTTTACAGGGTATCATGGTCTTAGATATGTCGAAGATTAGTGACATCATTGACTTTGATGTCTTTTTATTTCTTGTGTAGCATCAGATTTAAGGCAAAAAGTTACACTGTTACTGTTTTGGCTGTTTTCAGCCACTAACTTTTTTGACTGCTCTAAAAACATATCAGATCAATATTTTTTTTCTACTTTTTTCACATAAATCTCTTAATCCACTTCTGCCCTGCTCAAAACTACCAAGCATTGAAAAATAAATTACAAATCTTTACACCTTAACCCATAAGAACCCACGACGACACAGATGTCACAAGGACTTTGAATGTCCTTAAAAGTTCTTTGGAAAGCATTTTCCTTAATTTCAACCCAAAAAGTCCCTAAGTGACACCTATGGAACATCCTGGTAGGTCATGTGACAGGTCATGTGATCTTCTGTTCCCTCAACATCATTTCAAAGATGGCAGCATGTCAGGCCAGCTCATTTGACAAAACTAGGTAATTTTAAATGGCTTATATCTTTGTCCTTAAGGTAAGATTAGTAGATTTTAAAATTCTGATGCTTAAATAACTTGTCCTCTATTACATCTAACCTGCTCAGAACACATTTCTCAAATAAATTTATATTAAACAGATCAAATCAAAATTGTTGTGACATACATATCACATCGGCCCTTTAACCTTAAAATTGTCATGAAAAAACCTGAAGTGACATATATGTCACAATAAGGTTTTTTAGGTGCTGATATCATAAACTGCTCAGTTAATATAGATGATTTAATAATATTTGGTCAATACATTTAATATTGTTGAATTGTAAGCCAATTTATATATACACATATATATATATACACACACACAAACACATATATATATATATATATATATATATATATATACATACATACATACATATATATACATACATACATACATATATATACACATATACATTGTTACATTTTGTTACATTGCTGTCATTACCTAAAATCAATTAAATTCATTTTTTTCCTCATTAATGTACACAAAGCACCCCATATTAACAAAAAAACAACAGAATTGTAGAATTTTTTTGAAGATTTATTAAAAAGAAAAACTGAAATATCTCATGGTCATAAGTACTCAGACCCTTTACTATGACACTTGTTTTTTTAACTAAGGCATTGTCCATTTCTCATCCTTTAGATGGGTCGACACCTTCATTGGAGTCAAGCTGTGTTTAATTGTAGTGATTGAACTTGATTAGGAAAAGCTCACACTTGTCTCTGTAAGACCTTTCAGCTCACAGTGCATGTCTGAAGAAATGAGAAGCATGAGGTCGAAGGAACTGCCTGAAGAACTCAGAATTGTGGAAAGGCACAGATCTGGCCAAGGTTACAAAAGAATTTCTGCTGCTCTTAAGGTTCCTAAGAGCACAGTGGCCTCTGTAATCTTTAAAAAGAGGAAGTTTGAGGCAACAGGAACTCTTCCTAGAGCTGGCCGTCCAGCCAAACTGAGCAATCGGGGGAGAAGAGCCTTGGTGAGAGAGGTAAAGAAGAAGCCAAAGATCACTGTAGCTGAACTCCAGAGATCCAGTGGGGAGATGGGAGAAAGTTCATGTAACTCAACCATCACTGCAGCCTCCACCAGTCAGGGCTTTATGGCAGAGTGGGCCAACAGAAGCCTCTCCTCAGTGCAAGACACATGAAAGCCTGCATAGAGTTCACCAAAAAACACATTAAGGACTCCCAGACTATGAGAAATAAGATTCTCAGGTCTGATGAGACCAAGATCAAACTTTTTGGCCTTAATTCTAAGAGGTCTGTGTGGAGGAAACCTGGGGCCTGTTGTACGAAAGTAGGATAAGGGATTAAGCTGGGATATCTTGGTTATCCTGGATCAATTAATCCACGAGGTTGCACAAAAGTTGGATAGTAAGTGGGTAAGTGGGATATGTTTTGACACATGTTACCATGGAGATGTATTCTTTAGCTCTAGCCTGCTCCAGACCAGGCTAAGTTCCAGGTTCATCCCTTTTCTCAGTCAGCAGTCCCCACAGATGGAAACTAATTTTTATTCCACTGCCCACCACACATTGTTATCACATTAAACAAAACCCACTGTTATTATTTGGACATTTGTGATCATTAATGCAGTGATTTTAGATAAAATTATGATTTTGCAATCATTAGATAAGAGTTATCCGTAGAATACATATATAAAATGCACATCCCATATTAGTAAGTGTAAAAGTCAAAGAGTCACATGGTGTTTAGTGAAAAGGATAAATCAGAGCAGGTAAACCATCAGCTCCTTTAAAACTGAAGTTACACAGAGCTCAACATACAAAGCACAGAATCAAAACATATAAAACAAAATCAAATCATAAAATCAGTGAAAAAACACTCTCAGAATAATTACATTAAAACTAATGACCACTATCAACTTTTAAAATAGAAAAGCTCACAATGATTTAAATGTTAATGCACAGTTATTGCATAGTGTAAATGTTTATGTATGGAGTTATTTTTTATACTAACTACATGGTCATTTAAAGTATTTGATGTTGATTTTATAGTTTCAATTTATTACAATGTTTATTATTTGTTCACATATTTAAAGGGTTTTTATTTTGTGGTGAAGGTATTTCTTACTTCAGAATTTTTTTGTATTGAGGCAATTTTATTTGTTGAGCATGAAAATTTGGTGACTCATTTTCTTATAAATTAAAAACAATGGCAAAAACAATGCTATTCAATTTCTTCTGTAAGCACATGAAGAGCTCTTTTCCAAAACGCTATAAATCCATTTTTATTTAGAAAGTACTTACAATATTTACCCAGACCCACCATTGGGTTGGCTGGGGATCTGAACTTTGAAATACAGTTTAAACAGAGATATATAGCTTTCTGGCATTAAATACTGATAGGGAGGTAGTACATTTGGTATAAAAAAGAATATCACTGAGTCATATATATTCTTTTAATTTTTACTTTAATAGCATTTTTGGAAAAAAAAAAAAAAAACTCTTCATATATAAATCACAGATGGAGGGAGGCGTCATAAAATCTCGTTTAGGGCCTTAGATAGAGACAGCACTGCACGCATGCGCAAACTCCAGTATTTTGATAAACCATGCTGAATGTCTTTTTCATGGTGTAATTAGTCTGGTTTAGTCTGGTTTCTCCCCAGTGTTTTTTCTTGAAGAAGAAATGCGTCCGACTTCTTAACACCCAGTGTGACAAATATGTAACATTACAGATCTTTGTCAGAAGAGGGAGGTATTTTGAAAAAAAAAATTCATAAGTGTGTTCTTTGGGCTCTGTTTAGTCAGTGTTCAGTCCCCCATAATTTTCCTCAAAGTATAAATGGGTCTGGGTTCTTATGGGTTAAAGGCACATAAAACTTCTTTATATTTTTTAAATTGAAAATGGGTTGATTCGTGTTTTACCCATGATAAGAGACCTGATTTCTTGAAACAGCCCTCAAAGGGTTACAATTTTTATTTTTTGTAAAATGATCTGATATGTTTTTAGAGCAGTTGAAAGTAAAGTGGCTGAAAACAGCCATAACAGTACCTGCCTAACTTTTTGAAAAAAACTGATCTTACAAAATAAAATGAAAAATGATTAAAAATCAATGATGCTACTAATCTTTGACATATCTAAGACTATAATCCCACGTAAAAAATATCTGTTTCTGATCATGTTTTATATTGAAAAATAGGTCATTTAATGCTGTACCCTTCCCATTATCCATCCAATATTTCTTTAAATGGCCATTAAGAGGTTAAATGTTTTTTTTTTTCAATGCTTGTTAATTTTGAGAAAGGCAGAAGTGGATTAAGAGATCTGAGCAAAAAAAAGTAGAAAAAAATATTGATGCGGTATGTTTTTAGAGCAGTTAAAAGTATAGTGGCTTGAAACAGCCATCACAGTACCTGCCTTACTTTTTGAAAAAAAACTGATATTACAAAATAAATGAAAAATGATTAAAAATCAATGATGCTCCTTATCTTTGACATATCTAAGACTATAATGCCATGAAAAAAATATTCTTTCTCTGATCATGTTTTATATTGAAAAATAGGTCATTTGATGCTGTACCCTTCCCATTATCCATCCCATATGTCTTTAAATGGCCATTAAGAGGTTAAATGTTATATTTATTTTGGTACTTGGTAGTTCTGAGCATGGCAGAAGTGAATGAAGATATATAAGCGACAAAGTAAAGAAAAAAATTGATTTGATGTTTTTAGAGCAGTTAAAAGTATAGTGGCTGAAAACAGTCATAACAGTACGATTATACAGTAAATTTGTCCACGGTGATCTTTTGACCTTTTGAAATATTTGAAATTATATTTACATAATGTATGTAAAAATAAGCTTTCTGCCCAAAATTCATCAATTTGCTGCAATACAAGAAAAGTTATGGTCAAATAACTGAGAAAATTTTACTCAAAGTGGCTGTTTTCAACCTCAACAGTCCACAAAGGTTAAGAGGGTACATCTCCACCTCATCACATCAGTGTTGTTTTGAATACATAAAGCAACTGCATTGATAACACAGCTCGTAATTATAGTCTTGTGCTGCTTTGATTTTGATAAAATAGCAAAGGCAGCTTTGAGATGCCCGATAATCATTTCTGATCCATCACCTGATAAATTCACCTTGTGCCTCGAATTAGACAATAAGAACCACATTCTTGTGCTCTTTCTGGATGTCACTTACAGGAAGTTTGAAAAAAAATTCTCTCACCAAAGACATTACACGCAGGGATGCCGAAAAAGCCATCTCAAAATGGTTGATTGGTGCCAGGGACAGAGGAGGCAACCGTGCCATGAGAGCACAGAGGGGAGAGCAAAACCGGTAGGTCATAAATATGCAAGATGTAAATGACAAATACAATGCCCAGTTTTTTTTCTAGACTCTTTATTTTGCTTTTTTAGTGTTCATGTACAGTGACGATTTTACCATCAAAACACTTACAGCACTTGAAATTTTTAAAATTAAAGAATATTTCATATTTATAGTTAGGAATGATGTTTGCTACAAGAATGATCCCCCCCCCAATCCCCTTTTATCTCTTTTGCCATTTTGGGTTTTAATTTCATGACAATTAGCTCAAATAGATTCATATCACTATATAGGCTGTATATGGTCTATTAAAGTCTTAAATTCAATGTGGAGCACTATTAAATGTCCTGATGTCTGTCTTCAATTTTTTTCCTTTTCAAAGGGCTGCTGGAACAGAGGACACAGGAATAATGGTGCATTCAAGTTGTAGTCGAAGGTCGGAATTTCCCACTTCCGAGTAGGAAATTTTATCAGGAACGCCCCCCAAGGTCGGAATATCCTACTAAGAAATCAGGGAAGCCTCGCCTACCCCGAGTTGACAATGGAAGATGGATGCCCCCAGTGTGAACAGTTATTTAGCTTCTGTAATAATCCATTTATTTGCACTTCTGTGTGTGTTGCTTTAAATCAGCTGTAGTGTTAGAGTTATACTCACAAAAATGCTGCCATAGTGATAATCACATTCTTCATGTGATATTTGTGAACAATAATGCAGGGCGTGCTAACAACAGCTAACAATAGCCTGGTAGATCGGCATGTTTTTTTTCCGACTTCAACTGGAACGCCGATAAGTCGGAGATGATGTCTCTCCATTTTCCCAGTTCCAAGGTTAATGGAACGCAGCATAAGAAGACCATCCACACATGCACACTCACACATTTGCAAGCATTATATAGCACACACACACACGCCATTTTGGTAACATTCATTGCACATATTTTGTTAATTTTATTGTTCTTTAATAAATTAGTTTAATGAGAAATTTGTTTTGGCTTTCTCCTTTATTACAACCTTTGCACCAAGGCTGCAACATTTGCTTTTCAGTCTTCTACTGATTCTTTTACTTCAGTTAGACTACATTATGTATTTTTACCCCATTAAATAACAAATCTCTACCAGTGAAACTGTACTGAAAAGAAGCATCAACTTTCTTTGTTCATTGAATGTATAAAAACATTGTAGTTTTATGTTTACACACATTTCTTTACTAAACTAAATGTATGTTTGTAATTAGGAATTCATGTGAATGTGATTTAGTCCAAATGCATCTGCTGTGGTCCATACCAACACGACATAAGATTGGGTTGGGTCCTATCACCAACCCACAAACAGCTCCACCTGGGAGAAACTGGTTTTGCCCACATGGGACCTGCATGAAGCCCAACAAGGGCCCATTCTCAACCCATGTAAGGGCAAATCTGTAGGACCCACATGGGGCAAAACTCCTCTGCCCACATGGGACCCACATGAAGCCCAGCAAGGGCCCATCATCAGCCCATCAGGGCTAACACATGTGGGGCCTCCATGGAAACTGAGGACAAATTTAGCTGGGCCCCAGTTGGGCAGCCATACTGGGCCCCACATATCAGCCCTAGCTGAGCCCACCTGGGCCCCACATGAGTGTGCTGGCTGGGGATCCGCTCGTGACGTATTCAATTCTCTGCACTTTCATCAATGGGATCCTCATCTAAAGGACAAGCCACGTTCGAAATAGTAGTGAAAAGTGATGAACAACACGACCGTAGCCAGGTATGAGGTCAGCGAGGTCCGGACCTCACCTATTTTTTCAGAGTTTTTTTTTTTCTCCAAATATGCCCAACTGAATAAAACATAAACTCATAAAAACTTGAAAGCCTCTCCGTGAAACATGCTTGTAAATTGTAAATTGTGGTAAACATCCATGGGCTTTGTGTTCTGTTTGTGCCTGTGTGCATGTTACGGTGAACAGCTGTTTGATCGGCGCAAATGCGCCCTGTGACGCGCTTGGCAGCGGGCCAAACCCCATTCAAAAACTTGAGTGTTTTTATTATTAGCACTTTATAGACCACATCCCCGCCAATCTACACCTAGCTGACTACAATATATATTTTTTTAGAATATTCGGCACTAGTACAGCCTGTCAAGTCATCTGATCAAAGCCAGTTTATTTACTTTTATCCACAGCGGAGGCACTTTTTTTTTGATGAGGGCCAGGTTCATCAGCTGGCTGAACACGCAGCGTCCGCGATGATCACGACTACTCGAGGACCTCGAGTCACGTGACGCATGCTTTGTTTTCAGCTCATATTAATTTTAGTGTACCCATTCCACAGAAAACAAGTCACAGAAAGCAGGGCAAACAAGAGACTAAAACAGAATACAGTGGATGCATTTCTAGCAAAGAAAAAGAAAGAAATTGACAACGAGGAACATGAAACCAAGGAGGATGGAAGAGAGAATATGAAAGTAAGGTGGAGCACAGAGAAGAGAGTCATTCAGAGATGGATTGTAATTATTATGATTATTATTATAATTATTATTATTATTTACTTATTACTGATTGATTGATTGATTTTCTTATTAATTTCTTGTTTATTTTCTTATTAATTTATTTATTTTACCATCTTACTTTGTGTTAAAAAATAAAGACATTGAGAAGATAAGAATTTTTTAAAAAGTTTTTCTTGTGGAAAACCTGATGCGGCCCAGCCTCACCCCGACTCTGCCTCTAGTGGCCCCCAGGTAAATTGAGTTTGAGACCCCTGGTTTAAATACTGTACTAAAAATTAAGTGGTTAAAGTCTTTCCTAACACAAAAAATAGCATCTGGTTTTGTCTCTCCAAAGGTTTATTCAAAAAAATGGGAGGTATTGAATTTGTCCTTAGATGTGATTTTAATGCTGATAAACTGCCAGTTAAATTGTCATCCTTTCATAAACAAGTCCTGTTAAGCTGGAAACTTATGTACAACCACAATTTTACTCCACATCAAACTCCAATATGGAATAACAGATATGTCCTATGCAATAGAAAATCAATCTCTCTGCAGAACTGGATGGATAAAGGTGTTTGGTCACTACGCCACCTAGTGGATGATCAGGGAAACTGGCTTTCATTTGAAAATTTTTGTGCCCTTTACAACATTTCATGTCGAAGATCAGAATTTAAAAATATTTTTAAAGCAATTCCTCAAGCTATCAAGCACCAAATCGAGAACATGGACATGGAGAGCTTATCTGCTCCTAACTTCTCAATCTTGCAAATATTTGAACAAAACTTTTTTGGGGAAAAAATATACCAAACAAAACTCTCAGAAAATGTCTAATTAATCACTTATTTCCTATGAAACCAAATAAAAACTCAATCATCCAAAAATTTTCAGAAACTGATGTTAAAAAAATCAGAACTGAATATTTGAAACCCCCGGTTAGCCCTAAAACAAAAGAAATACATTTTAAAATTCTAAATGAGATTTATCCTTGCAGTGAACTGCTGAGAGAAAGGTTTAATTTTAAAACAAAATAACTGTATTTTTTGTGGGAATGACATTGAAACTACAGAACATCTCTTCTTCCAATGCATCTACACAAAGACATTCTGGGACGATCTCTGGGACTGGCTGTCTTCAAGAATCCAGCTGCAGAACATTTTAGAATGGGACACTATTGTGTTTGTTTTTTTTTTTTCGAAAGACTTTAAAAACAAAATTGTGATAAATATAATATTGCTGGCAAAATATTTTATCCACACATGTAGATGGCACAAGGTAAAGCCCATATTCACAGCTTTCAAGAGACAAATGCAAGATAACTCTGTAAAGTCCTTGAAGTATATGAAATCTGAAAATGCTCCATGCAAGCACTTGAAGATGTACAAATATTTGATGACCTCTAATGTATTGTATGTTTATTGTGTGTGTGTGTGTGTGTGTATGCGTGTGTGTTTTTTTTTTTTTCCAGTGCCTTGTGAACCGCACTTTTAAGTTATATGAACTGTTAAAATGTATGCCAAGATGTTTGTACATTTTGATACTCTAATGAAAAGAAAAAAGCACCGCCCTGGCAGGTGCTCTTACTTTGAAAAGGAAAAAATATAAATAAATAAAAAAAATATATATGATAACACCTGAAGTGGCCATCCTGTTTTGTATTTTGTCTTTGTCTAAAATCTTAATATTTAGCCTCCAGGCGTTTTTCCCAGGTATCTGTTAAGCTAGAAACATATTTATTTGTAGTTGAACACATGAAAACAAATATTAACATTCTGTACACAATATAAAGCCTCAAGAAATTAAGTATATTCACGGACGACAAAAAACATGTTCTTCCCGGTCTAATGGTCTTTATTCTGAAAGGTTTAGAATAAACTTTTGAGGACAATATGTACTTATTTGCTTATTTTGAAAGACTTTGAATCAGCTTCCGGTCCTGTCTGTGCAGCGGGTCCTAACAGTGCAGGTCTGCAACACAGGGTCCTGTCAGTGCAGGTCTGCAGCCAGACCGCCTTGTAAATATTTGACATAATCTGTTAAAATGGGGTTAAGAGGGTCTTTCTCTTAGATTTTTTTTAATGTAGATCATCTCTTTCCTGCATTCTGATAACTTATGCAAAATTTTATGAAAAACATGAGGTAGTCTTGTGGTTTTTGAAATCTTATCCATGTTTGAAGCCCTTTACACTTAAATAATAAAGTTTTACTGTCATGTCAACCTTGAATCTTTACCAAAATATGTCAGATGAACATGTAACTCACACACACCTGAGTTTGTAGTTTCTAAATGAGAGTGTGTGTGGGGGGGAGAGACTGACAGTGTTTATAACACAGCAGACTAGTGATATAAGAAACATCCATCTGATATCTTTGCGTAAAAATCTCCCCACACTTCAAAAACGAGATCACAATTGCGCTGAATTTATCTTACCCTCATCTTTGACGAAGCTTTATCGCCTCCGTTTTAAAAAGTTTAACTCTTCATCCATTCACAGCAGCTCTGATGTTTTAAAAGACAGTTCATCAGAACTTCATCTGGATAAAATGTTTAAAATAATGTCACAAGTGAGCTCACAGCTGAAGGTGCAGCAGCATTCGCTCTAACTTTGCTGCAGGTCAAATGACACATTGACAAGATGAAGAAAACAAAGAAATAATAATTAAATAAAAAAAACACATTTTTTTTGCATATAGTGCTTGAACAGGCAGGAATAACATCAATAAATAAAAGTTTCATTCAGGACAAAGAACCAGCTTATTGCTTTTCAGGTCTGTGAGTCCAGAGAGCCACTGGTGAGGCAACAGGGACACCTGCGGCTCTGGCCGCTGAATGTGCAGGCAGGGGTTCAGTCTCTTAGTCAAGCTCATGTCAGTCCAGGATCACAATCTCCTGTGCCTTCTTTAAGGTCTGTGACATCCGGTTAACCACAGGCTAAAGTGAAATGAATATTAAAATTATCTCACAGCGTAAAACAAAATACACCACTGATTCCTTTACATTCAGGAAGGGAAACACATTTTCAACATATGGTGGCACTGGATTGTAGAATTCTTATAGCAACCTTAAACCTAAAGTATGGAGAGGAGCCTGGAAACTAGAAACCTGAAGGAACAGCTCCTTCTCTAATTCTGTCTGACCCGTCCTGTCAAAATCCTCCAGTCTGAAGTGCTCACTGCATAGAACAGATGAGAGACGATAAATCCTCTGCTTTTCCGCACTACTTTCTCTGCTCTTCATCTTTGGGGAACCTACACAGCATGTAAAAAGTAAGCTAAGCAGCTAACAACAATCAGAGTAGTTTATTTAGCTTAATTGGAAAGACTTCTTGTTTGAAGGCTGATTTTACCGTGAGAATCCACAGTGTTATGGGACTTCATGGAATCAGTCACAAAGTCAGCAATTTCTGTTAAAATGCTAAAATGAGCTTCATGAAGTCTGTTTGAAGATTCCCTTTTGTCTGAACTGTTTACAAAATGTCCTCCCTTGAGTTTTTTCAAGAATTTGATGCAGGATACTGACAATGTGTTTCTGTTTATTTTTTATTCTATTTTTGAGTTTTGATTCTTTCAGATTTTCTTTGTGGGTGACGTTTATTATTGTCACATAACACTGTCTAATCTTTTCTACAGGTAAAGAAATGTCATCATAGCTTTATTTTCATCCACAGATTTGAAGCAGCACCATGGAGAAAGCAAAACTTAAGAGACACGTTGTTCAAGAAATTAAAGAAGCTCTACAAAACAATGACAAAGAGATGGCTTGGACAAGGGGGAAAATATTCCTTTAAATTTTGCCATCAGGGCGGCTGGCTCTGGTAAATGCACCTTCATTAATGCCATCAGAGTCACCCCCAGTTAAATCCAGTTCAAACCAACTGAAATCAGGCCTGGCAATGCAAATCCACTCTCGATGCAGCTCGAGGTAAACACAACAGATTTATATCTTTTCGCCGTTCAATGACGGACATTCAGCTTTCACACACACACTCGAGACATTCACAGCACCGTAGTCGGGTTATGGTCGGTCGGTCATTCTGAGGGGATATGCAGCCAACTTTGACGGACTCCTGACAAGGAAGAGGATGAGACGCTCCAGGAATTCCCTCACGGAAATAATGCTCCAGGTACAATCCTTCTTCGTCCTACACGGACTCGGAACACAAGGGCGCGGGGTGGTAGATCAGAGCGAGGCAGCGGACTGACATGATGCTAAAAACCATGACAATGCCGCCGTCTTCCTCATACACTGTCCCCCTCCGCGTCTCCAGAAATGCTCAGCTATGCTATTTCCTCGATCTGAGTTTGAACGGCGCGGCAAGAGTGGAGATTGGTGCTGCCAGGATCGTGGGTGTGGACATTTACTCGTGAGGGCTGTCCACAGGATGGTGGGGGCTGTGTGATGAGTGTGTTTGAATGGGGTTGCTACGGCAGGAGGGAGGGAGCATGGAGCAGCTTGCTGCTTTTATGAAGCAAAACAAAAGTTTGCCTGTCCAAAAAAATATATATATATTGCACGTCCTGCGATGTGACTATCGTGCATGTGCACATCATGATGGCGATGTTCAAATGATATATTGCCCAGGCCTATGTTTAACATAGCTGAGCACTGTGTTAAACCAATCAAATGACTGCCTCTCCTTGCCTTTAAATGCGCTGCGGCCGAGGCGCAGCGTCTGATTGGTCTGAATGATCCTCACCACCGCGGAAACAGTGTGCTGGAAGGACCCGGTAGCTGAGACGGTCAGAGCCGCTGTCTCTTTAGCAACCGGGAGAACGGACTGGCCATCGGGGCGCGCAACACCTGGGACAGATGTAATCTGTTCCTTTGCCATTTATAGGAATACAAAATTAAGAGACAGTTACACAGCAGCAGGCTAACCCCTTCATCATGCTTGTGACCCACCTGCACTCCTAGTTTGTCATCGCCAAATAGCAGAGCCTTTGGTGATATACTGTATACTCTCTTGGTGTCTCCGCCTCACCCCCAATTTCCACCACATGTGAAAGCGCTGCGCTGGGCCGCGGAGCGGAGCGCCGCGGAGCTCAATCCAGAGGGGGAGGGCTGATCCCCGGAGAGCCACGGCTCTCATGAGAATAGCAATGTCACACGCTCATAAAACATGTTATAGACTGAGAAAAGCAATAAACAACACCTCACTTCACTTCTCTGAGGACCCTCTGCTGGTCCCAACCACACAGCTTCATGAATTATTCAACTTCTGTCCGCCTATATCCGTGTAGAAAGACTATGGTGTCATGCATGCAGTGTTATATATTTCTGTACCTCTACAATTCACTTTTCTTCGTCCATGGTGTCGTGTTGTCTCTGGGACCCTCTGACCAACTGCTGACCTGAAGCTTGTGCTTCGGTTTCGGACGTAATGACAATTAATTGAGGAAAATAACGTGCAAAAGTCAGTGCATTGTGTTTTATTTTTAAACTTCCAGTTACTCCACACGGTGACTTTCTGCCTGGTGCTTTCTAAATGACTCTTAATTTAGGAGGTTTGGAAGCGGCAGCAGAAAATAGACCTGAAGCGTATCTCGTGCCTAAGGCGCGCAGGCGCCAGGATTGGCGGCCTTGCTTACTGAAATTGCCTGATAGACTACAATGGGGCGAAGTGCTCCACAGGGCGCTTCTTGCAGAGCGGCGCTTTCGCGTCCGGTGGAAATTGGGGGTCATCCTTCTTGCAATAATGTAGCCTAACTCCATCTTTTTAGATCACGTTAAAAATAAAGACTAAAACAGAATATGGTAAATCCTTAGTGACAAACATTTATTTTCTCTCTTTTTTCTCCGTCTTTTTTCTCCCTCTTTTCTTTGAATTTAATCAGAAGTCAGATATATACTCAGTATTGCATGTTAAGACTGTTTTTTGTTGACTTGTAAGATTTGCATCAAACTTCCAGCTGCCGTCAGGTTAAGTTTCAATTATGACAAATGGCTTTAATCCGACATCAGATGTGACGGGACAGTTAATATAGACACAAATGTATATGCTGGTTCAGACTGTTACGTTAAATAGTGATTGCTGTGATTGTTTATTGCATTAAAACACCCGACACTCTGGAAACCTGCCTCTGAGGGTTTGGTGACGTGTGCGCACATGTGCGCCTGTCACCAAATTGCAGCTGCGGAGGGTGTACTTTGCCTGCGCCGAGAATAGACCAGGTTGGAGCTGGTGAGCTTTCAGCGCCCCTTCCGCACAGTTTTTTGGCACGAAATTGTCACTGTGGCAACATGTATCTGTCGGCACCTCCCCTGGTGTGCCTTCACCTCCCCCTGGCGCGCCATCACACCCATCTCTGCGCAGATGGTCTACCAAATTATCAAACTGGCAGCGCCGCTGAATGAAATTAACACCGCGCGGGGTGCGCCGACTCCGCGCACCCTGCGCTGTGCCACGAAATGAGGGCCCCTTGACTCCAATTAAGGTGTCAACCCATATCAAGGATGATCAGAAGAAATGTACAATGCCTCAGTTAAAAAACAAGTGTCACAGTAAAGGGTCTGAATTGTTGTGATCCATATGTCCCTGCAAAAGCCTGCACCAAAGTTTGGCTCCCCCGAGGTTTCACACGTAGGTGTGGACCCTCTGATAAGAACAAAAGATCCTGCCCTGCTCTGCATTCAAGCTCAATTTTTCTCTTTCTGAAGAGGATACAGGTCCTCTCCCAGCAAACATGCCTGCAATGGCCCTGTACTGGCCCACTTGGGGCCGCCTTAAGGGTCCCCAGTGGGCTGCCCGCGCAGGTCCCCTGAGACTTTGCTCATTGGCAAAACGTTGGCCCTTAAGTACTGGCCCTGCATGGACAGCCCTCATTATGCCCTAAGGGAGCCTGCACTGGCCCTGTATGGGCCCACTTAGGGCTGTCTAGAGGGCACACAGCAGGCAGCCCGTACTTAGCCCTTATGAAGCCCTCACTGCCCTCACTAGGCCCACACTGACTTTTCAGTTAAATCCCCATTTTAATTTACAACAACATAATAGTTCCACACATGAGTGTATTTCATCTAATGAAGCGAAGCCTGCGAGCTAGTTCAGGCAGACAACTCGAGCAGCGCTGCTATTCACATGTCACATTCACATATCATACGTCACACTCCTTACATCAATCCTCCAATCACACTCTCCACCTCTCAATTGTATGCATGGAGCAGCATACAATTGAGGTGTATTTAAACTGGGAGTTTACCCATCTCTCACTCTGCTCGGCAAACGTCTATGCTGCCAGACACTGATTTGCTGCGTGTTCTTTCACCTGCTTTCTCATGATCGTCATCATACCTTTTGCTCCGGTGATCCTGATGTCTCTCGTCGTCTCCGATTCACTGAGTGAGTCTCAGCGGTCATGGGAGGGCGCTGGGCTTAATCCTGAAACCCCAGATTCAGTCCCTGAAGTTCGCTTTGCGAATGAATCAGACCCGCTCGTCTTCGCCGGATCTGCCGCACATCCGCAAACAACCCTCCGGATGATCCTTGCGCCGCCTCTTGGAAGAGCTCTACGCCCGTAACATCACTGCGCCAGCCTGCTTCAGCCATGAAGACGTTTTCAATTGTTTGATGATCCAGCAGAACTCCAGATTCCTTCCGGGGGGAAGGTAAGCGCCAGGTAAAGTGCACTGCCATTGTCCCTCCTGAGCTGGAGCCTGGCGCTGCCTCCCATGCGAAGCAGCCAGATTCCGGCTTCTCCACAGACGCGTCCGCCCGGTCTGCACCAAGTTAAATCAGCGCTGAACACCATGGAAAACAACGCCACGCCATGTGAGCCACCTGGGTCCCTCTCCCGTCTCCATAGCTCAACGCCCGACACCTGTTGCATCCCGGTTGACGGCATATCGCAAAGGACCCTGGGATTTGCAGTTCCAATCCTGCCAGGGGTTCTCGGTTCCAGCCTGCTGCTGCTGCCATTCCTGGTTCTCTAAGGAATCAAGTCTGCTCGGGTAATCTCATTCCGTAATCTTTAATATTTGACACAATGATTGAATTATGTCTTCTTCAGGGTATGTTAGATCATCTGCTCGTATCATTATTTTAATCATATTTTATCTCTTTTATTCATTCATCTGAGATGTTATGGTTAATCATACACCCTAGTACATAATTATTTAAAGCAATTTTATAAAACTTTGCTCTTATCTCAACAGGTCATAATATTATTTTAGTGAAGAATCTGCTGTGTGGTTCTGAATTTGCATACAAAGATACAGTACGAGGTGTGAAGACTTTTCAGTAGTTCTAAGTCAGACTCAGTAATATTTATTAATCCCCAAGGGGAATTCGGTCGTTTTAGTTGCTCTCATACACACTATAGCAGTGGAAATATCTGATTAAGACATTAGAATAAAGGAGCATTAATTTAACTAAACTAAAACAAAGCAGAATTAAAATAAAGTACAATAGAATAAATACAACCAAAATGAAAAGAAAGGGGTTGTAACATGCAGTTCCTTTAAGCAATATCAACTTCCTTATGAAAGAAATAAGTAACAATTAAGTAAAGTGAGACTCTGAATGAGATGGAGGTATAATCAGTATTAGCAATTAATAATTTTACAGCACAAAGGTAAAGGTAAAGCTAAGGATAGTGATCCAAGAATGTTCAAGTTCCTTACTCTGGCAGAATTTAAAGAGGCCTGTGGTGTTTTGAGACACCATTGTTAAGTAAATCTGCAACGCAGAGAGAGGAATTTGTCACCTACTTAGCTATAAGTCAGGTCTTTCCTACAGTGGTTCTCTTTTAAGGGAATATGGCTTTTAATGAGCATAATCAGCATGCTGCTAGAAAGCTGAAGGTTTTACTTGGTTATTATTACAGAAACAAGTCCTGTTTCTCTTTTGTTAAAAAGAGAATTATTGAGTCTAAATTTACCTCTTCTTGATATGCTGATTTTTTTATACATGAGTGTCTCTGCTCAGTCTTTAAATGTTGGACAGTGTTTATCATGGAGCTCTGAGAATTATCACAAACTGTGGATTTCTGACTCATCACTGACCTCATACTCTAAAGTCAGTTGGACTTCCTTAATTGCGTGAGCGTGGGCACTGGTATGTGTTCATTTACAAAGCCATTGTTGATAAAATGGCTGACTATCTGTCCTCCTTATTAATCTTGATGGATGGATTACATAACCTGAGATCATTGAGCTTTATGCAGTTTGTTGTTACCAAAGTCCGAACTGATCTGGGAAGGGGTTTTTAGCTTCTCTGCACCTTCTGCATGGAATAATCTGCAGACTGAATTTAAGCTGCAGAGCTCGGCATCTCTGAATGTTTTTAAATCTGCAATGAAAGCTCTGGAATACAGAGTTCTGAATGTCACAGCTTTAACTGATGGCTTTTATTGTTTTCTCTCTTCCTTGTACTGTTGAGTCTGTGTTTTGCTGCCATTCTTGGTCAGGTCTCCCTCGGAAAAGAGATTTGCTGATCTCAATGGGACCAACCTGGTTAAATAAAGTTTAAAGAAAGGAAGAAAAAAAAATCTTTTATAAAATAAATTAAAATAAAATGAAATAAATTAATTAATTAAAAATAAATTAATACATAATATATATATATATATATATATATATATATATATATATACATATATGTACATACATACATATCACTTAATAATAATAATAATAATAATAATAATAATAATAATAATAAATAAATAAATAAATAAATAATTAAATTAATAAATAATAACCCCTGTCTGAAAATCTTCAGTCAGCCCTGCTAGATCCAGAAATAGAGGACAGGCTCCATCAAAAGAAGTTTCAAAGGCTGCATGGTTGGTCCTTTCTCAAAATCCCCCTTCTCTATTTCAGGGTGAGCCCTATGGGGGTCTTGACAAGGAATATTCACTCTAAAATACCTCACATCTCTCAGCTCCTCAGGATACCTCAGTCCAAAGCAAACAGCCTAATTCCACCTGAATCATTGTCTTTACACTACGCTTCTGTAGATAACGCTGTGCAATCATTAATCAGCTGGGGCTGGTGCATGGCTGGGGGAAGCAGACAATACAGATGCCTTCAAGTCATTCCACTCCACTCATCTCGGTAGCATCTTTGGCATTAAGTGGCATTCAGTTATTTCTCTGTTAAGTAACCTTTTGCTGTCTTAGTAGCCTTAGCACTTGTCGTTCTTATGAGGCTCAATGTTGAATTCTGTACATGTGAAAACTACCTTTGCTTTGCTCCGTCAGCCACAGTCCAAAAGACAGAGCAGTTTTAACGAAGGCTGTTGTTCAGATCTGCAGTTTGGTCTTTGCTCTGCAATGAATGGAATAGAATTTCTTTCTTTGACTATGTTGAGTCTTTAGATTCTCTCCAGTTTATACTGACGCTGCTCCATCTGTTAGTTTTGGGGGTTTCTATAATGAGTGGTTTGTAGATGTCTGGCGAACAAAATACTGACCCTCAAGGATCCTAAATCCACTGCCCTCTATGAGCTTTACCCAGTAGTGATGCTTGCTCTGAACCAGGTCTCTTTTAATCCTCAGTATGATCTCACCTTTTCTGATTTGAAAATAGAAAGGACATGTATGCCTTATCCTTGAAGCACTCAAATCTGACAGATCTCACCAATGCACTCATATCAAATTGCAAAACTAAAATTTTTTTGTCCTTTCTCTTCTATGATGAATTATCTGCATCATCGTTCCCCTTCTCAACCATCATCCCCTGGTTCATCAACGGTCACAAACCTATGACGAGATCCTGGTTCTCTTCAATCTGCGAGTTTCTGTTGAGCTGTGGCCTGCCTCCTGGACACTATTCCCTTCACTTCCTGAGGACTGGTGTAACCATGTCAGCATTGCTTCATCTGCCTACCACCACACTGGAATCCCTGGCACGCTGGTCCTTTACTGCACATCAACGCTAAGGAGACTTCACAAGAAAGTCATCCTGGCTGCTCAAAGCTCATGAGTTCCTGCATTTAATATTTAAAGATTGCATCCAATTGCTGCATAACTCTGTACTGCATATCAGGTGGCGTGCTGGGGTTAAGTATGTACCAATTCATCATGCTTGCATCTGCATTCTCTAGGTAGTATGTTCCCCTCAGCGGGCGCTGGGAGGAATGGCGACACGGCGGCTGGTGCTTGGGCCCACACGTAGTTCACTAGGTAGTATGTTCCCCTCAGTGGGCGCTGGGGGGAATGGCGACACGGCGGCTGGTGCTTGGGCCCACACATAGTAGTCACTAGGTAGTATATTCCTCTCACAGCAGGCGCTGGGGGGAATAGCCACACATAAATCTCATCAGCAGCGCCAGGCTCCTGTCAGTTATGCTTTGGGGGTATTCTCATATGTTTTGCTCATCACTCCTCCATGCCTTCATGTAAACATTTCTGCAAAGGAGTGATGAAACTGGAGCCTGGACGCCAAACCTGTAACATGTATATGCAGCTACAATAAAACAATTGAACGTGAGTTGACTGACTGAAATGAAGCAAAGCCTGCGAGCTAGTTCAGGCAGACAACTCGAGCAGCGCTGCTATTCACATGTCACATTCACATATCAAACGTCACACTCCTTCCTTACATCAATCCTCCAATCACACTCTCCACCTCTCAATTTGGCGGTGTATTTAAACTGGGAGTTTACCCACCTCTCCCTCTGCTCAGCAAACTTCTATGCTGCCAGACACTGATTTGCTGCGTGTTCTTTCACCCCCACCTCCACCCCAGCATCCACCTGCAGGCTCCAGGGGTGTTCTCATATGTTTTGCTCATCACTCCTCCATGCCTTCATGTAAACATTTCTGCAAGGAGTGATGAGACTGGAGCCTGGACGCCAAACCTATAACATGTATATGCAGCTACAATAAAACAATTGAACGTGAGTTGACTGACTGAACTAGTGTAGTTTCATAAATCTAAAATGGATGCGGTCATTGATGTTTGCACTGTAAAAAATGTACAATAGTCAAAAGGATTCAAATTAATTCATTTATTAACTACAAACACATTACATTTAATGAAAAATGTTCTACCCTGCACATTACAGCCTTAATGATTCAAGACAACAATGAAGAGACTAGGGCTGGGCTACATGTCCTAAAAATAAAGTCCCCAATTTTTTTCCTAGCGCTAGATTTTATGATTTTAAGAAATGTATTTATTTATTTTTCCTAATTAAAAAAAAAAAAAAACTCCCAGTGACAGTTATCGATATATTGCCCAGCCCTAACAAAAACTTGCATACTGTTGGTGACAATATGCAGTCCTAATAAACATGGTTAACAGAACATGAGAGAACTGCACTCAGTAACAAGTGGCACATTTTTTTAGCCCATACTTCAAACAAGGAAAAAGCAAAAAATGCAAAACTCTGACCTCTGATGCTGACAATATATTCTTGTGTGCTGCTAACATGTCTATGCTTCTATTGAGATGATGCATTGATTGGCAAAGCACATTCTCCCCCAAAGGTCTCATGGTAGTCACGATGGTAGCGCTTCTTCGTCCTTCTGTCTCTTGAATTCCGTAGCAGCACCTTAATCTCATCCTCAACTTCAGAATCCTTTGGACTTGGCTGGAGGGCCCATTTTCTTACAGCCTCTACAACATAAAAGGAAAGGGGCCAATAAAAATACTGTGTGTAGTAGGCAGTTCGTATGTGCTATTTGTAATATTAAAGTGTGTGTTTGAGTGAGTAGAGAAATACCTTAATCTCTTTACTCAGTGTTACAAACCAGGAGGTCAAGATCAACTCTTCTTCTGTCTGCACTGCTTGGTTTCCGTCTCTGTTCTGGCTGAAAGTAGGAAAGAGGAAGAGAAACAGAGGGGTGGTTTGAGAGAGGAGTAGAAAAGGAGCAGATCAAGACATGGGTAATTTTTTGTGAAAGACAATAAGCATGTTACAGTCTCTTTATTCTAGAATCCACATTGTTTGAAGTTAACTTTTCACATTATTAACATATCTGGGTGTGTTATTTGTTGTACAGGGCTCCAGACTGCGACCAAATGGTCGCTTTTGCAGCAACTCTTGAGACATCACAAGCATATTTAGCAAACCACATCAGAGTTTCTCTCTCTGTACTATTACCTGATCAACAAACATCTGCACTGAAGAAAACCTGCAAGTAGTATTTAAACTGTGCACTGTGTCAGATAGAGGCACACAACAAGGTGCATACTATCACCACAAAGTCATTTATTAACCACTACTTTTTAGAAAGAGATGAATTTATATGGTTAACTAGACATTAAAAAAATAATAATCAGGGCCACAGGGCTACAATTACCCTCTCTTCTGTCTCATGACTGCAGACTAGCAGCTGAGGTGTTTATGCCACAAACTTTTTCTTTTTTATAACAACAGCATACATGCCCACCATCCAGTGCTGTAGGCTTATTTTAGTGGGTCAACTCTGACATTATGGATGATTGTCCATACACTGAAGATATTTCTGCCACATTTTCACCTGATTTATACACTGTCCACTGAAAACAGCTCTGAGACCCACTTATGGCCCCCCACCCACAGGTTGAGAACCGCTGCAGTAGTAGATTGTATCTGGAGCTTGATCCTTCAGAGATTGTTTTTATATAATGGTCAATACGTGAGACAGGATACCTCAGGATAGATTTATCATTTAGAAAACAGTGAGTGAGTGAAACAGAGGGTCAGAGCTGGACGGATGAAGAACGTTGAGTTTTGATTAATTAAAAAGCTGACTCATGAGCTCTCAAGACACCATTTGAATTATAAAATCACACAAAGTGACTGATTATCATCCTCTGTCCCAGCGATGCACGTCTGCCTGCGTCTTGACGCACACGGAAGAGAGCGCGACCAAAACCGCCGAGTGAGGGATTTAGGTCAAATGTTCACATGGACATTGGCTGCACTGCAAAATTACCTTACAGACAGACAACAGCGGTAACAGCCACACTTTAAATGGAAGATATCAGACCTGTAGTCCACAGGGCGGATCACGGCTGCATCAGACAGCGGAGAATGCGTCCTTTTGCGCGTAACGGGGCCCCTGTGGCGGCGCTGCTCCCTCCGTCTCCCATCTCCTGTCCATAAAAACACGGTACGGAGAGACAGAGCCGTTAGCTGAAAAAAGTATAGATCCACACCGAGGAAAGTGAAGAGACCCAGGCAACTGAAAATTCATTCCCGGACCCCAAAAACTTTCCCCACACACACACTCACACATGTGAACTCGCTCCCTCTACAACATGGGACATAAAAGTTAACGGTAAAAGAAATATGGACATTAAGCACACAACGACGCGCGTGCTCTACCCCGAGGAGTTTTGAAAATATTGGCGCTGTCTCAGAAACGGCCAAATGCCGCCGTCTGGGCGCAGTTTGGAGCCCCGATTTAAACTGCAGTTGACAGTAAATTAAATACTCTCACGGTCCACCATGGTAATCTGACATGAGGAATATGAGGAAAGGATTGATAAGGACCAGTAGTCTAACCTTACATGTATTTTTTGCTGAGTCAAGCTAAGCTACATCGTCAAAGGTTAGCTAACACTTGGCATACCTTTGAAAAAATCGATTTGGTCCGAATTAACTAAAACAGATAAGATTACATGAGAACACACACTATGACAATATTCACATTAACACTGAACTTTAAGAAAGATCATAACAGTTAAAAGTTTAAACTCACCTCGGTAAAATGCCGCCTTCTGACTGAAGAAGTAACCGTTACTCTGCGGATGGGGCTGAGCATGTGATGAGGCTCAAGTGCGTAGGGATACAGTAAGTGGCACCTCTTCAGCAGAAAAATAGTTCCAAGCACGTCGAGCTCAGTCAAAGTCGGTAAACTTTACTTTTTTGTCTTAAAAATAAATACTAAACAAATAAATAAAAGCATTTAATGTTGTTCCTGATATACAGGGTCAGATATGTCAATTGAAGCTTTTAGTCATTTTTGTTTTAATTCAGTTTTCAATGTATTTTTTTTATTCTTCTGACCTTAATATTTTTGGTAGGCAGCCAGCCATATTTTAACAGCAACTTTAAATTTAAACCGTTAATTGTGGACCATGATATACCTCTATTAAAATTGTAGACTTTTCTTGTTAAGAACACAAAGTAATATTTGTTCATGAGTTTTTATGTGATCATGTGCAGACACAATCCAATTCAAATATTGGATTTTTTATGCATTCTGTGCAGAGGTTATAAATGAAGAGTCTCTCTGAATTTTCAGTTGCTTTTTTTTTTTTTTTTTTTTTTTTTAAGAAAGAAAAGGCGCCAAAGCATGAGAATTTACTTTGGGCTGCCCGCACAAAACCAGCATGGGCCCAAAGGTACAAAAGTTGCTCTGGACCCAAATGGGCTGGCCCACAGTGGGCCAACGTGGGCTTTCTGTGGGCATTCCACTATTGTGGGCTGCTTGTGGAGAGCCCTCAGTGAGCCCAGAGCTTTGGGCTTTGCAGGGGCAAAACAGCACTGGGCCTGTGTGGGTTTAGTATGGGCTGGCCCTAGCCCACAGTGCCTGCAGAAAGCCGGGGCCCACTGGGGCATGTTTGCTCAGTCTCTCTTCCTCAATCAAGGAGTGAAGCTCACTCTCTTTCTGAACCGTGGAGTGAAGGGGACAAAACTTCCTTCTCAGCTCTTTCTCAGGAAACAACCTCAAGACTTCTTCCACAGTCCTGCACAATGCAGACTGTAGCATCATAGGTGACACAAGAGCCTGCTTAAGGAACAGGAGTTCCTGATCAAAACCAGAAACAACACCACAGAGTTAGCATCAAGCTGCTAACTCAAGGGGCAAAGGAGAAACCTGTGGACTTCAGAGCCAGGAGCTGGAAGGATGGACCGGCCTGGGACCCACTGAGAAACCATCAAACTTGCAGTACTGGACTTTGCAGAGCAGAACCCAAACGGACACTTTACCTCCCATGGACTTGGTAATATAACTGGGCCTTACAGACTTTAGCATAGCACAGCTAGGCACAGGACTATTCAGCTTAAACAATCACTGCATTGCTTTACTTAATATGTTCTTAGAGCTTTAAGCTATAGCTAACTTCTGCGTAGTTACATTACTGTTTCATGTAGAGGCATCAATCTAACAAAAGAGACCATTTCTGACCTCCACACTCCCCATGTGGTCCTGGTCATAAATGCCTTTAAGCCATGCGGCGTTGACACCTTTAGAGGCAGCCATCTTGCCTTTGTTTGTTACACGTACACACACACACATATAGACACACTCACACACACTTAGAGATAGGATTTTGTTAGCTTAGGTTTTAATGTTTTCATGTTTGTCAATAAATGATTTTAAACACAAAGTCAGTTGCTGGTCTGTTAATGTTGTATAAGAGTGAATCTTGCCAACCTCTTCTCTGCAGAACTACCAATCCTTCAGCTTTAACTGACAATTCATTAGGTAACTTTGGTTATATTTATTAAATTAATTATAAATCATGGTTCCAAATTAATAGTCAGTTACCTTAATGAGACAAACTTAATAAATTGACTATCATTTTTCCTTTTATAGGTGGTTTCTCGAGGTTTAATGTAAATTAAATCCCATTACTTAATTTAAGTAAGTATTTCTGATAGCCAGTATTATTAAGTAAAACAGTGAATAGTTGTCCACTGATCATAAAGCACAACAGAATACTTATGACCATGTGATGTTTCAGTATTTCTTTTTTAATTAATCTTCAAAAAATTCTACATTTACGTTGTTTTCTTTTCAATATGGGGTGCTTTGAGTACATTTCAGTCAGTCAACTCACGTTCAATTGTTTTATTGTAGCTGCATATACATGTTATAGGTTTGGCGTCCAGGCTCCAGTCTCATCACTCCTTGCAGAAATGTTTACATGAAGGCATGGAGGAGTGATGAGCAAAACATATGAGAACACCCCCTGGAGCCTGCAGGTGGATGCTGGGGTGGAGGTGGGGATGAAAGAACACGCAGCAAATCAGTGTCTGGCAGCATAGAAGTTTGCTGAGCAGAGGGAGAGATGGGTAAACTCCCAGTTTAAATACACCGCCAAATTGAGAGGTGGAGAGTGTGATTGGAGGATTGATGAGAGGAGTGTGACGTGTGATATGTGAATGTGAAATGTGACGTGAATAGCAGCGCTGCTCGAGTTGTCTTCCTGAACTAGCTCGCAGGCTTCGCTTCATTAATGAGGAAAAAAATATTTAAATGATTTTAGGAAATAGCTGCAATAAAACAATATGTGAAAAATTGAAGGGAGTCTGAATACTTTCCGTACCCACTGTATATGATTTATCCAGTTAAGACTTCGAGAAACAGTTAAATGATGTGCATGGGACACATGTAACACTGAACCAGGGATCCTGAGAGGCCTGAGGAGAGACTGGACTTTATTCTGTTGACCTTGACCTCACATAAACACAGCAAAGTGTATCCACTGGATTAAACAGTGTAGTCAGCATAATGAAAAGATAAAAAATAATGTCTACATTATTTCAAGACCACAAAACTTTCGCAGAGTCGGCTGTAAAATTATCATTCTAAAAAAATTACATAATTGTTATTAACTAGTAAATGACATCATGATGAAGCAAACTTTGTTTCACAGCTGTGTCTACCTAGTCACTGTTACATCAGCTCATCATTTCTTTTCAAGTAATTTCAGCGTAACTATAATTCATCTCTCTAACATTACAGGGAACAGGAGTCAAGAACGCAATTTATACACAGTATATATGTGTGTGTGTGTGTATATATAAATATATATATATCTATATATATATATATATATATATATATATATATGTATGTATATATATATATATATATATACATATATAGACAGATAGATAGATAGATAGATAGATAGATAGATAGATAGATAGATAGATAGATAGATTGATTGATAGATATAGATATATAGATATATATGACATCATTAAATGTCTGACACATGCAAGGTGTCACGGTGGTCCACAAAAGTATTTTAACACTCAGGGTCAGGTGTAAAAAAGAATCAAATCTAAGGAGCAGACCACCATGTCCTTCTTTTACTTTCCACTTATCTGTAAAGCCACACAGGCTCTGACTATTCATTGTATCTGAACATCATACTGCTGCCAGACGGCTCACCACATTTCCCTGAAGTACCACTGTCCTAGTCATTGAAATTTTTGGTGAAGTGCAGGCCAGTTTGTCATGCTCGTACCATGATGGTTATTATCCTGTCATTACACAACAATTGAACAGGGTCATTTAGAGCTGCAGAACCACAGAGAAGGAGATGCCATCAGTGATACGCTCTGTATGCTCTCATTCATGTTCAGCTGGTTCTCATTCCTGCTCCGAGTGGGTGTGTTTTACCAGCAGAGTTTTTTTCTGAGCAATGGACCATGGCATGTGCCAAAAAGTTTACTTCGTTCCTCACCTCAATGTCAGTTTAAGGACAAACTCATGAAAGGTTATATAATTTTGTTTTACTGCATGGCCGTGAGTGATCAAAGTCCTCTTCAATAAGCCCCGTTTCAGTCATTGATGCCAACGTGACCTCACATGGTCAAAGTACCCTTCGATAAGGCCTCTTTCAGCAGAGTCATCTTTGATAACATATACATTGCGGACAATGTCAAGAGCAACATGATTTATATGACTGTTTAATTGCCTACGTGGCAGTGGCATGATTTCCCTGAACTCTGATAGCCTGTTTTATACCTACTCAGAAATACTATACTTCAGAACAGAATGTCACTTTCGAACAGCTTGAACCTACATTTGATATTTATTCAACTATCTGGCTCAATATTGTTACAACAGAATAAAATTATCCCAATAATTATTCAAATAATTCTATAACAAAGGCATCATGTAGATATTTAAAAATAGGCCTTATGACTTATTCTTGGGAAACCCCAAATTATCTTATTATACCCTCAGATTGATGATTACCAACAGACACATACTGTATTAGTCATAGCCTCTGAAGGATCTGAAGAGACAAAACACACTGACACGTTTTTCTCAACTCTCATTAGTAAGTCATACAATAGAGGACTAACAGGCTCTCAGGTTCTTTGTCTATATACTGTATTAAAAAATCTTTAAACTCTGATCATCTCACACTACTGGATCATTGTTGGTAAAATGAGTTTTACAGTTACAAAACCCAAAACCAGTGAAGTTAGTACGTTGTGCAAATAGTAAATAAAAACAGAAAACAATGATTTGCATATCCCTTTCAACCTATATTCAATTGAATACACAGCACAGACAAGATACTTAACGTTCAAACTGGTAAACTTTGTTATTTTTTGCAAATATCAGCTCATTTGGAATTTGATGCCTGCAACATGTTTCAGAAAAGCTGGCACAAGAGGCAAAAAAGACTGAGAAAGTTGAGGAATGCTCATCAAACACTTATTTGGAACATCCCACAGGTGAACAGGCTAATTGGGAACAGGTGGGTGCCATGATTGGGTATAAAAGCAGCTTCCCTGAAATGCTCAGTCATTCACAAACAAGGATGGGGCGAGGGTCACCACTTTGTGAACAAATGCGTGAGCAAATTGTCCAACAGTTTAAGAACAACATTTCTCAACCAGCTATTGCAAGGAATTTAGGGATTTCATCATCTACGGTCCGTAATATCATCAAAAGGTTCAGAGAATCTGGAGAAATTACTGCATGTAAGCGGCAAGGCTGAAAACCACCATTGAATGCCCATGACCTTCTATCCCTCAGGCGGTACTGCATCAAAAACCGGCATCACTGTGTAAAGGATATTACCACATGGGCTCAGGAACACTTCAGAAAACCACTGTCAGCAACTACAGTTCGTCACTACATCTGTAAGTGCAAGTTTAAACTCTACTATGCAAAGCCAAAGCCATTTATCAACAACACCCAGAAACGCCGCCGGCTTCGCTGGGCCTGAGCTCATCTAAGATGGACTGATGCAAAGTGGAAAAGTGTTCTGTGGTCTGACGAGTCCACATTTCAAATTGTTTTTGGAAACTGTGGTCGTTGTGTCTTCCGGACCAAAGAGGAAAAGAACCATCCGGACTGTTATAGGTGCAAAGTTCAAAAGCCAGCATCTGTGATGGTATTGGGGTGTATTAGTGCCCAAGGCATGGGTAACTTACACATCTGTGAAGGCACCATTAATGCTGAAAGGTACATACAGGTTTTGGAGCAACATATGTTGCCATCCAAGCAACCTCTTTTTCATGGACGCCCCTGCTTATTTCAGCAAGACAATGCCAAGCCACATTCTGCACGTGTTACAACAGTGTGGCTTCATAGTAAAAGAGTGCGGGTACTAGACTGGCCTGCCTGTAGTCCAGACCTGTCCCCCATTGAAAATGTGTGGTGCATTATGAAGCGTAAAATACAACAACAGAGACCCCGGACTGTTGAACAACTTAAGCTGTACGTCAAGCAAGAATGGGAAAGAATTCCACCTGAAAAGCTTCAAAAATTGGTCTCCTCAGTTCCCAAACGTTTACTGAGTGTTGTTAAAAGGAAAGGCGATGTAACACAGTGGTAAAAATGCCCCTGTGACAACTTTTTTGCAATGTGTTGTTGCCATTAAATTTTAAGTTGATGATTATTTGCAAAAGAAAATAAAGTTTCTCAGTTCAAACATTAAATATCTTGTCTTTGCAGTGTATTCAATTGAATATAAGTTGAAAAGGATTTGCAAATCATTGTATTCTGTTTTTATTTACGATTTACACTACGTGCCAACTTCCAGAGGGCACATCGCTCCTTGACGTAGAAACCTCTACCCAAAGACCCTCCAAGACCCATTATTATTAACTTCCACGAGTGTACAACTCAGGAATTGGTACTGAAAGAGGCTTGGAGAAAGGGTAAAATATCAGTGGGCAACCGGGTGATTTACTTTGACCATGACTACACCGCTGAGATTGTCAAGAAGCACAAGGAATATAACCCAATTAAGAGAGTTCTAAAGGAGAAGGGAATATGCTTCCAAACCCCCTATACCAACATGAGAATCCACTGGGACACCGGAGTGAGGACATACAACAGCACAGATGCATCATGGCAAGAGTTACACAGACGGGGCTACCAAGTGGACCCGCCGCAGGTGTGTGAAAGAGAGACTGCGCTGGATTCACACCTGTCGGAGCTTCTTGGTTGGGAGCGGAGAGCAGACCGCCGGGAGAAAGACAGCTCCACTTCACAGAGAGCGAGGGAGAAACTGTGGGAGTTTCAGAGGGATAACACAGCGGAGAATGCCTGAGGTCTTCTATTTATTTTTTTATTTTTTTGGCTACACGCTACTCTCACAGCTGGTTGGTAATTTTCATCATTTGACTCTGCATTTTGGGAGGAAAAATGGCTCTTATGATTTCCATTTATTGTCAAAATGTTTATTTTTGGCCTAAAAAAACTTCATTACTGTCGGGTAAAGTGGTCTCATCCACTGTTATACTTTAGTTGGACTTATAGGATGGGGACAGTTCTTTTGCAAGAATTTATAACCATCTCTCTCATTGGGCCCTCTCTATACGAGAGGCTTAACCCTGGACCCTCCAACTGGGTCATTCAGGGGGAGACAGTTCCCCCCTCTTCTTGGAAGCCCATGTTCTCTTACTTCCTTTTCTGTAAAATAGTTGTTGTTATTATTGTTCCGTGTTTTCTCTTGGGGGAGATTATTGCCACTTGTGATGCTCATGTCAAGGCTGGATAGTTTAACGATCACATCTTTGAATGTTAATGGCCTTAGAAATCCGATTAAGAGAAGCAAAGTGTTGACAAGGTTAAAAAAAGATAATTCCCATGTTGTAATGCTTCAAGAAACGCACATGTCTAATGAAGAACACAATAAGTTGAAAAGGTTTGGGTATTCAGATTCCTTTTTCAGTGCATGCAAAAATAGTAGGAAAAGAGGAGTGGCTATTATGATGTCTAATACTCTGAATATCAGCTTTATTAAATCAGAAGGAGACAAAGATGGCAGATACATTTTAGTTAAGGGAAAACTTGAGAACATATTGGTCACATTTGCTTGTGTCTTTATACCTCCAGAAAGTGATAAAAAAAATCTTTACTCAGCTCTTTGATAAAATTGTCACTTTCTGTGAGGGTATATTAATCTGTGCCGGTGATTGGAACACAATCCTGAATTACTCATTAGACACAACCAGTAAAAAACAACACAAACAGCACATGTCAAAAAACCTCAACATCTTAATCAAGGAGTCTGGTAAGTTTGACGTCTGGAGGGATTTCCATGCTTCCGAGAAAGATTTTACCCATTTTCCAGCTACACACCAGATTCACTCAAGAATAGATTTCTTTCTTATGAATACTGTAGATAGACATCGGCTGAAAGATTGCTCAATAGGAACCTCGGATGTTTCAGACCATAACGCAATCTACTTAACTATACAATTAAACGACAGACATAAAAGCACATTATGGAGAATGAATATTGGGATTCTAAATAACACAACAACTGTTAAGGATATAAAAAGAGAAATTAAAGACTGTATCGAAAATAACAAAAATAGTGAAGTAGAACCAACAATAATGTGGGATACGATTAAAGCAATTATGAGAGGGAATTTGATTTCTAGGACAGCTTACATGAATAAAGTGAAGAGGCTAAGCTATGAAAAACTACAGGAAGATTTGAAAAAGTTAGAGAAACAGTCACAAACAAATCATGATGCAACATTGTCGAACCAGTAAAAAGAAATCAGGAAACAAATAGATGCAATTCTGACGGATGAACTTGAGGAGAAAATAAGATTCACAAAACAAACCTTTTATGAATCTGGCCCTAAAGCAACAAAGATCCTGGCACGACGCCTCAAAAATCAACAAATTAAAAGCTGTATATCTAAGATTAGGGACCCACTGAACAACATCACAACTTCTAAACCTCAGGAAATTGAAAATTGCTTCAAAAAATATGATATGACATTATATTCAGAACCAGATCCCCTGGATGATGAGATGATTAAAAAATATTTATTTCCACTGGATCTTCCCTCCATAAGCAAGGAACAAAATGAATCATTATCCACCCCAATTACAAGGAAAGAACTAGACAAAGCTATTAGCAATTTGAAAAATAATAAATGCCCAGGAAGCGACGGCTTCCCAAACGAGTGGTACAGGATCTTTGGGGAAGACCTTGCACCCACACTACTTATTTCTTTGAATTGGACTCTTAAATATGGTAAAATACCCCCTTCATGGAAGGAAGCGGTGATTTCCGTAATACCTAAGGAAGGCAAAGACAAAAAGCTGTGTGAATCTTACAGACCGATTTCCAGATTAAATGTAGATTACAAAATATTCACATCTATTATCACTACAAGGCTTGAACATCTTCTTCTTTACCTAATAGATGAAGATCAAACTGGATTTATAAAGGGCAGACAAACACAAGACAACATCGGACGCACATTACATATCATAGAACATATAAATAAAAGACATCTTAGTACAGCCTGGATTAGTCTCGATGCGAAGGCATTCGATAGAGTTAGCTGGTCTTTTCTCTATAACGTTCTAGAGAGATTTGGCTTCAATGACCAATTTATTAGATGCATAAAAGCTCTCTATAGTAGCCCTACTGCCAGGCTGAGGATCAATGGCTCTCTGACAGACAACTTTAATCTTAACAGAGGTACAAGACAGGGATGCTGCCTCAGCCCCTCCCTCTTGGCAATATTTATTGAGCCACTTGCTTAGAATATTAGAGAAAATGATGATCTGGAGGGGATTAACATAGCGTTAGAGGAACATCAAATAAGCCTGTTTGCTGATGATATCATCATTTATCTTAAAAACCCAAATGTAACAATGCCCAGACTTCTATCCACCTTGGAATACTATGGCATGATGTCTGGATACAAACTAAACATAAAAAAACACAGGTACTTTGCTTAAATTACTTTCCAAGTAATAAAATAAGGAACAAGTATAAGCTAAAATGGGACTCCAAAAGGTTAAAGTATCTAGGTGTAATAATTACACAGAACTTAGATGACCTGTTCAAATTCAATTACCATACTCTGATGGATAAAATTCAGAAAGATATAACAAGTTGGTCAACATTAATTTTAGATTTCAGTGCAAGGATAGAGGTGATAAAAATGAATATACTGCCAAGGCTGTTATATGTTTTCCTTTTGCTGCCCATTAGGATCCCAGAATCCCAGTTCTCTTCATGGAATAAATTAATATCCAGATTTATTTGGGCAGGCACAAAACCAAGAATAAAACTCAGAACTCTCCAACCAGAAAAAAAGCAAGAAGGTCTTGCCCTGCCTGACTTAAGACAGTACTACTATGCAGCTCAACTGTGATACATTGTCTATTGGTGTTCCCCAGAATATCGAGCCAAGTGGAAAAATATTGAATTCAAAATAGATAAATTGCCACCTCCCGTAAGATTAGGGACCAAAGGTTGTCTAGATATAAAGGAAAATAATACGATTTTGAGAACCACTTTGAAAACATGGTTTGAGATTGTTAAGAAAAACAAAATGCAAAATGACAGTAAATTATTAATATGGCCTTCTTATTCCTCTGACTTTGGCCCCAGTGTAATAGATGACACGCGTTTATAAGATGGACAGAGGGGCATAACAGCAATATGTACACTTGTTGTAGGGAAAACATTTAAGAACTTTGATAAACTCAAACGGAAATTTAAACTTGAAAACGGAGACCTGTATCGTTATCTACAGCTACGTAACTTCTATGACAAGGAAGTGAAGAGGCACTTATCAGCGGATATTAATGAATTGATTGTATTTTTGACGGGTGCCTATAAAAGTACCCCCTCAAAGATAGTATCAAAACTGTATAGCAGTCTCCAAAAATGCAATGGGAGAAACTCATTATATATCAAATCAAAATGGGAACAAGAACTCAATGTCATATTGTCAGAGAATGATTGGCTTTCCATGTGCAGCACACAACAGTCCTCCACTAGTTCTCGAGGATGGGGAGAATTTGGATGGAAGAATCTCATACGCTTTTTTATCACTCCACACATTAAGACTAAACAAACACAACAACAACAGAAATGTTGGAGAGGGTGTGATCATGTAATAGCCAATCATTCTCATATCTTTTGGACTTGTGCACAAATACAATTGTTCTGGAATAAGGTGACCAAAACAATGGAGGAAATTTTAAATCTAAGAGTGCCCAAAGACCCAGCCTTCGTATATCTGGGACTTATTCCTGTGGAAGTGATTGAAAGCAGAGATGTCTACCTATTTAAAATATTGTGTATTGCTGCTAAAAAGGCCTTGACAAGAAACTGGTTGAGAAGTGAACCTCCAGAGCCGAGACAATGGCTGGACATTGTTGAAGAAATATATGCCATGGAAAAAATGACTTTTCGTCTGAGAATTCAAGAAGGACAATTTGTTCTTAAGTGTCAAAAATGGACCTCATTTAAAATTAAATCACAGCCATACCCATAAGATGGAAGAAACGATATGTTATTTATTGTTACTCTTATTCTTAAATTTCACTTGTGTGTATGATATTTGAAAAAGGCAAAATAAAAAATTAAAAAAAAAACAAGCTAAATGAACTAGAAAGAAAACATAAATCAGACTTGGCAGAGGATACATTAAGAGAAATAACAAACATGAGGAATGAAATTAATAGTCTGACCACACAAGAAATCAAGAAAAACTTATATGTTTCTGAAACAGAGACACTATGAAAGTGGTTCTAAATCCATGAAAGTATTGGAATGGAAATTTAAAAAAAAAGATAGCGGAAAATACAATTCACAAAATAAGGGACCCAAGAACAAAAGTGATTAAAAATAAATTAAATGAAATTTTGGAAGCATTTGAAGTGTTTTATAGAACTCTATATTCAGAAGTCCCTAGTAAGAGTGTAACCCAAATTGACAACTTCTTGAATTCCTTAGGCCTACCCACTTTAGATGAAAAACAAAATGAAATGATGACTGCGAACATAACGGAAGAAGAATTAAAAGCTGCAATTAGTAGGCTTAGACCGAACAAGTCACCAGGATCTGACGGTTACACATCAGAGTGATATAAGGAATTTAAAAAAAGATTTAATACCTGTTTTACTTCCTACACTGAATTGTGCCTTTTTTGATTCGGTCAACAGGGATTTCCTTTATAGAGTATTATACAGATTTGGCTTCAATGATACAATTATCAAAAGTATACAGGCACTATACGATAACCCTACTGCTAGGGTCAAGGTAAACGGATATTTATCAAATAATTTTACTTTAGAAAGAGGCTGCAGACAGGGATGTGCTTGGTCGCCACTACTTTTCACATTAATTTTGGAACCTTTAGCTCAATACATTAGACAAAATGGAGATATTAAAGGAATCCCTATTAAAGAGACTGAATATAAATTGGCCTGCTATGCGGATGACATATTGGTCTATCTTGGGGACCCAACATACTCTCTACCTAAACTGATGCAATTATTCGAGCAATGCAGTCAATTATCAGGGTATAAAATTAATATAAGTAAAACTCAACTACTCTCATATAATTATAGCCCCCCTGGAGAAATTAAAAGCAACTATCCCCTGGCGTGGCACACAGAGTCCTTCAGATACTTAGGTATCATTCTACCAAAAGATCTTACAAAATTATCAGAACACAATTACTTACCTATACATAAAAAAATAAAGGATGACATAGCAAAATGGAACTTAATTTCTTTTTTTAGCCTCAGCTCAAGAATTGACTCCATTAAAATGAACATATTACCAAGGTTGTCATATCAATCAGTCAATCAATCTTTATTTGTATAGCGCCAATTCATAACAAGTGTTATCTCAAGACACTTTACAATAGAGCATAAAGCTCTTCATTTTATCGATACACATATAACGTAAAATATAAGGTAGAGAGAGTGTCAGACTCCCGAACTGGTGTCGGTAAATTGTTCCAGAGAAGAGGAGCCTGATAACTGAAGGCTCTACCTTCCATACTACTTTTGGAGATTGATGGTACCACAAGTAGGCCAGCATTTTGGGAGCGCAATGTTCTAGAGGGGTTGTAGAGCACTACAAGCTCTTTAAGATAGACTGGTGCCTGTCCACTGAGAGCTTTATAGGTGAGGAGAAGAATCTTGAATTCTATTCTATATTTAATGGGAAGCCAATGCAGAGAAGCTAATACAGGAGTAATGTGGTCTCTTCTCCTCGTTCTAGTCAATACATGTGCTGCAGCATTTTGGACCAGCTGAAGTGTCTTAAGCGACTTGCTGGGACAGCCTGAAAGCAGAGAGTTACAATAGCCCAGTCTAGAGGTAACAAAAGCATGGACCAGCTTTTCGGCATCGCTCTGGGACAGGATAGGCCTGATTTTAGTGATGTTACGAAGATGAAGATGAAAAAAGATGAAAAAAGGCTGTTTTTGAAATTTACTTTATGTGAGAGTTAAAGGATAAATCCTGATCAAATAGAACTCCTAGATTTCTAACAGTTGCGCTTGGTGCCAGACTAATGCCATCTATGACAGTTAAATCACTAGAAAAGGATTCTCTAAGGTGTCGAGGGCCCAGCACAATAATCTCTGTCTTGTCTGAGTTAAGAAGAAGAAAATTTCTGGCCATCCAGGTTCTGATGTCCTTTAAACAGGCATCTAGTTTATCTAAGTGGTTTGTCTCACCTGGCTTCAGTGATACATAAAGCTGTGTATCATCAGCGTAGCAGTGAAAATTAACAGAGTATTTCCTCATGATATCACCAAGGGGAAGCATATATATAGAGAAGAGAATTGGACCTAGCACCGAACCTTGAGGAAGCCTGTAGCTTACTTTAGTGTACACAGAAGATTTGTTGTTCACGTGTACAAACTGATATCTATTAGAACCTACTTTTGATGCACTATTGACGACTTTGGAAAGGAAAGGCAGATGTTACAAGTTCATAAATAATTTACATATTTACATTTTTAAAGATCTCATATTATGCTCTTTTTCTGCAGTGTAATATGGATCTTTGATGTCTTCATGAAGCCTTAGTAGCATGCTTTTGGTCAAAAAACTCAATAAAACAAGCACAGCACCATTGTCTCCAGGCTCTCTCTCCTCCTGCCTGCAGAACACTCGGATTTTGTGGGCGTAACTATATGCTATTGAGCCCCTGCTGAAACCGCCCCGCACTTCCGTGTCGGCGCAGTCGGCGCATGCGCGTGACCATGTCAACAGAGCTCTGTATTAGCGTCTGTGTTGCTACATGAGGAGCGCAGCACTGAACGCTTTAACCGAGTCAGAACCCGAAAATAAAAGGAACCAGGAGAGAGTCGAGGACCAAGGATAAACCGGGATATTTCTCAGTGGTCTGTATATAAAGTTTGTTTCTTCAATGCTATTATATTGACGAATTAAAGTTATTCTGCCGTTCCTCTCCCCCTCCCCCGTTGTTGTCGATGTTAGCGTGTCTGCTAGCAGACGTGCAGTGCTTAGACTGGCGTTAAAGGAAAAGTTTGGTTCCTGCAGCTTTTACATTGTTTATAGAATGAAGAACAACAATATACTCACCCAGAAGGCTTTCCTGATCCAAACAGTGCTTCAGGAGATATTTAGATCCAAAATCGAGCGGCGTACACCGATATAATGGTAGCCCGTAGGGCATAGATCGCCACTCCTAAAAACTGCATTAATCGTCCAAAAACTCATTAATTTCACCAATATTCCATCATGATTCGTTCCGGATGGTCCGCCATTGCAGTCTGTGTCACTCCACACAGCGCTGTGTGGCTGTGCTGACCTCTGAACTGAAGAGTTTGTTTACGTGCCCTTCGCGCATGCGCAGTACTCTCTGGAGCATTGCAATCGCTTCGTCCTTTCTATGAGCTCCTTATCTGTATACTCTGGCTCGAAATTTTAAGGACGTCCATCATATTCAAAGTTCTCCTCCACAACATCTTCATCCCATAGATATTCGTCCATTTTGCACAAAACTGGAAGAAGAAAGTCGATTTGTAGCTGCCGGTCTTCCCCTGAAACAATGAGCCGCACTGCGCATGCGAAGGGCATGTAAACAAACTCGTCAGTTCAGAGGTTAGTACAGTCACACAGCGCTGTGTGGAGTGACACAGACTGCAATGGCGGACCATCCGGAACGAATCATGATGGAATATTTTTTGAAATTAATGAGTTTTTGGACGATTAATGCAGTCTTTAGGAGCGGCGATCTATGCCCTACAGGCTACCATTATATCGGTGTCTGCTGCTCGATTTTGGATCTAAATATCTCCCGAAGCACCGTTTGGATCAGGAAAGCCTTCTGGGTGAGTATATTGTTGTTCTTCATTCTATAAACAATGTAAAAGCTGCAGGAACCGAACTTTTCCTTTAAATAGAGTCTAGTAAGGGGTAGAGTGAGCAGGTTACTGCAGAGACGTGAATTAACTAAAACCCCGATGTGAATTAACTTTCACTTCTAAGTAACACTGAAGGGGCCGTTGCTACTGATAGTGAAATAAGACAGAGAGAGGGGGTCTTCTCTATTGTTGTGATGTGTAAATAATGTCTGGGCTCTTCAGGGCCGATCAGAGCAACAGCCTGTTTTACAGAAATAACATTAGTAATGTGACTGACCCATCAGAATACAGCATTTAATAGAGCCATAGCCTTTAGTGACAGTACCAGTAACTGAGAACGTTTATTAGCTGTAACTCTAAGCAGCCAGCAGTTTTCTGTGAACCTTATTTTAAAAGGTTATTTTCTTTTCTATATGCCACACAGTAGCTGTCTTAAAAACCTCTTCACTTGCATTATTGTATGTTATGACAGCTCTGTGGATATTCTTAAACAATAACAGGACATGATTATCTAGAACATTTCCTTTAGATAAAAATTCTCCTGAACATCCTGTTTTCACTCTTCTCCTACATAGGTGCTCCTGTGGCAATTGTGTGAAAATTCCTACAGCCTGAAAATGTCTGTTGCATGGACATACCAAAGGTATTGTGAAAAATTAGTGCTTAATAACAATTATTACATAACCTTTCCTGTACTATGTCACTGACTTACCTGTTTTAATTAAGTAGGTCAGAGGAAAATTGCAGGAACTCCCAGTCCAACCATCCTGGACTCTGACCTCTGTGCTTGAGTGTGTTTTTCACTACAACATGCATTCTATATTTATAGAGCAGACTATGAGCCTTTACATCTAAGAGAAGTAATGCATAAGCATTTTGATATAAACACTTCCATGACTGTTGAACAAAAATAGTAAAGATTAAAAGAACTCTTTCCTCCATCTTATTCTTTTTCTTTCTTGTTATTTACTTATTAACATTACATGTAACATATGGAAAACTGAAAACACACAAAACAGTTCATGTAGACTTTTTCTTGTGAAATATATTTCGACATATAAAAACAACAAATGTACAGGCTGGTACTGTAGACATTTTTACATAAAGGAGGTAAAAAAGACATGAAAAAAGAAAAGGAATTTTTAAACACAAACCATAGCCATATTGATAAAAATATGAAAAACACCTATGACAGTAATTTTCATTTCTGACGTAATCTTATCATGTCCAGCCCTTACAGATGCCTGGCCTACAGAGTCTTTGTGAGCTGGTGCTGCCTGTTTTGTACTGCAGAGTTTCCTGATGCAGAAGACCAGTATGTGGGGTTCAGCGCTTCCTGGTATTTGTAAAAGGAGCATATTGTCTGGTATTTTCTGCAGCTCCTTCAGGTGTGGGGCATGGACCTGGAAACCTTCTCAAAGACAAGGTCCAACAGTGTATCTGCATGATCTGAAATACAAGACACAAAAATATATGTTTACAAGAAATGAAACAAAACACCTCACTGCAGTGTTGTAATTTTTTTTCATAGTCTTTTATTGACACAATATCCTTAAAGGAACACTCCGACTATTTTGGACCCACGCCCTTTCCCTATCATTGACAGAGTGAGACAAGCTCAAAAATACCTTTTTTGTGTCTCTGCGTCCAGTGGCTGGCTCCCAGCTGTTAGCTCCGTAGGTAGCTTAGCTCAATCGCTGGAAGTCAATAGGAGTCAAAGCCGGACTGACGAAAGTGGATAAAATACTCCTTGCAGTGGTCCAGGGGATGGCTTATTAGCACGTGAAGTAAATCTGAATGGTTATAAAACATTTTAAAAGACGTGTTTTCTTTTATAAATCCGTTAAAATAACGTTTTGATACGCACACAGACCTGCGCATGCGCAGTGCTCAATCCGGCTGCCACTTCCGGTCTGCGGAGCGGAACGCGCATGCGCAGATCTGCGTGTGTATCAAAACGTAATTTTAACGGATTGAAAAAGAGAACACGTCTTTTAAAATGTTTTATAACCATTCGGATTTACTTCACATCCTAATAAGCCATCCCCTGGACCACTGTAAGGAGTATTTTGTCCACTTTCGTCAGTCCTGCTGCCACTTCCGGTCCGCGGAGCACTGCGCATGCGCAGGTCTGTGTTTATCAAAACATTATTTTAACGGATTTAAGAAAGAAAACATGTCTTTTAAAATGTTTTATAGCCATTCAGATTTACTTTAGGTGCTAATTTTGTCCATCCACAGGACCACTGCAAGGAGTATTTTGTCCACTTCCAGCGATTGAGCTAAGCTAAGCTACCTCTGAGCTAACAGCTGGGAGCCAGCCACTGGACAGAGACACAAAAAGGTATTTTTGAGCTTGTCTCACTCTGTCAATGATAGGGAAAGGGCGGGTCCAAAATAGTCGGAGTGTTCCTTTAAGAAGAAGAAAAAGGCATCTAGTTTATCTAAGTGGTTTGTCTCACCTGGCTTCAGAAGCTTAGATCTAACAAAACAAGAATAGAGAGAAGTCCTTCGTCTAGATCATTGGTTACTTTAACTAGAGCAGTCTCTGTGCTGTGATGAGCTCTAAATCCTGACTGAAAGTCCTCAAGCAGGCTATTGTCTTGAAGGAAGTCACCTAGCTGATCAGCTACTACTTTCTCCAGGATCTTTGAGGCAAATGGAAGGTTAGAAATAGGCCTGTAGTTAGCTAATGTTCCTGAATCGAGGTTAGGTTTTTTAAGGAGGGGTTTGATTACTGCTGTTTTAAAAGACTGTGGTACGTAGCCTGTTGATAGAGATATATTTACTGTCTCCAGCAACAATGGACAAACTAGAGGAAAGACCTCCTTGAACAGTTTAGTTGGGATCGGGTCTAAAAGGCAGGTTGATGATTTAGAGAAGGAGACGAGAGAATTTAGCTCCTGAAGGCTAATCGCAGAGAAACTGTCTAACTCAGGTCTAACTACTACTACATTTAAAGGTATGGCAGGTTCAGCTGGAGATGAAGAGTTGCTAATTTTATCTCTAATTTTCAGAATTTTATCATTGAAAAAGTTCATAAAGTCCTCACAGCTCAGGGCTAGAGGAATCACAGGCTCAATAGAGCTCTGACTCTGTGTCAGCCTGGCTACAGTGCTGAAGAGGTATCTGGGGTTGTTTCTATTTTCTTCAATTAGTGAGGGGTAGTAGGCAGCTCGAGCATGTTTTAAGGCTCTCATGTAGTTATTATGACTCTCTCGCCAAAGTATATGTGACTCTTCCCTTTTATCAGAGCGCCACATTCTCTCTAATTTACGGGTTGTTTAAGTGTACGAGTTTCTGAGTTAAACCAAGGGGCTGTCCTCTGACGTTTAATTCTTTTTTGTCTCAGTGAGGCAATTGAGTCCAAAGTGGATCTTAGTAGGCTGGCTGAGTCATCAACAAGCTGATCTGAGTGGGGCAAAAGCTAATATCACAGTTATCAGTTTGCCAATTTATTGAGCTTAGGGCGGTAGGAATGGTGTCTTTGAATTTAGCCACAGCACCACTGGACAGATTTCTACTGCTCACAATTTTGCTGCAAAACACAGAATCTTCCAGGAGGATGCTGAAAGTTACAAAGAAGTGGTCAGATAAAAATGGATTTTCAGGAAAAACTTTCAGTTCATTAATATCAAGGCCATACGCTAAAACCAAATCAAGAGTGTGATTGAAATGATGGGTAGCTTCACTAACAGACTGAGTAAAGCCAACTGAGTTTATTAATGACATAAAAGCTGAGCTGAGACTATCACTCTCTTTGTCGACATGGATATTAAAATCAACTACATTGATTATTTTATCAGTGCTAAGGACCAAGTTTGATATGTACTCAGAGAATTGTGATAAAAATTCAGAGTATGGGCCTGGAGGACAGTAAATTATCACAAATAGGACCGTCTGACCGGTTTTTGAATCAGTATGAGATAAATTCAGAGTAAGGCTTTCAAAAGAAGTATATTTAGCCTTTGGTCTGTGATTGATTTGGAGACAGGAATAATAAATAGCTGCTACACCACCACCACGGCCTGTGTTGCGTGGTATATGAATATTTGAGTGACTGGGGGGAGTGGACTCATTTAAACTGACATATTCTTCATCACATAGCCATGTTTCAGTGAGAAAGAATAAATCAGTCTGATTTTGTGATATAAGGTCGTTCACCAGTAAGGATTTGGACCTCAGTGATCTAATATTTAAGAGACCACATCTGATTCTCTGATGTTTTAAAGCCACTACATTTGAAGGTTTTATTTTAATCAGATTTCTGTGGTTGACACCTCATTTATTTGTTTTTGGATTAATATCGAAGTGAGCTTTGGGTCGGGGGACTGACACAGTCTCTATGGAGTAATATTCCTCACTATTACAAAAGCCATAGCAGTTACCATAGTGATGAACACAGCTGTCATAACAGTAATGGCAGGAAAACTGTCCTAGAGCAAGCGCAGAGGAGCGTGGAGGACTGCAGCTCTGCGACATGGTCTCATCTCTGAGAGGTCATAAGTGCCCACATCATTTGCTGTTTACTAACCTATTTACAAAATAGTCGGCAAACCAAGTGACAGCTTGTTTAGAAATTCCAATCTTAAAGAGAATTTTTAACAGTAGATTGTGATCCACAGTGTCAAATGCCTTTGATAGGTCAAGAAACAGTGCAACACAAAACCTTTTTGAGTCCAAGGCCTCAAACACGTCATTAAAAACTTTAAGGGCAGCACAAACAATGGAGAGACAGGGTTGAGGTTTCTGGTGGGGCTTACATCTAGACAGGGAAATATGCAAAACTACGGTGGCCCTGAAGTGCAAAATGCAACCGCAGAAACAAAACACACACAAAAAAAACAAAACACACACACAAAAAAGAATAACACAAAAAAGAAAACACACACAAAAAAGAAAACAAACACAAAAAGAAAGCAAACAAAAAAGAAAACGAACACAAAAAAGAAAACAAACGCAAAAAAGAAGACGAACACAAGAAAGAAAGCAAACACAAAAAGAAAGCAAAAACAAAAAAGAAAACAAACACAACAAGAAAACACACAAGAAAGAAAAAAAACAAAAAAGGAAGCAAACAAAAAAGAAAAACACAACAAAGAAAACACACAAAAAAGAAAAACACAAAAAAGAAAGCAAACACAAAGGAAAACGAACACAAAAAAAGAAAACAAACACAAAAAAGAAAGCAAACACCAAAAGAAAAACAAACACACAAAAAAACACACACAAGAAAGAAAACACACACAAAAAAAGAAATCCCAAAATGGAAGTGTTACCTCACACTCCACATCAGGTGGTGGCGGTAATGCACCAATTCGTTGCTTGCCAACCGCCAAGAAAACCCACAAAAGAAGAAGAAGAAGAGGAAGGAAGTGACGAGTTCTGCCATCCAATCAGCAGAGATTATATGCGTAGACGCCTCATGAGGTGCTTTAGCATGTAGCAGCGTTGCCGCCATATTGGATGGGTCTCTTCACTCTGGTTGAGCACCATAAACAAGTGGAGTGAATGCATTTATGCTCGTATTTTATGCAGCATAAAGTGGGAGTAAACGGCGCAATATTGAAAGCAGATGACTTGTTTTTGTTTGATTCCAACACACAGCTGAGTAAAAACATATTTAAGGTTTAAATACGTAAAAATACGTTTTTACGTTTAAATACGTAAAAACGTATTTAAGGTTGAATACGCATGTCAACCTGATATAAGATGTGTGGTTTGTGTGTGAGCACACGTACATGTGCCTGTGCCTGAAATAGTTACATTGAATATTCTCACAGCACATAAAAACAAAAATATGAAAATAATAATAATAATAACAATAATAATAATAAAAATAACAATACTGTTGTTGTTACTGCTATACCATTACTATATTACCATTATTACTTTATCATCAGACTAACTCATTCATTTCCTTGATCCTTTTCTTATATTATTGTAATTAATTATTTATATTATTATTATTATTATTAAGCTTTAAGCTTCTCTCCATACAACCACAGCCACACCAATGACAACCCCTCCCTGTCCCTACCATCATATCACCTGCCGCTAATGCTGTTGTTGTTCCTCCTCTGCTTGTTAATACTCCACACTATGTTTATTTTTATTACTCTTTCATATATTTATATAAAAAACAAAAACTCTTCTCTCACCCCCCCCCCCCCCCTCCCCTGGTGGGGGTGGGTGGCTGTTCATCCTCTTCAGCTCGGGTCCTGGGAGCTTGAGGGTCCTGCGCAGTATCTTAGCTGTTCCTCGGACTGCACTCTTTTGGAGTGACATGTCTGATGTTTCTCCAGGGATCTGTTGGAGCCACTTCTCCAGTGTGGGGGTCACTGCCCCAAGTGCCCCGATGACCACAGGCACCACTGTTGCCTTCACCTTCCAGGATTTCTCCAGCTCCTCTTTGAGCCCTTGGTATTTCTCTAGTTTCTCGTGTTCCTTTTTCTTGATGTTGCTATCACTTGGGATGGCTACATCTATCATAACAGCTTTCCTCTGCTGCTTATCTATGATCACAATGTCCCGTTGGTTGGCCATTACCATTTTGTCGGTCTGTATCTGGAAGTCCCACAGGATCTTGGCTTGGTCATTCTCCATCACCTTGGGAGGTGCTTCCCATTTGGACCTCGGGGTCTCCAGTTTGTACTCTGCACAGATGTTCCTGTACACTATACCGGCTACTTGGTTATAGCGTTCCATGTATGCTTTTCCTGCCAGCATCTTACACCCTGCTATTAGGTGCTGAACTGTTTCAGGGCCCTCTTTACATAGCCTGCACCTGGGATCTTGCGTGGTGTGGTAGATCTGGGCCTCTATTGCTCTGGCGCTCAAGGCCTGTTCCTGTGCCGCCATGATTAGTGCCTCCGTGCTATCCTTCAGTCCAGCCCTCTCCAGCCATTGGTAGGATTTGCTCATATCAGCCACTTCAGCTATCCGTCGGTGGTACATCCCATGCAGGGGTTTGTCCTCCCATGATGGTTCCTCTGGTTCCTCCTTCCCTGTCAGTTTCCACTGTCTGAGACACTCACTAAGCGCTTCATCTCTTGGGGCCATCATCCTGACATAGTCATGGAGCTTGAATGTTTCATCTTGGATAGTGGCTCTGATGCTCACTAACCCTCTGCCTCCATCTCTGCGCTTAGTGTATAGCCTCTGGATACTGGACTTGGGGTGGAATCCCCCGTGCATGGTGAGCAACTTCCGAGTTTTAACATCTGCGGCCTGAATGTCCCCCTTTGGCCAGCTTATTACCCCAGCAGGGTATCTGATCACTGGCAGGGCATAGCTGTTAATTGACCGAACCTTGTTTCTGCCATTGAGCTGACTCTTTAGGACTTGCCTTACTCGCTTCAGGTACTTGGCCGGTGGTGTGGATCAGGGAGTCGATATCTCGCTCGCGGCATACAGCTTGATGTCATCCATGTAGAGGAGGTGGCTGATGGTGGTCCCGTTTCGGAGTCGGTATCCGTAGCCAGTCTTGTTGATTATTTGGCTGAGGGGATTCAGGCCTATGCAGAACAGCAGTGGGGACAGAGCATCTCCTTGATATATACCACATTTGTTCGCAATGAAGGCTCTTAGAGTCTTATTGACCTTGTACAGCTTCAGGCATTCCAGGATCCATGTGTGTGGCATTGAGTCATAGGCTTTCTTGTAATCAATCCAGGCAGTGCACAGGTTGGTCTGTCTGGTTCTACAGTCTTGAGCGACTGTTCTGTCTACCAGCAGCTGATGTTAGCTGTTAGCTGATGTTTTGCTCCCCTGGTATTCTTACCAATGCCTTTCTGTGTCTCTGTCATGTATTGATCCATATGCCCACTTATCTTTGCCACAATGATGCCTGACAGGAGTTTCTAGGTTGTGGAGAGGCAGGTGATTGGCCGATAGTTGGTTCCCCTTCTGGGGATCCTTCTGGATCAGGACTGTGCGGCCCTTGGTTAGCCATTCTGGGTAGGTCCCATCTCTCAGCAGTTGGTTCATTTGTGCTACAATGATGCTCAATGTTTTCATCACAATGCCCTGGTCCCTCAGCATTTGACGCAGACCTTGTTAACCCGGGCGACGCCTGAGCCGGTTTGGCTTTCTGTAATAACGCACTCATGTTATGAGGTAGGCTATAGCGGTAAGGGTCTTGCCCAGGGACCCTCTGGTAGATGTCATTCACTCCATCCATATGTAATTGCCCATATGATTTTACATATGGGCATATTTTACATATATATATATATATATATATATATATATATATATATATATGTATATAGATATATACATATATATACATATATATTAGTGGTGGGACTTGATTAAAAAAAATTAATCTAATTTTGCCATTTGTAACTAATTAGTCGTAATTAATCGCATTTTAATCACATCAATATTCAACATCAGAAGCAACACTTTTCAATTCAAACAGATTTTGGTAGAAGACTAAATCATTGAATATTCTCATACACAAGTTTAAACAAGAAAATCCTGTTTATTTTGTTCAGAAGATGTTTTTTTGTGGACACAGTACTTCCAAGTACATTCATCAGCCGTAATGTGGTAAATAAATATCTTCATAAAAAAAAATAAAGAGACCAAGAGTTCAACATAAAGTGCCATACCATCTAAAATGGTAAAGAAAGGGAGGAAAAGAGAAAAAAAAAATGTCCTTTAAGTGACCTCAGTCCCTCTTATTCTTCCTGAATCCTGAGCAAAAATCTCTGTCATAACAGTTTGAACAATATCTTAGTATGACTTAACTGTAACAACAACCTGATTCTTCTCCTCTCCTAGTTCTTCTCTTTCAGCCAGTTGCTGAGACAAACTAGCCTGTTAACATTTTCAGAGCTCAAGGCTGCTCTCTTCTTTTGAACTATATTACCTGCAAGTGAGAAGAGCCTCTCACATGGAACTGAACTAGCAGGGCTAGCCAAATATTTGCGGGCCAGGACAGACAGCTGTGGATGGGCCCCTACATGAGTTGACCACCACTGCAGTGGGCAGTCTGTCTCGCTGATGGTGGGCTCTGCTTTATAGAGGCTTAGGGCCTTATTTGGCTTCACTTCAATATCTGAGTCTGACTCTGAGTCTGAAGCAAACAGCAGGAGGCGCCTCTTCTTTGCTGGCTCCTCTGTGGGCTCAGGAGTAGCTCTGGAGTCTTCTTGTAGCAGTGCTTCAAGGCTGGTCCACACCCCTTCTCGCTCTCCTCTACGTAGACACTTTAAGTCCTTAAAGCGTGGGTCGAGGGCTGTGGCCATCTTGAGCCATCCATGGTTGAGTGTAGCTTGACGCTGAGCTAGGTCCTGCTTGAAGGCAGTCTTGAACCTGACCATGTAGGCTGGGTCCTCATCCGAGACCTCCATGGTGCAGTCCAGGTGGCAGAGAGAAGGTAACACCACGGAACATGAGACATAACCCCCAGTTTCCACCGCACGCGAAAGCGCTGCGCCGCGCCGCAGAGCGGAGCGCCGCGATCTTGCTCCGAATCTCAAAACCCACTGGAAGCGGCGCGCCGCGGAGCTCAATCCGGAGGGGGGGGGGCTGATCCCCAGAGAGCCACGGCTCTCATGAGAATAGCGATGTCACACGCTCATAAAACATGTTATAGACTGAGAAAAGCAATAAACAACACCTCACTTCACTTCTCTAAGGTCCCTCTGCTGGTCCCAACCACACAGCTTCGTGAATTATTCAACTTCTGTCCACCTATATCCGTGTAGAAAGACTATGGTGTCATGCATGCAGTGTTATGTATTTCAGTACCTCTACGATTCACTTTTCTTCGTCCATGGTGTCGTGTTGTCTCTGGGACCCTCTGACCGACTGCTGACCTGAAGCTCGTGCTTCCGATTTCGATGTAATGACAATTAATTGAGGAAAATTAGGCTACGTGCAAGTCTGTGCACTGTGTTTTATTTTGAAACTTCCGGTTTGACTTCCTGTCTGGGGCTTTCTTAATGACTCTGAATTTACGAGGTTTGGAAGCGGCCGCGCTGAAAATAGACCTGAAGCGTATCTCTCGCGCCTAGGTGCGCGCCGGCACTTCAGGATCGCGGCGCGGCGCTTTCGCGTGCAGTGGAAATTGCCCAATAGGCCGCGCCGCGCGCCATCCGTGGAAATTGGGGGTAAGTCTCGCCTCCAAGGAGCTCAGTCACATATCTGCAGAGGATAGTTCAAGGAGGTATATTTTAAATTATATTGTACCAATTACAAGTGAATTGAAAAAGATTTTAAAAAGGGGCAGATACAAACTAGTAATAATCTGTGTGTGTGTGTTTTGTTTTTGAATAAATTGTATGTGCTGCATTATGTGAGAAAGTGCTATTCAAATAAAGACTGCCTGATAGATGACTGAAAACAGCTCCTGGTGAGGGTGTGGGTGTTTACCTGCATGGTTCAAGAACAGCAGCCAGCCTCTGCAGTTTCTCCCATTCTGCTGCAGTCAATAAGTTTAGCTTGTGCTTCTGTTTGCTGAGAGTAGCCTTCACAGCCTCTTGGTTCTGCAGGAGATGGGAGATCATGTACAGGGTCAAATTCCACCTTGTAGAAACGTCCTGTACCAGTCCCTCTTTTTTTTGCCCCAGTGCTGTTTGCTCCTGATGTAGTTCCTCTGTATTGGCAGGACTGTGTTTGAAGTGTCCCACCATCTTGCGACACTTTGCCAAAGTTGCATTAAACCCGCTGTCATCAAGGCAAACAGTGATGGTTCTCTGCAACATGTGAGCCTGTGGCGATTGCTCTAAGACTGCAAGGGAAGCTCAGCTTCCCCTAAAATGTTCCCCAAAAAAGTGGTGATATGTACTGCTGTTTGTACATTTAATTGACTTAATATGCTCTAGAATACCTTCATCTTTTGTTCAGAATCAGCTACTTAACACAGGTAACTGGCGTGACTTCTTTCTCATTCATCCCCGCAGTGTCTCAGTGCTACAGTCAGAGTCGGATGCTGAGCGTCTTCAGACTTCAGCGGTTAAATATAGAGTGGGTTGTTCCACTGTGGAAACTGGACGGTCATTGGATAAACGCTGGGCTTTGTCCCGCCCATCGGACGCTCAGCGTCTCTGGAGGTCTATGAGGCAGTGGGCTGGCCTGGACGCTCAGCTTCTGCGTGATGATTGGATGTTCTGTCTGAGGCCGAATCCTTTTTCGATTGACAGTGAAATGAGCCAATCAGCGATCTTGAAGGCTCACCCTTCACCGGGGGAGTCTTCGAAGTTTTTCATTTAGTTGTTCTGTACTGATCCGGAGGCTTTATCGATCACCAGCGACTTTATCTTTCTGAAAAACGACCAGCGTTGTGTTTAAGATTCTCTCCTGTCACTTTTTCTTTTCACAAACGAGCAGCTGCAGCTTCTCTCCCTCTCACTCACACTCACAGCCTGTCAAACAGTAGTCTCACGTAGCAGCTCCAGCTGCTAGCAAGCTGCACATCATAGCAGATAGTATGAATGTTGTCAATGTATATGTATATATATATATATATATATATATATATATATATATATATATACATGTATATATATTAGAGTTAAACAGCAGGGAAGATCAACTCTTTAGATTGATTTAGTTCAAAAAGGTGTGGAAAAGAAACAGGTCTTTTCAGCATTCCTGGTATGACAAGGTGGGCTGGCTCACTGGAAGTGCTGTCACAAATAAAATACTGTTGGACATGCCTCTTGATGAAACCATCTCAGGGATGTGTTGTCTGGTCAAAAGTGCGTTTTGGTGAATAAAATCCCTGGAAAAGACACCTAGTTGGTACAACAGGGTCACAGATCATTTACATAAATAAATAAATTTATGATGTAGGCCAGAAAAAAAATTAGCTTCCCCTCCCTGACTGACCAGCAGCCGCCACTGATGTGAGCAACACATGGCATGTGCTCAAATGGGAGCTGTCTTGCTGCAGCTATCATAGTTCGGGCGCTGTCTGTTCCAATCGTGGTGACCTTTTGTTGAACTCCCCAGGCCTCTGCCACGGAGAGAAACTGCTCTGCACAGGTTTCAGCATAGTGCCTGCTCGTTGACTTCTCCACAGTTAAGGCAAAAGAGTGAAGATGCCATTCCATGTCAATAAAATGTGCAGTCACACCGAGGTAATTCGAATTACTTAAAGAGGTCCAATAATCTCCAGTCAGTGCGACACGCTTCAGCTTTCTCCAATAAATGCTCCGTTGCTTGCTTTTCGCTGACATAAAGCTGCTGCATTTTGTTTGAAATTGTCTTCCTGCATGGCAGCTCAAACGTCTGGGTCAGACGACGCTATCTGTAGCACCTTTTCTAACCCTTGGTCTTCTACCACTGAAAGTCTAACAGTCCACAGCAATCCATTTCGCCAGTGAGTTTGTTAATTTGTCAGATGTGGACTTACTCATCTTTCCTTTGAAACCCGTCATCTGGTGGAGTGTGGGTTGGCGACTCTGCTTGGTTGAATTCGGAGCGCCGAGTTTATCATTAGCTCCGGTGGTAGTACTAGCCGCAATGTGTTTTGCATTTAGGTGGTACCGAAGGCTTGAATAACTGCGGTGGAATGCAAACTCTCTGTTGCACAAGTTGCACACAACAGTGCTCTTATCCAGGCTTCCATCCGACTGTTGTTCAAAAGTAAATTTTCCAACCACCGAGCTAAGCAAGGCGCTGTCAACATTGCTATCCATCTCTCAGTGCGTCGCTATAATCCGTATGCCAGAAACTCGTGCACTGAGAATCGTTCCGTCTGATGTAGACTATGAAATAAAATACGATAAAATGTGTCATTTTTTTAAACGCCGTTAATTTTTCCCCCCGTTAATTATCGAATTAACGCGATAAAGTCCCAGCTCATATATATATATATATATATATATATATATATATATGTGTGTGTGTGTATATATATATATATATGTATGTATATATATATATATATATATATATATATATATATATATATATATATATATATATATATATTACACCCCTAATATTTATATATATCTATAAATATTAGGGGTGTAACGTACACAAAAGTCACGGTTCGGTACGTTTTACGGTACAGTGGGGGAAAAGTAACAAAAGCTCACAAATGTCTCTCAACATTCATTCTGTTCATACAGAGGAAAAGTAAAATAAAACCATATAACAGTGCTTTACTGAGGTAGTCAAGTATAAACTGGTAATATTAGTTTCCTTTGTTAATAGTTACCAAACACTTTCTTTGTTGTATTGCACAGTTGGAGAGATATATCCTAATCGCCTTGGTCTTTTTTATTTGCCCTGTCAGTGTTATTACTCAGAGTCTGGTTAAATGCAGCGGGGATAAGCTGTTGCACTGTAGACGTTTTTTCCTCACATCAGTGACGGACACGTCGGGATGATGTCGCCTCCTGTATGTAATGTGTGTCAGCATGTTAGATGCATTACCCGCGACGTACCACACCTCCGCGGAACATCGCTGACAGAGGGTCTTTGTCCAGTCCACCACGCTTTTGCCATCGTTGCTGTATTGTACTGGGAATCCAAACTTTTTCCACACAGCAGATTTATACGAGGCTGGCAGTCTTCCAACTCCACACGCTGCATCTCTCATCCATCATTTAAGCTTGTACTTTCTTCTTCGTTTTTTTACTTGCTTGTTCTTCCTCTTCTTCTGAGGCTCACACGATACCAAAGATTGGAGTCAGGACTCGCTTTTTTTTCTTTTCTCTTTTTTGTTTTACTTTCTCATGTGTTCGTCGTGAGATTGTGTGTACCGTCCCATGACCCCCGTACCGTGATGGTACGGGATGAATACAAATACCGTTACACTCTTGATATATATATATATATATATATATAGATATAGATATAGATATATATTGGTACGGGATGAATATATATATATATATATATATATATATATATATATATATATATATATATAAATATATATATAGATATAAATATATAAATATATATATGTAAATATATACTTATATATAAATATATTAATAAATATATCTATATTTTTTTTTTTTTTTGGGGGGGGGTCTTTTATGGCCTTTATTGCATAGGACAGCTGAAGAATGACAGGAAAGCGGGTGAAGAGAGGGGGATGACATGCAGCAAAGGGTTGAGGCCGGGATTTGAACCAGCAGCCACTATGTATATATATATATATATATATATATATATGTATATATATATATATATATATATATATATATATATATATATATATATATATATATATATATATATATATATGTACATATGTATACATATATATATATGTATATATATATGTACATATGTATACATATATATATATGTATATATGTATACACACATATATATATATATATATATATATATATATATGACCACAAAAATGTTGTTGCTCATACGTTTTGTCTGTCCGTCTCACTATACTGTCTCATTGCAGGACAAAAAATAGCACAATAAAAGTATTTTAATTTGAAAGAATGTATTTAAATGTGTAACAGGGTCCTGTGTTATTAGTACATCTCTGTTGTTTGTAACAAACGTATTCGTGTGGAAATTGGGTAAAAATTCGCTGAGTTATGCTCAGTACAGTTGTGCGTAATACACCTTTCTCAGTATAATAAACTCACTAGGGCCACATGTGAGACCCATCCAAGATGGCGGCCGGTTGTTATGTCAGCTCCAATAGGCAGCGCCAGTCAATGAGGCGTCTACGTATATTTGCTCTTTCTTCTCTTCTGTTGACTCATTTTTATCGCTAAGTGACTGGAGTGGCATGTAAACAGGAAACTACTTTGCCGATCTCCGACGAGCCGGATGTACGTCACAGGACTTGTTTTTTTTTTTTTTTTTATTGAAACAAGAACAATTACAAACATAAAAGAGAGTGACATACTCATTTCTGTTCATACGTTCAGTTGTTACAAAAAGGATAATCACACCTACATGTTATGTGAATCACAAAATATCTAAAGGAATAAGGAAGAATACAATAAAGTTATATAAATTTATAAAAATAATAATAATAATATAACTGAAAAAAATAAATAGTAATAATAAAAGGACAAAAAAGAAGAAAGGGTATAAGGGGTTCAACACAGACGGAGATTTTCTGTAAGTGTGTACAGTTTCTCAGCTTGGGCATTATCAATTATAATTATTATTATTAACATTTTTTAAACAAAAGAAGTTCATTTTTAAGTGCAGACCATGAGGGGAAAGTTTAAGCACATCTGCATTTATGCATGTAAAATTTTGTTATTATAATTATGTTACCAAAAATTCATATTTTTGGTTTTTGAGGATAACACTAGTCCGAATGTCATTATACGAGAGGAAATTTATATCCATAGAACTAGAGGACAGCAAATCATGAACATACCTCCACATGTCCTGGACAAATTCACAAGCATAAAATAGATGTTCTGTCGTTTCCACATTTTTATCACACATTTGACAATTTTCTACTTCAAATTTTTTTGAATCTTTTTTTATGAATTCATTTGAAGGATACATGTTATTAATAGTTTTAAAATGTATGCCTTGTATTTTGAAGGAAGTGGAAATGTCAGGAATTTTGTTCTTATCATTGATCTTTCAGATTTGTTGAAATCTTGAAGGATGAGTGTACTCCTAATTTTTCTCAGATATAGGTCGTCAACAAGGTGTTCTCTAAGAAATGTATTATTACATTTGTCATGCATAAAATCTATACATCCGATTTTAATTTTGGGCAATCTGGGTGTTGTTATGGTCAATAAGCTATTCTTCACTAACTGAATAAGAGCATTTGGAATGTTTTGAATTACCTTTTTATAATCCCCCATGGAGCATTCAACATTATACTTATTAATAAATACTTTTAGATCAAGAAAATGACCATATTTGTCCATTAAATGTACAATAGACCAAATATCTTTTTTCATCCAGTTTTCCATAAAAATAGACTTCCTCCTACACAGTATGACTCTGTTATTCCATAAAGGAACATTATGAGGAGTGAAATTATGCTTGAAGACCATTTTCTAATGTAACAAAACTTGTTGGTGAAAAGTGGATAACTTAATAGGCAGTTTTGTAATTTCAAAATCACATGTTAATAAAAAATGAATACCACCTATTTTATTGAATATAAATGAGGGTAATGAAAACCATATGTCCTCTCCATTCTTTCAAAAAGACTGGAGCCATTTAACTTTTAATACTCCATTCATAATTTCCAAGTCAATAGCCTCAAGTCCACCATCCTTATAATCTTTCAGCAAATCCCCCTTTTTGATGTAGTGATGTTTATTTTTCCAAATAAAACTAAAGTTTATTCTATTAATCTCTTTTATTTGTCTTGGACAAATGGCTAAAGAATATGCAGGATAAATTAATCTAGAAAGTAATTCAAGTTTAGTTAACATTGTCCTACCGAATAATGTTAAATCTCTTTGTAACCAATTGTTTAATGTTTTCCTGCATTTGTCAACATTGTTCTGAATATTCTTTTTAATACTGGTGTCGGAGTCTTTAGAGATCCAAATACCTAGATATTTTACATCAGTCTTTACTGGTATGTTGCATATTGAAGAGTCAGGGCAATCATGGATACTCATAAGTTCACACTTACTCAGATTCAATTTCAGACCAGATGCCTGAGAAAATGTCTCTATTATTTCTAAAGCCAATGGTATTTGTTCTTTATTTTTAGGAATATGGTCGTATCATCAGCTAACTGACTTATAATCAGTTTGTTATTATTGATGTTTAGCCCTTCATTGTTTGAGTTTGTAACAGCTATAGTTAATAATTCTGTGACTACAATGAATAGAAGAGGTGAGATGCTGCATCCTTGTCTAATTCCCCGTTCTACACTAAATCTAGGACATGTACCTTCTAGAAGAGAAACACAACTGTTGATATTTGTATATAGCACTGTTATTATATCAATGAATTTATTTCCAAAACCAAAATGTTTTAAAGTATTATTAATAAAAGAATGTTCTACCAAATCAAACTTTGATTAAAATTAATTAATTATATTCAATAACATCCAAAACCAGGCGGATGTTGTTACGTATAGATCTACCTTTGAGAAAGCCAGACAGTGTTGGGCTAATGAACTCAGATAAGCCTGTTTTTAATCTTGTTGCCAAAACTGTTGTTAGAATCTTGTTATCTGTGTGATTGGTCTTAAATTGCCTAAAATCCTCTTGTCTTTTCCAGGTTTTGGTATTAGTTTAATTATACCTTGTTTCACTGTTACCATTAGTTCTTTATGGTTAATACATTCATCAGTAGCTTGGAGCAACATTAGTTTTAGATCTTCCCAAAAGTGTTTAAAAAAATTAGAAGTTAAACCATCTGGTCCTGGAGAGCGATCAGATGCCATTCTTTTAATAGCACAATCAAGTTCTGTTATCTTTAATTCCTCATCGCATGTTTCTTTAAATTCTTTATCAATCATAGGAATCAGATTTTTAATTTTATTGAGGAAGGATGAGGCATTTTGCTCCGAATATGAGGACTTGTACAGATTACTGTAAAAGTTGAAAACTTCTTTTGCTATGCGTTTAGGTTCTGTGCATTCTATACCTTCAATCAATAGACTATCAATTGAATAATATTCCAGTCTACGTTTTTCCAAGTTACAAAAATAGGCCGTGTTCTTTTCTCCCTCTTCAATCCAACGTGCTCTGGATCTTATATATGCTCCTTTAGCCCTACAAATATACATCTCATCCAGTTTAGTTTACAGTTGATTTATATTTTCTTTATCTTCTTCATTCCAATTAAGTTTACTATAGAGCATCATAAGTTCTTCGACCACATATGTTTCCTTTGCTCTCTTTTCCATATTTATTTTTTAACTAAATGTTATTGAGTATTTCCTTATACTGAATTTAGCAAATTCCCATTTTAGGATCGGTGTGACAATAGTATGATCATTTTTTATATCCAGAATCAATTTTTTTGATTCCATCACAGAATTCTGTGTTCTTTAACAACTGGGAGTTAAATTTCCAGTAGTCTTTTGTTTTTTTGTTGTGATTTCTTTTATTTAATTTAAGCTTAATAATGCAATGATCACTTAAAGGGGAATTAGCAACTGAGGATTCTGTAACATGTTCTAAAATTGAATCTGAGACAAGCCAGTAATCAATACGTGATTTACTTTGACCGTTTGGTTTAAACCAGGTAAACTGTTGTACATCATTATGTAGAAGTCTCCAGATATCAACTAATTTGTTATTACTTCTCAATTCTTCTAAAATTGGATTTTTATATTCACTTGATAATTTTGAAGGCCATCTGTCTTTCCATTCATCAGGTTGTGTGTTTCATTGAAATCACCCCCAACCACTATGTGATTAGTGGGAAATTTTGCATTAAATTCTGCAATAAAAGTTGATTTCTGATGGAATAACTTTCTATTTTTTTTGATCATTGTTGTAGCCATAAATGTTGAAAATGATAATGGTATTATTATGAATTTCCAGTACACAGGCTACCCAGTGACCACCTTTATCCACTTTTTCACACAGGATCTTACCAGGACATTTGTTAAAGCATATTGCAGTTCTAGCCGAATGATTAGTCCCATGGCTAAAGAGGATTTTATCCCCCCATTGTGTCCAGAATTTAACGTCGGATGAGTCTGAATGAGTCTCTTGAAGAAAACACATTGTGCTTGTAACCCTTTACAAAATAACAAGACAGCTTTTTCGTTTAACAGAGTCTTTGAGTCCCCTTGTGTTAAAGGAAATGAAGGAAATGTTTTTAAATGAAAAACAGAACACATGAACGAATGAACAAGTGAACTTTGAAGAAAAGTTTTAGGGAGGTGAAGTAAAGAAACCTTGAGGTAGAAGTCCCATATTCAAAAATGTTCCACTGTAGCTTATTGCAAGTTTGAAATCTCAGCCCTTCATCTTCTTTCTATTCCGTGATGCGTCTGCCTTCAATGAATCTGAAAGGTCCTCTGAACCCCGCCGCTTTGCCTTCTTTTCTTGCTTTCTTGATTTTCGGCCACAAAGCCTGTCTTGCCTTCCAGTCCTCTTGTGTCAGATCCTCCGCAAAACGGATTCCCTCTTCCTTGCACACTGGGGAGGTTTTAGTTTGTCTCCATATCTCATCTCTGCTCATCAACTGCTCTTCTCACAAATAAAATGATTACTTGCCTTTTCTTGTTTTCCATCATTCGACCCATTCTGTGCACTTTATCAACTGTTCATCCGTCTTCCCTGCCAGGTCGGGTGCAATCTTACTCAGAAGTTGAATCACCTCCTTTCTCACATTTTCACTTGCATTTTCTTTTTTCCCTTTGATGCGCAGGCACCACCGTCTTTAGTATCTGTCATTGTTTACAACCTGGCTCTTCATGACCTTGTTTTCCTTTTGGAGTGTTTCAAATGTTTCTCCAGGTGTTTTATTTTCGTCTTACATTCCTCTAACTCCTTTGCATTTAGCTGCACCGACTTAGCAATGATTGCTAGCATAGCACTGTGTTGTTTCATCTGCGTGGTTACATCTTAAATACACTCATCAAAACGCTTTCCCAGAGCGTCGATAGCTCTCAGTATAGTCTCTGTGTTTTTTTCTTCTTGAGGCATACCTTTAGTTTTTTTCTCCAAACACGCTTTTTTCTGCAGTGTCGCTTTGGGGTTCCCATTGACCTGTCCCGCTTTGTAGTAGTTAGCTGTAGCTGACTCCTCCATGGGCGCTCAAGATAGTCATGCTCACTCGTGTCACATTTTTCAAAAGAGAGACTTGTCTGTGCCAAAAGTTCACTTTGCTGTTCTCCGTCATGTTTGGGCTGAGTGCTGGCCAGGAGACAAATTTTAGTGGAATTATTTAGCTTGTTTTTAAGTTTTAATGTCAGGGCCTCTGTGGAGCTCAGAGAAATGCAGCTAGTCAGCGCGCCATCTTAACCGTAACTCCGTGACAGCTGCTTGCCACACTACCACATAGCTTGTCGCATGATGTCAAAGTAAAAAAAAGGTTAATCTATTCAGATGATGTCATGCGTGGCTGTGCGGCAACAGCCAATCAGCGGTGTGTGTATGTGTGACGGTACCCAAGAGAGACAGTTATTCGTCCGGACTACAGGGCGGATGAGTTCCTTCTGGGCGGAACTAATGTCAGTGAGGACATTAGTTATGCCAGACGAACCGCGGTAAACTGACAGATAATGCTGCTGCAGGGCATCAGCTGCAGTGTTTTGTGGTTGATGAGTGAATGAAAAGGATACAGCTGGAATAATGTCCGCTTATATCCTAATATATGATATATGATATGATCGCGTGAAACTCGAGTGGACGGACGCCACCGAGCGATGGCTGACGGCAACGGTGACCAAAATGAGGTATTTATGCATGTGCGCCGCTACGTCAGTGGGCAACGCGATTTTGGTAGCTGGGTTGCTTGCAGTGTGAACGCAGCATTACGCTAACTGCGCACGCTATGCAACCTACTACCCCCCCCCCCCCCTCTGTCCGTTTGGCACATCAGTAAGATCGTCCCCTGGATGTGGGGGGGTGTACCCTGTTTTAGTGACTCGGCCGAGCCACAGTATCTACCTGCTGACATTCAGAGCCAAGGCTGTGTATTGAAACCTGACTTTTTTAGATAGATAGATAGATAGATAGATAGATAGACAGACAGACAGACAGACAGACAGACAGACAGACAGACAGACAGACAGATAGATAGATAGATAGATAGATAGATAGATACCTTATTTATCCCCATAGGGAAATTGTTGTATCCAGCAGCTTATATGAAACACATTAAAACACATAAAAAAAATATCCTCACATGTAAGAACTAGGTCTTGGACTTTAACACGTTAACTTGATAATTAATGGGGGGAAAAAATTAATAGCGTTTTAAAAAATGACACATTTTATCGTGTTTTATTTTATAGTCTATGTCACATGAGTCGCAGAGGGTCCGGGCTGTAAAACCCTATACAAGGGAGTGTGCACGGATGCCGACTCGCTCAACACCTGCAGTGCTAAATTGTGTCCGGTGACAGTCATGGAGGAAGCAAAATACAAATGTAAGTTCAACGTAAGTGCCTGCACAAACTCTGTTAAACTAAGACAACTGTTTCATGATTGTCATCCAGATGTTTACAACTTTAGTTGTACATGTCACTGATTATGAAATTAAGGCCTGCCCTGCATTAGTCCACAGAACAGTTCATTTTATTAAATGTTTTATATTTACGAGGAATGTAACGACAACCAAATAATTCATAAAAGTGAGAGTGAAAAATGAAATCTCTCCAGTAAGAAAAAGAATAATAAAGAATAAGTGAAATAATTTGTGTTGTTCTAGGATAAAACAAAATAGTTTTTTAATTACCTGAGACATGTTCATTAGGCTAATTTCAGCACGGAGATACATATAGGCTGATCAAAATCCTGTTGCAGAAAGGTTCTCTGCTCATATTTAGGTCATTTCTTATTTCATTATCTATTTGTGATTTTTTTCAAAAATTCAAATTACAGGAAAAAATAGCCTAGCTGCTCTTTTGCTTCTCTGACATCAAAACATATTAAAATTAAACCACAACATGGTTCAAGTTCAGTCTCAAAATATTAATAATAAATATTATTATGCCAGGGTTTAAAAAATGTTGGTAAACTTTTAATAAATTGACCTTACATTAAATTATACAATAAATGACAAATTTTTGTTCAATCTCATATGATTTAATAAAGATGAATAAAATCAATATCCAGAGATATTTTTTACAGAATGCATTAGCAACAAAAGTACAGAGGCTCACATTTCAGTGCTGTGTAATCAAAAGTAAAAGACAACTTAAACCTCTGCGTCTTTTGGAGGATCTCATCTGCTCATGTGTCAGTAACTGGTAACCTGACATGCCAGATGGACAGTTTCATATGTCCGCCACGAAAATATTTCACAAGTCCATCTGGGTAGCTGCTCTTCTGATTAGCTTTCAGAGGCGGGACCTTCAAAACAATCAGTCGCTGGCAATTGGACGACCGTTTGAACCAAAGAAGAAGAAGATTGGACGACCGTTCTAATTGACACACTCACCACAGGCCAATCCACATCAAGCCCCGATATGACGTAGCTTATGTGCGTAGCAGTGGCCGTTCAGCAGCCGGCCGGCCGCTGCACCCCCGTCATTTTTATACTCTCTCTTGCTTTACAATATAGGCCTACGGCTGTTCCAGGGGTGGCAGCAATGCGCTGGCTGGCACGCACTGAGCTGCAAGCTGACTCGCTACTTATATGTGTTGTGTGCAAGTGGAGATGGGAGAAATACACTAGCAGCGCTTGGCAACTAATGGCTCGCGGGCCAAAATTAGCCCGTCACCAATACTATCTGGCCCGCCAAATGAAATTGAAAAACTGATATAAAAGGGGCAGAGGCGTGCTGGCCATCGGGAAAGAACCGGGAAAGCTCAAAAACGGTGGGCACACCTAGACGGCCAGTGGCCACAGCGCGCACCACTGAAAATATCAGTCAGCAGCCGCTCCCAGCCAGACAAACACAAGCCATCTAAATCACGAACATCACGGCCGCGCAGCTGACAAAATTAGACGGCTGGCGGCCGCAGCGCAGTGGCTTGTGTTCGTCTGACTGGAAGTGTGGGTGTGTGCCTCCTAAAATCAATCATTATGCTCCTCTGCCCCTCTGCCCCAGGCGGGTTCTGCAGCACTCGGCTGCATGCTGCTCAACGGCGCGCTCCGTAACTGCACGCTCCTCGGCTGCTGCGCGCTCTTCTGCTGCACGCTCATCTGCAGCGCAGGTGAATGGAGTTTGTGAAATCAGCAGCGTGTGCCGAGTTCTAGAGACTATAGATATGGAGTTAGATCAGTCTCATAATAGATAAATGCACACAGAACGATTCACAAATGTATACAGGGATTAATATATAAATGTCTCTCAACTCACAAATATTTTTCAAAGTTCACAAATGTATTTCTGATGCACACACAAGTATTTCTTGTTTTATATATTTGTAATGGAAATCCACAAATGTCTATATTTAAAATAATTTGCAATTTTCGTTTAAAACAAATATTTATATTGTGATATTTATTCACAAACTGTTGAATCTGCATTCACAAACCGCTCTGCATTTGTGTATGAATCTTTTTGAGACTCCCCTGACGTGTCTCGATCCACAAATGCGTTTTTTTCAACAGGGAAGTATCTGTAGCCAATCAGATGTCTTCCTCCTTTCAGCCAATCAAAAGAACGCTACTTTTCAGCCAATCCTATGAACGCATTCGCACAGCTTAACCGACACATTGGACTGAGAGAACGAAGTTGTCATCCAGGTGGACATGGCGTCAGCACCTGGTTATCTGCAAAGTGTAAATGAAACATTATCCGGGTTTTCTTTGCTCTCTCTAGTTGGGAGGTTTGCTGAGATAGGTGAAGAATTGTATGAAATGTGTAACCACCGCCAGTGCCAGCGGGGTAACCCGGTCTCTAACGCCGCCACTGCAATCAGGGCTAACACTGAATCCACCACCGCTAATGCCGCTAGTACCCACCCTCCCCTGCCGCCAAAAGTGTGCGCCATCACAGCCACTGGCGTTATGTACACACCGCCAACCATCTCCATCCCACCGCCTGTGCAGCCATCACGGCCACCGGCGTTAACGTTAACCGTCAACCCTCTCCATCCTGCCGACAGCAGGTGCTGTCATCTCCGCCTCTGGTATTACGTGCCCGCCAGAGAGCAGAAGTGTGTGCCTATATTTCACATCGTGCATCCAGCCTTGCTCATGTAATGTCAGTAAATGTTATTGCATGTAATTATGACATTATTTGGCTTCATTCACTGAGTGGAGTTCATATGAGAACACAATAAATATCACAGGTATTTTTTTATATCACCAACATAGCAGTGACAAGGAAATACATGACTGGGGTTTACATTTGTGTGTAAAATTAGCGCCATGAGCGTGTTTTTTTCGCCACGGACATTAGTTGCTTATACAGAAAGAGGCTGTTATCATTTCTGTGAGCATGCAGCATACTGACATCACTAGTAGACTTTTTGTAGACATATGTTACTCACAGAACATAAATGCGCTGTATGCGATCCTCTGAAATATGATGCATTATTATTGATTTAAATATACAAAAGCATGAGCAGATTCACGCAACACTGACTAATAAAAAACATTTGAAAATACATTTGAAAGGCTGATATTTTACAGCAATGATAGCCTACTTATACTTTTTTCATCAGTTACTGTAACAATAGGATTGTTTATATTATTATTACTAATATTATATTATATTATTATTATTATATATTGTTTGTTTATAGATTGTTATAAGTAGTGCCATCCCAGGCAACATTGTAAAAAGAACACTACTGTTGCCAGGTTACAGTATCACCGGTTACAGCTGTTATGTGAACCTTCTTTGTGTCAGTTATGATTGTCAGTTGATAACAAAACAAGTCAGCAAGTCTGTGCTTTAACGCTTAGTTGATTATTGAACCGCCAACAGGACAGGATGAAACGTTTATCAATGCCACGTTCTTTATTACCACAATGCCCCAAATTACTCCATCTGCCCATTTTTTTCATCAGCTGTGAGGGATAATAGGAGCTGTGAAGTAGCTTTAGTTTTGAAATCACTGAAACATGTGTGCTACATGCTCACAGAAATGATAACAGCCTCTTTCTGTATAAGCAACTAATGTCCGTGGCGAAAAAAACACGCTCATGGTGCTAATTTTACACACAAATGTAAACCCCAGTCATATATTTCCTTGTCACTGCTATGTTGGTGATATAAAAAATACCTGTGATATTCATTGTGTTCTCATATGGACTCCACTCAGTGAAGCCAACTAATGTCATAATTACATGCAATAACATTTACTGACATTACATGAGCAAAGCTGGATGCACGATGTGAAATATAGGCACACACTTCTGCTCTCTGGCCGTCACGTAATACCAGAGGCGGACATGACAGCACCTGCTGTCGGCAGGATGGAGAGGGTTGACGGTTAACGTTAACACCGGTGGCCGTGATGGCTGCACGGGCGGTGGGATGGAGATGGTTGGCAGTATGTACATAACACCAGTGGCCGTGATGGCACACACTGTTGGCGGCAGGGGAGGGTGGGTACTAGCGGCATTAGCGGTGGTGGTTTCAGTGTTAGCCCTGATAGCACTGGCGGCGTTAGAGACCGGGTTACCCCGCTGGCACTGGCGGTGGTTACACATTTCATACAATTCTCCACCTATCTCAGCAAACCTCCCAACTAGAGAGAGCAAAGAAAACCCGGATAATGTTTCATTTACACTTTGCAGATAACCAGGTGCTGACGCCATGTCCACCTGGATGACAACTTCGTTCTCTCAGTCCAATGTGTCGGTTAAGCTGTGCGAACGCGTTCATAGGATTGGCTGAAAAGTAGCGTTCTTGTGATTGCCTGAAAGGAGAGAGACAGATACTTCCCTGTTGAAAAAAACGCATTTGTGGATCGAGACACGTCAGGGGAGTCTCAAAAAGATTCACACACAAATGCAGCGATGTTCACAAATGCAGAGCGGTTTGTGAATGCAGATTCAACAGTTTGTGAATAAATATCACAATATAAATATTTGTTTTAAACGAAAATTGCAAATTATTTTAAATATAGACATTTGTGGATTTCCATTACAAATATATAAAACAAGTAATACTTGTGTGTGCATCAGAAATACATTAGTGAACTTTGAAAAATATTTGTGAGTTGAGAGACATTTATATATTAACCCCTGTATACATTTGTGAATCGTTCTGTGTGCATTTATCTATTATGAGACTGATCTAACTCCATAGATAGATGCCGAGTATCGGTCATTTGGCTTGTGAGGAGCGAAGCAGAGGACGCAAAAGTTTGGAAGCGCATGGAAAGAGGACGTTTCAAACCAAAAGAAGCCATCACTCTGGTTTCTCTGCTGAAAAGGGAACTTTTGTGTTGGATTTCTGGCATTGAGTTTCTCGATGTGTTTTTAGAAGATTTAGAAGAGATTAAAGTTTGGTTTCTTCTGAGTTAATCAAATTTAAAAAAGTATTGATTTAAAATATCAAATTTTGCTTTATTTAAATGCAATTCAAAATATTCAATGTACAAAAATAGTTTCTGTTAAATAGAAGTATTAAAACCTACATTAAATCTGATTTAATAACTTGATGTCATGGTACTTAAAAATTATTTCATGTTAGTTAAAAAATGTTTATTGTTAAAAGATTTAAATAAGGTTGATTTAAGTTTAAAATCAGTGTAAAATCCTGCCTAAAATAAAAAGTTAATGTTTTTTCAAACAAATGGTTCAAAAATGAACAATATTTAATAATTTGTAAAGCAAATGTTTAATTAAATGTTCTTCTGCTTGTTTAAAAAATTGCTGAAATATTTAATATTGATTTGTTTTGTGATTGTAGGTTTTTCATCTGCTTGATTCCTGATGAAAAATAAAAAAGGGATTGAGTGAAAACCTGAAGTCTGGTTCAGTCCTTCCTTTATCAAGTGTGGGAAGCCATGTCTCAGTAAAAACACTTGACAATCATAGCCCAATCCTGAAAATCTTTTTTAAAAATCTTTATTAAAATGCGTTAACTGGGCTAAAAGAAGTACTTATTTTCATAATGGAATTACTCACATTTTTATTAAATGTGTGGGGGAAAAAATATAGTTGGCTATGGCACATTTACGATGACTTCAAAGACAGTCTGGGTAACAGTCTTCATAACAATTCACTGATTAAAGAGAGCAGCTTTATCATCACCAAGCTACTATAATCAGTTTTATAACACAGCCACAGTGGAGCTAAAGCAGTGATAACACACTAATAGTCTCAGAAATAAAGTTACTTTATTTAAAACAAACTCTTCCTTAAATAAGACTACATTTTGTATTCTCACGATATACAAGTAGCGTATAGATAAGGGGAAAACTTTTTTTTTTTGAAAAAGGAGAGAGAGAGAGAGAGAGAGAGAGAGAGAGAAAACATGTTTCTGATTGCTGATGTTTGGCCCACCTTTCAGTTGCCAAGAAAAATTTTGGCCCCAGGCCAAACTTACTTGCCGACCCCTGCCCTAGGGGTACACGTACCCTTGGCTGGGAATCATTGTTCTGTACAATGATCTTAACACCACTTTTAATCAACTACAGTGATAATGCTTTAATTTTGAAGGTAAATTATCATTGGTTAAATATTTAAGTATTTTGAGACCTGTGTCTCTGGCTGATGATCTTTTGAGCACCCGTTGTTGTGGGCTGGGCCGAGTCAAAGTCCAGGGCTGATTTTCAGTCCCAGTCCGCCACTGCACTCGACCGTCATTTCTCTACACTGCTTTCTTTGAGGTGAGTGCCAGATCTGTTCAAGAGTTTTGATATCAAATCACTGCTGAAAACGTCTCTCTTTTTAATTTCATTTTGTTGAATAAGCATTAGTGTGTTACGGTCAGTGTTCGTCGTCTTTATTAGATAGCCTAATTTTATTATCTTGCTTGTTTATGCAATACGACAGAGGATTAGGGCCACGTTGAAAACTGGAAAAAAAGGAAGGTTGCGAGAATAAAGTCGTAAAGTTACGAGAATAATCTCATAAATTTACGAGAATAAAGTCATCTCAAACTAGGAAACATCTACTTGGTTATATTTAGAAAGATATTCACAGATTCGGACATTGCGGGTCAATAACTCATCTACAAAAGAACATAGTTCCAAACCAGACCCCTCTTTTTGATCACTGTAATGAAGAATGAGCTATAGCCTAAACCCGTTTTCCTCCAAACGAGCCGTCAGTACACTGAAGCTGATGGCTCGGAGGCTTAGGGACAATCGGCAAATTACCATATCGGAGGAATAGTGTGAAAGAAAACTGAATAACTTCCCCATACTGAGAAGTAAAGTCTTCAAAATCAAAGCAAATACAAAGAATCGTATGTTATTTATACTACGGGTCATAATTTCTTTAAGACTTATGAATAAAAATATTTTATAGGACTTTCTGATTGAAAATAAAGCCAATGCCATCAAAGTAATGAGACCAACCAAGTCATAATAAACATGAATGGTGATCTCCTCTTCTTTGAACTACAGCTCTTACTTCAGCAAGAATGTTTCAATTTGATTTAAATGATGTTTTGTACATTTAATTGTGTTAATTAATATGCATGGCTAATAATAACTACAATGATTTTATTGTTGGTAAGTGTAGTGACACTAAAGCAACACTGATGATCAAACATCTCTTCAATATTATACTACATCTCCATTTTAAGAGAAATTGTTCTGAATGTAATTTATATGACTTTTAAATATTGGTGGATACTCATTTACAGTTAATGATTATAAAAACTGTAATAACTTGACTGTTATTTATTGCAGTGACACCAAACTCAGATTGATGATCATGCATTCCTATTGGCATGTACTACAGCTCTTTCTTTAAAGAAATAGTTTTTCATGTATTTTATGTGTTTTTTTTTTATATTGGCATTTATTAATTAATAGGTTATGGCTTGAAAAAAACTGTAAAAGCGTAAGTGTTCATGGCTGTGGTGATTTAGCCCGATGATCACAAATCCCCCCTGCCTTGTTCTACAGCTGTTTTTTTTAAAGAAATAGTATTCCTCTATTTTATATGATTTATTTTTTAAATATTGGCACATATTAATTAATTAATAGGTTATGACTATAAAACTGTGATAACTTAACTGTTTTTGGCTACAGTGACACCAAACCCAGCCCGAATGATGCATGATCATCAGGCTGAGTTTGGTGTCACTGCAATAAATAACAGTCAAGTTATTACAGTTTTTTCATCATTAGCTGTAAATGAGTATCCATCAATATTTAAAAGTCATATAAATTACATAAAGACAATTTCTCTTAAAATGGAGATGTAGTATAATATTGAAGAGATGTTTGATCATTAGTGTTCCCTTAGTGTCACTACACTTAACAATAAAATACAACAATAAAATCATTGTAGTTATTATTATCCATGCATATTAATAAACACAATTAAATGTACAAAACACCATCAAAATCACATCAAAACATTCTTGCTGAAGTAAGAGCTGTAGTTCAAAGAAGAGGAGATCACCATTCATGTTTTGTTATGACTTGTTGGTAGATCTCATTACTTTGATGGCATTTGATTTATTTTCAGTCAGAAAGTCCTGTAAAACAGTTGAATTAAAGAAATTATGACCCGTAGTATAAATAACATACGATTCTTTGTATTTGCTTTGATTTTGAAGACTTTACTTCTCAGTATGGGGAAGTTATTCAGTTTTCTTTCACACTATTGCTCCGATATGGTAATTTGACGATTGTCCCTAAACCTCCGAGCCATCAGCTTCAGTGTACTGACGGCTCGTTTGGAGGAAAACGGGTTTAGGCTATAGCTCATTCTTCATTACAGTGATCAAAAAGAGGGGTCTGGTTTGGAACTATGTTCTTTTGTAGATGAGTTATTGACCCGCAATGTCCGAATCTGTGAATATCTTTCTAAATATAACCAAGCAGATGTTTCCTAGTTTGAGATGACTTTATTCTCGTAACTTTTCAACTTTATTCTCGTAATTTATGAGATTATTCTCGTAACTTTATGACTTTATTCTAGTAACCTTCCTTTTTTTTAGTTTTCAATGTGGCCCTAATCCTCCGTCGTAATGCAACACTTGAGTCACTGTGAGTGTTTTTAAAATGTGCTTCATGAATAAGTTTGACGGGTTTGAGTTCTCAAAATTAAGCAGGGGTGGATTATTTTGTGTGCAGATCAGAGAGTGATGTGAGTTCAGACATGAAATGAACCCCTGTCCTGCTGTGCAGAGCAGAAACCCTGTTTGTGTTTTCACTTCTGTCTGAACTGTTTACTGAATTTCCTTCCTTGGGTTTTTTTTGTTAAGAATTTGATGCAGGAAACTGACAATGTGTTCCTATTTATACAATTTTGATTCTTTCAGACTTTCTTTGTGCTATGATCCTTATTATTGTCATGTAACACAGTCTTATATGTTTTTAGAAATGTCTTTATAGCTTTATTTTAATCCACAGATCTGAAGCAGCACCATGGAGAAACACATTGATGAAGAAATTAAAGAAGCTCTACAAAACAATGACAAAGAGTTGGCTGCTGCAAATATCAAGGAGTACTTGCACAAATGGAAAAATGTTCCTCTAAATATTGCCATAACAGGGCAGAGTGGTGCTGGTAAATCCACCTTCATTAATGCCATCAGAGGCATCAAAAACAAAGAGAAGGGAGCTGCTTCAGTTGGTGTGAAGGAAACCACCATGGAGGTCACAGAGTACCTCCATCCAAACTTCCCAAATGTTAAGTTGTATGATCTCCCTGGTGTTGGCACAACCAAATTTCCAGCTGCAAATTACCTCAAGATAGTTAAATTTGAAAAGTACGACTTCTTCATCATTGCCTCACAAAGTCGCTTCAGTGAAAATGATGTGAAGCTGGCCAAAGAGATTCAGAAGATGAAGAAGAAATTCTACTTTATTCGATCAAAGATTGACCAAGACTTGAGAAACGCTGAGGAAGATCAGGCGGACTTCAATGAAGAGGAGACCCTCACAACAATCGGGAATGACTGCATCACAGGTAAGCTCAATGTCCCTTATAGATATGAAATACCAACTGAAAAAGTTTGTTCATAATTTTTTACTTTTACTCCTTGTGTGATTAAATCAAACATATGTATATAAAACCACGAGTCAAAGTGGCACAGGTGTCTTATCTCACTCAAGGTTGAGGTCGTGGTGAAGAAACGTTACTCATCTTTTATAAAACCACAGTCACAGTGAGCAGATCCACTCTGATCTCTTCACCAGCAGCCATTGTTTACAGTCTGGCTGTTTCTTCTCACTGACGTCACATTTGTAGCCCCTGCCTCTTTGTCCTCAGGCTGTGATTGGTCAGTGTCTCTGCAGACAGAGCTCATTCAGCTTGATGTTTTGAAAGTTGGATCTGTCTGATGACAGACCTGGAATCAGGTGGATAAATGTTTGCTGTTGGTTACAACATTGTTTATTTTAATCTTTTTGTTTTTCATTGTCACACAGGTCTTCAGAGAGCTGGTTTGGAGTCTCCTCAGGTCTTCTTGGTGTCCAACAAAAAGCTCCACCTCTTTGATTTCCCTCTGCTTGAGGAGACCCTGGAGAAAGAACTTCCTGATCACAAGAGGGATGCCTTTCTGCTCGCCATGCCCAACATCAGCCCGGAGGTGATCAATAAGAAGAAAAAGGCTTTTCAGAACAAAATCAAATACTATGCTTCTCTGTCTGCACTTGTAGCAGGTGTATCAGTTCCTGGACTTTCTGTGACTGTTGATTTATCATTGTTAGCTGATGTTATCAGAAGGTATGTTTTTGAGTTTTGTCTTGACATTGAGTCACTCAAAAAAATGGCTAAATACTTAAGTGTTCCTTATGAGGAACTAAAATCTGTGACTGTTTCACCACTGGCAGCAGCTGAGGCAACTCCTGATCAAGTGCTGAATGTTGTGTCCAAGACT